>BSBK01007079.1:360000-932500 GCA_027943335.1 Chamaecyparis obtusa
ATTTTGAAGTCAATGCCCATAATGATTTGTGACCATCATTTCTCTAGAGACTACCTAGCATAATGCAAGCCTTTAGTAGGAATGAAAACTAGATGGTTTACTATAATGCAAATGACATCTATGGATCAATCAATAAGATTTTACTGGACTTTCTTGATCGTTCACCAATCCTACCATGAAGTTTGAAGACATTCAATTGTGAGACTTATTATCATATGTTGATGATGCCACTTGAGTTGCTTACATTATATCATATTGATATTAGTTTAGTGGGTGATTGAGCCTCTTCCTCCTTTGCTCCACATCCATCATTACTTTCTCAACAAAAGAAATGGCATGTCACCAAGAGTGCCTAGAGCATGGGTTTAGTCCTAGTGACTAAAGAAAGTGTAAAGGTCTACAAATAGTTCAGTATAAAGGAGTATGTGGACTAGTTGACCAATTTATATTGGTGACAAAACCAATGTATAATATTTTGGTGGTTTCTAGATCAATGGTGGTGATAATAAAGGATATTTTTTTTTCTATGGATGGAAACTTTATGGTGGACTAGATATGTTTATTTGTTCAAGAGCTATGTTCTATATTTGATTATATTATGTAAGGTTTAAGTGTGACATGTATATTTATTTTAAGCATTAATGAAGTTTAATAATGAAAAATAGTATAGACAAGAACAATATTGAAACAAACTATTCATAGATCATATATGAAATTTTTATGTGCAAGTGTAAGATAAATTTAAGAATGACAAGGAGGCATATAGTAGTAGCATATATATTTATAGATGTAATATTTCATTTGGTATAGTATAGAGTTGTATGAAATTTTTGTTGGATGTACGACTCTTAGCTTTGAAGTTTTTATTTTTTGTCTATACATAATAATTTATTTTTATATTTTTAATTTTATTCCAAGCTGCTCCAAGAGATTGATCTAGATTCTCATCACTAATCAAGCTAAGCTCATTGATTATTGTCTATTAGATCAAGCAAATAACAAAGTATTTAGTGGAGCATTTCCCTAACATCATTATGTGCCTGGTAAGAACTAATGATGTACTTGAGGTGCACATCTCACCAAGTATGTTTGGTATCTTTTTGTCTTGATGGCTAAATTTATAAGCATATATCTCTACTTGTAAAAGAGTAAAGGAAGGAATAAATTAGTTGATTAGTTCCTATTAGTTCACAAGACCACTATGTGATATCTTATAGGGTCCAACTAAATAATAGTAGAAAATTAAGAGATGTCACTTGTATACCTAGATGAAAGACTAATGATGAGCTAGACATGTTTATTTGAAAAAGTAAAATTTTATATTTGATGTCACTTTGTAAGTTTTAAGATAAATGTGTTTATTTTTAAGTGTGCATAAAATTTAAAATTAAAAAATAGCATGAACAAGAACAGTCTTGAAATAAGTTTTAAATGAGTAAATCAATGTATTGGTAGAATTTGATTTTGAGTATGGCTAGAGGGATATGAAAGCATGGTATAGATTTGTAGATGGAACATGTGTTATCTTGTAGATTATATATTTTAATAAAAAAATTATTTATTACAAGGCTTTGAGTTTAGGGTTTCGTCTCTCTTTTTTACATAATCATTTTCATCTATTATTTCTTTCCCATTTTATTTGGTCTAGTCTATACCTAGAGCTTTGTCTAGACTTCATTGCACTCATAAAAGACTTGACATAAAATATTATAATTAATTTTCCAACTAGTTGTAGTGCCTTAATATCTTGATGGTTCATAACTAATCTAAGAAATATAAAACAATTGTTCCTATATATTGGACTACTCCTTATGTATCCTTATTTATCCCTTTCCCTTTTTCAAAACTCTCATCTATATATTTTTTTATTGTGTTTCATACTTGATACACATGGTGGTACTCTATCTTTTCTATTGGGCTCTTCATCTCCATGCTTCCCAAATCCCTATCTCATGGAATATTTTAACTCTTATATTCATGGTAATCAGGTTACATATGTTTTTATATATTTGTTCAACCCTTGAATTTATCTTTCATGGAACTTAATCCCTTTTAAATTATCTTTATGTTTAGTTTGAATTTTAAATAGTTAATCACATGACACTTAAGTAATGCTATTATGCTTGGTTAATGACTAGTTACCAATTCTATGGGAAGATGAACTATATTTGTTGAAGGATAGCTTAACTTGTCATTTCTCACTTCTCATAACTTATAAATTGGACACATCATTAGCATTCCAAATGTCTAAATCAATCCAAGTGGTGGTAGCTTGAATTATATGGTGTGACAATATGATGGACATATGTTAACTAAGAGAATTTATTATAGAATGTAGCTAGGAAACCATTAACACATTATTGTTATTTTAACTATGTATAGTGGGAAACACAATATATTTTAGATGGCCATAAGAAAGAGTCATATTAATCAATATTTTTATTTTTCTTCATGTTTCACCTCACTATAATAAGATATACCATTGATCTTTCTATTTGTTATTCCTAGTCATTCAAGATACTATAAGATGTGTTTTTTTTTTATAGTGTTAAGGAAAAGGAAATCATTCCAATGAAAATTTAGTACATGGATATTTTTATTTGATTCTAGGTTAAAGATGCAAACAACTCATATGGGTCTAAAATATGTTGACCCACAAAAATATGTCATTTGGCTTTGTGGAGAAATTTCTTGGGGTACTTGAAGTATGTTTATGGTATTTTCATATATGGACTACATAGTAGATATGAAGTACATAAGTTATAATCATCATTGACACCAAATATTATATAGGAATATTTTCCTAAGACTTACTATTGTTCTAGTTCCATGTAAGTGATAATTAGTTTGAGTAATTCAAAATCTCCAATTGAATGGATTTATCTAAATTAGGAAAATTGTTTCAACCATGCTTTTCAATGTTAAGATTACAAAAATGTATTTTTATATAGAAAATAAAAAAATTCAAACTTTGGTCTTGAGAGTTATTTTTTGGCCAATATAAATATTTTGATTTGTTCCTTACTATTGAATAGATCTCTTTGACTAATTTTTTTTTAAGACTCGATTAATCGACTAGATCAAAAGTTTTTTTTTGAAACCCTAGATCAAAAGTTATGGCCTCAAAATTTTCACTATGATGAAATGTAAAAGGTTATTAGGAACATAAAAGAGCTATAAAGGGGAGTTACGCCTATTGAACCACCTATGATGCATGTAATCAGACAACATAGGGAATCTTTGATTGGTGTCCTAATTATTTGGACACCAATTTTTGGGTGTTCTTAGCTTATAGGCTTCAGATTTCTCTTTGATGGTTTTGGGGTTTGTATCTTCTATATATTAGGTTCTTCAGATGGAGAGTGTTTTAGATACTATTAAGTTGTCATAAATTCCTCCAAATATCTAGTTGGTAATGCTTTGATAAAATCTTTATGTACAAGTCAATTGTAACCATGGTTTTCTCCTAAAATGGATTACTCCATGTGCACCTGTATCATGGGATTTTATTTATTTTATTTCCAAATATGTTTTTAATTTTTATAGTTATTAAAAGATTAAAATTTACACAAGGCCCTCCCCATTATATAAATGTAGGAATTCTTTCATCACAGTCTAGCACAAACTCATTCTCATGTTTCTTATTTGTCTTTTCCCTATGATAATTGTTGAGTTCTTATGTAGTGGTCGATCTCCAAAGTTACAACATGGCAGTCTATGAAATATGGTTTGATAGTATGCATTTTCACAAATTGTTTAGATATTGATAGATGGTATAGAGCTTAGTAATGATCATATAAGATATGAGCTAAGTGGAATGATATACTATATACATATAGAAGAAATTATACATCGTAGATGAAAAGCTATTATTTAGTAGGGGTTCCAAGAATCATCTTATAAACTTTCATTGCATTAACCTTCAAAGTTTCTAAATGCATCGTAATTATTAATGTCCTCTAGGTTACATGTGTTATTAAATTATGAGCAGAACTTGACAACTCTCAAAATTTTTCTAATGTTAGTAATTATCTCTAAAAAAACCTATAATATTGGATAGATTTTATCAATGATTAATTGTTGGTTCTCTCCTTTATTGGTTTGCACGCTCATGTATTATTTGTGTTCTAGCACAATAATCTCATTTGATATAACCATTATGTGATGACCCCATGAATTTTGTTTATATTAAGGATGATCCATAAATAAGATAAAATGGTGACTTGGAAGATATGAGGGTCCCTGAAAATTTATGAAATAATTTGTAATTATTTAACAAAAAGTTCTAAGAGTGGTTTCATGGGAAGTGATATGATGGTCCTTAGATATGATCAATGATCAAAAGGAATTTCTAGTTGCAAATTAATTTTCAAAGTGCTACATATTACTTTGTAGTGCTTTATTGGTCAATTAG
Source organism: Chamaecyparis obtusa (assembly GCA_027943335.1). NCBI lineage: Eukaryota > Viridiplantae > Streptophyta > Pinopsida > Cupressales > Cupressaceae > Chamaecyparis > Chamaecyparis obtusa. The sequence goes on from BSBK01007079.1 coordinate 364,415, forward strand.
CTATTGAGTCACCATGTGTTGGATCCCTTCTATTTTTTTATTTATGTGAATGTAATGTGTCAAAAAAAATTCTCATTTTTAAAGCACATTCTGATGGCCTCATGAGCTTTAATATACATCGAGCATGTCATTAAATTTGTAGCATTTTTAGAGGACTCAATGGAAGATTTATAAATTTTCAAAAAATAAGTTCCAATAACTATATAATGAGAAACCATCAAAAAGATCCTCTAACGAGTTTAGGAATGGATAAAATGTGTTAGGATAGGGAAGCAAGAAACATTTATCTCAAACCCAAATTCTTGAGACCTGTCTGATCAAGTTGAGATCAATCATCACTATCTAAATCAAATTACACATAAGAAGGCACTTATTTTTAGTTTGGTATTAACCTTGAATTAGCATGCACTTAGCAAGAAAAAATGAGTTGACACCACATGTTAGCAAGTGTTCTAGGCATGTGTTTAGTCTAATGGTTAAATCACAAGTGCATATCTCTACTTTATAAAAGTCTAAAAGAGGAGAGATCCTCATTAATTGAATTCTTAGTCCATAAAATCATTGTATGATATCTTAGTGGGGTTCAACTTAATAGTTATTTTGATTGGGGAGATTTCACAAATCCTTTGGATGATGAATTTATAATAGGCTAGATACAAATATTATTTTAAAAAGAGCTATATTGTATATTTGGCATTCTTTTGGAAGGTTTTGGAGTGTTTTGTTAATTTATTAAGTATGTGTAGACTAGTAAAATGAGAAATTACAAGGACAAGAATAATATTGAAATAAGTTGCACATGAATGGATGAATTTTAATGAGAAAATTGAAGCCAAGGTTAAGGATAGCTAGGAGGGTAATGGTTCAATAAAGTGTATACTATAGATGAGACATCTAATGAAGGATGGTACAATACCTATATGGAAAAAATGTTTGTTTTATAACTCTTAGTTTTGAGTTTTTCTTTAATTTTATGTTGAGAATATATGATTTCTTCAATACTATCTAGATAGGAATATTTACTAGTATAAATGGTTTAATAGTTATCTAACATGTTATGGCCTAATGTCTCCTTATTTTTCCTTTAGGTTTTTTTAAAATTTACATTCTTATTCTTTACATGTTTCACACTTTATGCTTGTGGTGGAATTCTCTCTTTTATATATCATTCTCCCAGTCCCTAAGTTTTTCCCTCTTCCCTATTTCATTGTCAATCTTCATTATTATGTTTACATAGTAGCCTCTATTTATGTTTTTAATCATTTTGTTTTCATCTTTCAAACTATTTTTCATGGCACTCAATATTTATAAATTTTTTGGATGCTTTAAACGTTATAACTGAATGTTAACTTGTTTCATTATTAATCACTTGTTAGTTAAGTGTTCTTATGTTTGGTTGATTTGAGTAGTTACTAGTAGTGTCATGTTCATTTATTAAGTGTTTATATAATTTTGATACAAAAATGACATGGACAAGAATAATAGTGAAATAATTTGTGCATGAGTCGATGAAGTTTAATGAGCTAGTTGAAGTTGATCTCAAGGATACTTTGGAGTGTAATGACCTGATAGAGTGCATATACTATAGATCCAGGACATGTGATGAGGTAGGGTATATACCTATTTGGAATATTTGTTGCTTGTGTGACTCTTAATTTTATGTTTTTTCCTTCATTAGTTTTGAGTTGAGAATATCTCACTTTTGAGTTGAAAAACTTCTCTTTTATATCAAGCTCCTAGTCCCCAACTTTTTTTCTTCCCTATCTCATGGTTAATCTCCATGATTATGTGTATATAATATCCTCTATTTAATTTTTTTATCTAAATTTTTTTGGGATTTTTTAAACTAACTTTTATTGCACTCAAACCTTTGAATTTTTTTGCATGCTCTTCGTTATATTTCAATTTTAACCTAGTAAACTATTCATCACTTGTCATTTAAATGTTCTTGTGTTTGGTTAATGCATATTTATGAATTCTATTAGTAAATATTGTCTTTGTAGCAAAATGACATAGCTATTCATTTCTCACTTCGTATAGCCTATAAATTATATATGTCATTTTCATGTTGGCTTTCCATATGGACCTAGGCCTAGTAGCACTTTGAATGTCATGATGTGATGATATAGGAGATATACATTGGATGATGACATATATGTTAAGGATTAGGTGGACTTGTAGGAATGTATGGGAAAATTATTTATTTAGTTGTGTGCAATGGGTAACATGGGATATGTTGGTTGTATATAGGTATGACCTCATTGAAGTTAGATGGCTTCCAAGTTTTCTTATTTATGATCATCAATCATTTGATCATTAGGAAGGTGCACATAATTTGGCTACATTGTATAGGAAATATAATATGGAATTATAAAATTTATAGAATCTATATTTACTATTTTTATTAGCTCAAATATTAAAAAAATTACTCTCACAGTGTTTCAAACTTATAAAAATGATAAAGCCTTATATCTAAGATTCAATTACAAGTGAAATAAAAAAGAAATGATTTAATCTTCTTTATTAAACAGTACACACTTCTCTACATAGCAAGCTCTTTGAACATTGTGATAGAGAAGAAGTTAAAAAAATATTAATTCTAATGATTAGATAATCAATAGATTGACCACCTATTAAAAATCTATCAAATACAATAATAACTTACCTATTGACAAGAACTAAAAAGTGATAGTAAATGTTTAATGAGAGACAAATGTGTAAATATTCACACTTAACCTCTACACTTACCATGTCGTATTTCACATTACAAATAACTAATTAGTCTCTTGGAGTGGATGCTATTATTTCAATGAATAGATGTTGATTTTTAATTGAGAGAGAAATGTTAACATTGGAGAGAACATTCCCCATATTGATGTGTGCATGAACTCACTATACATAGACAAACAAAAGTGGAGCACTAGGCATTTAGAATAAAAGTCTCAGTTTTAAAGACATGTGCAGTCACATGAACAAATTATTAAAATTCAACTACAAAGATTCTATATAATGTCAAATGCTCTTGATAATGGGTTGAAGTACTCGTACACAATAATGTGATGACATCATAGATAATTTCGATTTGAAAAACTCACTATTTGGTTTTCTTAATTGTATTTAAACTCAACAACATTTATTCTAAAAATTATTTATTTCTATCATGAAAATTTCAAACTTATTCTTAAAGATGTTTCTTGGAACAACATATATTTAAAATTCTTCATTCTTAACTTTTACTACAATTTTGGATAAAGTTTAGATCTACTCTATGTATATTCTATATGTACATAAGATAGATGTGTGTATGTATATGATATTGGTTATTTCTATATAATTATTTTTATATTACAAGTGTCTATATATAAATGTTGCATGTATAAAAAGATTGGTGTATGCAAGTAGTCTATATATAAGACTAGTGTGTATATATAACATAGGTGTGTATATATATAATTGATATATCTATATATAATTGTTGTATACATAAAAAGATTGGTGTATCTATAAGATTGGTCTATATAAGATTGGTGATCTATATATGAAATTGGTCTGCATAAAATTAGTATATATACGTGAAATTGAGGTATATATAAAATGGGTACAACCCCCTTATCAATAAGACAACAAAGAAAAATATTAATTTTAAAATAATTTTGTGCTGAATAATTTTGTTTATGAATGTGAACGTAGGAGTCAAGATTCTTGAGAGATATATATACATATATGATGTGCCCTCCATAGCGACTTGTGTCCTTTTTACCTTAAAACTTTGTCTAGTTAGGTGGTTATGGTCCGTGAATGTCAAGTCTCATATAAACTATGATTATAAATATTTGAATCAAACTATACAACATTCTTTTTGTTGCAGTCCCATCATTCCGTGATTTTCTATTAAAAACAAATATTGTAAATGGAAAGTGAGTTGCCACTTTGTGAGATTCTTTGAACGTATGAATTGTGATTCAGAGCATTTGTCATGGTTTTTTATTTGTGGGGACAAAACTTATAATGATTACAACGAACCTCAAATTTAGGTTAGAGAAAATGAATCAAAAAACAACAGTTTGGAATATGTAAGTCAAAATTAGAGCAGGCATTCTGAAAAGACAGCTTAAAACACTCACTGAGTAGATGAATGTTGTTGAGGAGTTCACGTGGTAGAGTTTGCTGCTCCAATTATTATCAATACATTGTTTTGCAGTCAATTCTTATAGATTGGAAATCTTTTACTTATTTTTTATTATCTTTGAGACATTTTATATATGCATTAAGGCATGGGGCATTATGTTATAATTGTTTTCATGGAGATTAAAATATTGCTATATATTTTTTAAGGTTGCATATCATACTCATCTAATCTTTTTGTTATCTGATATAAGAGTATAAAATATGTCTTGAATTTGACAACCACCTTTATCTGTTATGTATTTCTTTTTATGACGGTTTGATTATTTCAATGTTTACACATATATATATATATATATATATATATATATATATATATATATATATATATAAGGGGCCAGAGTCAAAAGATTTTAGATTAATAATTAAGATAATAGTTTAAGATTTACAACAACAAAAAATTATGCCCAAATCATAGAATCAGTGTGTGAAATAGGGCATCCCTGGAGATTACAACTAGTCAAAATATGTCAAAAGGATACAACCATAAGTTGTTAAAGATATTTTGTTGCTAAATGGGCCTAAATAAAGCCTACTTAAGAATGGCTCTAACAACATTGTCTTAGAAAACATACAAAATTCTTAGATCTTCAATTATCTTCTATTCTGCAGAATCTATCTGCACGGTCCCTGTCAAGTTTTCCTTTCCACCTCCATATCTGCCAAAGATCCTGCCTCAGACTGAATAGGATTTACCTCAACATCATCATCTTCTTCTTGGTCTTCTGCTTCAAAGGCATCTTTGCTTCCCATTCCATCTCAGTGAGTTAAGCTTGGTTAGAGAGTCCATAGCTAACATCTCTACTCTTCCATTGAACTCTTAACCTACAAGAAATAAGAAATGACAAGAAAGAGAAATAGAAAACCATATCCTTCGATAGAGCTGAAAATTCCTTCATACAAGTACCAAATTTCGAGGAGTGATTAGCTTTGTGAAATACATCATTTCAATATCTTTTATTTTTTGTTTTAAGAGAAATATTGATTGTGAAATGATAAAAAGAGTGTAAAATTAGAAAACAAATATAAATTAGTAATATATGCAAAAATCTCACATTTACTAAGTAAATTTATAAATTCATATGTTCTATTTTGAAAAAATTATAAATTAATATGTATAATAAATAATAAAGAAATATATATTACATCAATTAATAGTTATCAATAATAAATGTCAAATTTTAACTAATATGACAAGTTTCTAAATTCATATAAGAAAATAGAAACTATTCCAAAAACTCATATTAAAATATTTTAAAAATTAAAAACATTAATATCTTATCATTTTAAAATATTCTTAATATATAAGATTAATGTATATATATGCAATAACTAAATGATTAAGAACAAACTATACTCTCATCAATGATACAATAACTGAATTAATTGAATTCTATTGAATTATAATGTAGACGTGTCTACTTATATAGGCAAGGCAATAAGTGAACATGATAACCGGGAGATAACTTATCACCAACACAAAGTGGAGTCATATGTCCACCAAAGGTGGATCATCCTCTATTGTGCAATGAAGTATGTGCAAACATATGCAACAATATGGATGACGATAAAGTGATAAGTGTGTGCTAAATGTCGAGACAACACATAAAGTGGAATGTGATAACAACTATCACCGCCTAAAGTGGAATTTATCCTACACAATATGCAACTAAATGTACATTTTTCTAAGTGTCCCATATGAAAACTACTATGTGGGATGTGGAAAATGGTGATGAATGGAAGACAACCAAGTTCCTTGTATATTGGAATACAAAACTCCTAACAAAGTGAATCTAATTAGCACAACCAAGGGAGTAAGGGTGCAAATTTGTGATCTACACAATGTGGGGTTTTGCGATTCCTTATGATGGAGATGAAAATGATATGTAAATATGATAAATGACTAATAAAAATAAACACAACTAACTCACCTTGAAATTAGAAGGGGAGTGGAACTTTATATCTAGTTTTGACTATCGTGAAACTGTTGGAATCAGAAATGATTCTAGATCTGGCACTTTGACACTTATAACTTCTTACTGTAAATATTCTAGATCTAAAGGATAATGTTGAGAAAAGTTGACCTTGGACCCCAGAGACTCCAAATCTGGTGAAATCTATAAAGGATCTGCAACTGGTTCTGTAACACCCAAAACCCAAATCCAAAACTTTGCAACATGTTCCTACACATAAGAAAGAAGGGAAAGAAGGTCGGGGCTTGAGGTTTTCCTTAGTCAAACCTCTATATAGGAATCAATATTGAATTAAAATAAATGTAATTGAAATATTGTTGACATGTAGCAAAGATTAGATCTAAATAATGGACTATATTATACCATATAGATGCAATTGTCTCTAAGAATGTGATCAAGTATGTTGATGCAATAGCTTTGACTCAACACAAAAACCAAAAGGAAATCATGTAAGACAAAATCTCATGTAGTAGATGTTGTAATTCTCCTCAATAAAGAAGATGGAATAGAGGAAGACTTGATGGATGAATGTAGATCTCCTTCCTTGATGTCAAACTCCTTTGCTTGGCCTCCAATGGGGGAAAGAAGCTAGATCTACGGAAGGAAATGTCTTGCATCCATGAGTCAGCTTGAATGCTTAATGGTGAATGCCTTCAATGAATTCTTGCTTGCACCATAACTTTCTTGAGGATGTAAATTACTTGCACAACAATGGATGATGCAAAAATGGGAGGAAGACGTCTCCTTTTATACATATTCTGGGGCTCATATTTCACAAGGCTAACCTCAATTAAGCACCTAGGAGAAACACCCATGTATTAGGCCTAGAGCCCACTAAAATGAAAATCCCTAGGACGAGGCTTACTTGGGTCGACCTTGTCCAGGCATACTTTTCCAAATTTTGCACGAGACCTAGGTTTGTGTGACAAGAAGGGGATTTAAAAACCTCAGTCTATCAAGAAATCATGAAAAATCCCAGAATTTGAAAATGCATGTAAAGGACCTAGGTGGAAAATGAATTATGTGAATGGATGGAAAAAAGAAAAATTATGCATAGAAATTAGAGCCAACTTCGATTTTGAAGAAGGAGGAGGTCCCATATTTGAATTAAATATGCATTTAGGTACAATATAAGGTCCTTCTGTAAGAAAAACATTAAAGTAGGCTAAAAATGGTCTAAAATGTATACAAATTAAGTGCTTACTTTTTAGGATAGTACATTTAGCCCCTACTTTAGTGGGAGTATGACACAAACTCATGCTCAAGGTAAAAGAAGAGAAAGAATGATGAGAGAGGGATGATCATGGAAAATTGCAAAGAGGTAAGACATCACTAGTTTTAAGGAAATAAGCCCCCAAACCAAGGATCTTAACTCCACATCCATGCACAAGGGCACGAAAACAAAGAAAAAAAAGTAAAAGCAAGAGAAAATATACAAGATACAAAAGGGGTTAGTACTACTCAACAAAATTCTAAATCAAATAGTGAAAGAGACCTCAATCAAAAATATCCCATCCACTAATATCATGTATGGAAAGCTATTGCAAGAACACAAGTGATCACATAGGAAGAACAAGATCATCACCAAAGACGATACAAACTCCATGGTCTAACCTACTAGCATAACCGTGAGAGAGAGAGGAAGGAGAATTGATAGTCTAGTGAATTGTGTTGCGATAGTCAAATCTTACCTTGAAAATGTTTTGCGCAGAAGACAGCTTGAAAATGTTTTGTGCACATGACAACTTTAAGGGGACCAACCTTATGGAAACCGTCATCTTCATGTGGATCCATGTCTAGGGATTAGTCTTATAGAAATTATGTATGAATCCATGTCTATGGATTAGTCTTATGGGAAATCCATGTGAATCCATGAAAAGTGATCAATCTATGGATTAATGAACAAAAACTGCATGTAATGTACAAGGGAGGTTACATATGTATACCCTCCTCCTTATGATGGAAACGTAGGAGACATCATAAGGAAGATAATCAAGGATACTTTCTTCCAACAACAAGAAGATATCCTTAAAACAACAATGTATGTCATGAGCTTAGCTAAGAGTGTTGACTCTTATGAGATAAGAAAATAGATATTCATGAAAGGATATTTTGCTGGTGAGAAGAGACCCTTGAAAGGAAAATATGTTAGTAGAAAGACATCTACCTTCAAGAGGAGATCTTGAGAAAAGATAACATCTTCAAGACAAAGAGGGGGAGGAGAAAAAGAATACACCCATTTATCCCCCTATCGCGAGGTGAAATAGGGATTCTTGATGAATGTTGACAAACTTTGAAACCCCAAGTAAGGGAAATTATTTATAATAAACATAGTTTAGCAATTAAAGAAGAGGTTGTGATCAAGGATGCACACCTCTTGTGTTAGAATAACTGAGAGGGAGGTGAATCAATTATCCAAAGTCCCAATTCAAAATGTATAATCCAAAACAATTTACTCAAACTTCTATAGCTCAGTAACATAAAATACTATACTGTTTGTGCTTTTACTAATTACCAGTCAATAACATATAATGATTACCGATCAAATCCAACATGCAATATGTAAAGTATGATAACAAATAATCACCACAATGAACACATAACACAAAAGATTTAACGTGGAAACCTGGTGAAGGGAAAAACCACCTGGGACCGGCAACCCAAAAATTGTTCACTCTTCTGAACTGAGGTCGGTGAAGACCCAACCCTGTTAAAGGTTACAAACACACTGTGAGGTGTGACCTTTTCAGAGGATTTTAGACCAACCGTTATCGTCCAACCAGCATTCACTATGGGGTTGACAAGATAACAAATGTACACTCTATGAATGACATTACAAGACTTTCAAGTCCACTCAGTTAAGAGATTTATCTATTTACAATGGTTAAAATGTAATAGTAGGTGATCTGATTACAATACAACTTCAATTGCAGATATTCAGATATATATTATGCCCATTCAAATCCTCTGATCAATATATCAATTCTGTATCAACAATAATCAATGACTTACTATCGCTTGATAATAGCTTTCTGATGCTCGGTAAACTCTGCAGCTTGGTTCTTCTTAACCAGTTTGATCAAACATACATGAAGCTTGTTCATGCGATAATTCTGTAATCTCCTTCCGGCATAAGTTTCATAACGAAACCCTACTCTCTTAAATAGACAAGTAAATCATTTTCTTCTCCTCCATAAGATTTTGCTGCTTATTCTCCTTCGTCCATTTTTTTGCTTAAACCTTTCTACCAGTAACACGTTTTAATTCCATCATTTAGATCTTCCTTGAATTATGCTAGTCGTTGATCTTCATAACAAACATTATCTCCATCTCTAATATCGAGGTACTTTACAGCTCATCAATCCTTGTCGGCTAAACTAATCATTTAGTTCCTTTCTCCTACTCGGTTAACAAAGAAATGTGTCAGTAAACACAAGCTCAGTTTATACTATGCTCAATATACACTACACTACTCGGTGTATACTGTGATGCTTCATCAACCGACCACACTACCTTGTGTCTTCTAGCTCTTTTCCTCATCATAGATGAATGAAACATAATCAAGTCAATTACATAGGGTCATAGACTCATCAAAAAGTTACCCAATGTATTCCTTATCCTCATTTGTCATATACATCTTCCTCATGTAGATATTTTTGTTCTTCATCTCTTTTACTCCTTTTCTACAGATGTTTAGGTATTGTAACTAACAAGATAAGTGTTGTCAAACTAGTTGACATCAATGACAACATATTATTGATTTAATCATATTACATATCTATTCAGCAACTCAATGATCTCTAATCACAGATCTTCAATTAGGTTCTAAATCAGTTGTAGTTCATCATCTTGTATAAGAGAGAATCTTGAATCAAAACGAGCAATTATCTATACTTGAAAAGAATGTCACATGATAAACAAATGCCACTGTACTAAGGAAAGTAGATCCTTAGACAAAAGAGAGGAAAGAATATACAAGGAAACTTACCCTCCAAGTGTGAAGGCAAGAAAAACTATACAATACAACCTTGAATGATAGTTACTTCATAATAGATATACAATTACAAGCAAAATAAGTTATAAACCAGAGAGAACTCCTAATGTAGAATAGACATATTAAAGCTAGAAAATAAATCACATATAAAGTAAGAAATTCATAAAGGAAAAGGAATTAAATGATGATATGAACAATTATTGGATGATAGGCATGCCCTTTGAGGCATGAAATGGATTGTTAAGGAAAGATGTTAGCATCTCGCATGAAAAAAAAGATCTCATGCCAAAAATAATGTACCATCATAAAATAATACAATTCCATAGAAATAAAAAAGAAGGATATCACCTTATGTATATTTAGTGGTCAACCCAATTATACAAGATATGCACTTCCAAGAAAGGAATAAATTGTAAGGAGGATACAAATCTCATTAAAGAGAAAGATCATAAACAACAACTCCATACATGGGAGGACATCATAGTATAAAAGAGATGAGAAACAAAGAGATAATGGATCCTTTGAAAGAGAAAAAAGATGAGATAGAAAGAGATAAATCCAATGTATGCCCTAAGTGATAGATCTTTAATAATAGACATGTACTTTTGAGCAAGCATAAGGTTGCAAACTTGGGATGAAAATATTTGTGTAAAACAATAAATCCTTGCAAGAATGTATATCATATTATAAAAGATGTCAGATCACAATGGATATTGAATGCATAAAAGGAAAAGGGAATACATATTAAGCTCCCTAAGTGGTTTCTCATGTATAAAAGACATGCACTTGCAAGAAAACATAAGATTGCAATTCAGGGTGTCAACAAAAAATGAATGTCAGAAAGGATGTCAATGTATAAAAGAAAAGCTAACAAAGACCAAGAAAAATGGATCCTTGAAAAAAGGAAGAAATAATGATCCCTTGCCTCTCAATCTAGAGAGAAAGAGAGATTGATTCCTATTATGATTCACTTAGTGCTCATTATGCAAAGAGTTTTGCATAATGGAAAGCAACATAATAGGAAAAGAATGTCTAAGGTATTTCTTAATATGGAGAAAATGTATAATATCCAGTGTTAGAAGAAGAAAACATCTACTAACCAAATCTTGAACAAATTGTCTAAATTCAACAGAATCACAAAGATAATGCCTATTAGAATAATGAAAGGAGCATGGAAATTCACCATTGTAAGTGTGTGGGTTTGGATAGAATCTATAAGGAAATCTTATCCTAGAATGATACTTGATATTTATATAAATTCGCCTAGCCAAAGCTTCACAATCATCATTTAAGGTGAAGCATCATGAGATGGTGTTTGAAATAGAATGTCAAGAGGTGGTTACAGCTAAGAGACAAGGTTATCTTGAGGTACATGATAATATTTAGGAGGATTAGGAGGAGCCTTAGGGCTATGGTCACTAAATCTTTCATCATGTTGGGTAGAATGTAATGTAGAGGAACGAAGAGAAGTGTGGATGGTTTCTCTAGGAAGATCATCATCCTTATTATCCTTAGTTTGGGAGGAAGAAGGAAGATTGTCTCTCATTTTTGGAGAGAAATCATCTAGGAAATGTCTAACATCTAGATCATGAAGAATGTTTTGATAAGAATCACAAGCATTATCTTTTGCAGGATCAGTGGGAGCTAGATTTTGAGGGATAAGATTAGGGAAATTAGCATTAGATTTATTTAAAAAGGCACTTTTGTTATCTATATATTGAATGCATTTAGTTAAAATGTGAAGAAGAAACACACCTAAAACATTGATAAAAAAATTTAAATATGTCTTACAATGAAGAGATATATGGATTACTTTCATTATGCCATATGCAAGAATACAATGAGGAAATACAATCTAACACAATACAAAAGGCTTTTATCCACTCCATGTGTTTGATAAAGAGAGGTAAGAAGGAAGGTACAAGAATAAGTTAGAGAACACCAATCCAATTTAGAGAGTTCCAAGTTAACAAACAAAAAACTACATCTCAAAATAGGAATGTGGTAAAGATAGAATCTACTATGATGCAAAAGAAAAATAAATCAATGCATTCAGTATAGATTACACAAAGAACAGCTAACTAATAAATCAAAAAGTATAATACAATAAAGAGTCAGGTTCACCAAAATGTGATGTGGAAAATGGTGATGAATGGTAGACCACCGAGTTCCTCATACATTGGAATACAAAACTCCTAACATAATGAATCAGATTAGCAAAACCAAGGGAGCAAGGGTAAAAATTTGTAATCTACACAATGTGGAGTTTTGTGATTCCTTATGATAGAGATAAAAAATATATGTAAATCAGATAAATGACTAAAAAAAGTAAATGCAATGAACTCACCTTGAAATTAGGGGAAGAGGAGTGGAACTTCAGATCTAGTTTGATTGTTGCAGAACTGTCAGAATCATAAATGGTTCTAGATATGATACTCCGACACCTATAACTTCCAACTGTGAAAATCTAGATCCAAAGGACAATGTTGAGAAAAGTAAACCTTGTCCAGAAAATTTGACCTTGTCTTGGGGACTCCAAATCTGGTGAAATTTGTAAAGGATCTACAACTAGTTCTGTAACACCCAAATTTTGAATCTAAAACTTTGCAACATGTTCCTACACACAAAAAAGAAGGGAAAGAAGGTTTGGAGGATGGGTTTTCCTTAGTCAAACCCTTGTATAGGAATCAACCTTGAATTGAAATAATTCTAACATATAGTAGAGATTAGATCTAAACAATAGAGTATGTCATACCATGTAGATGCAATTGTCTTTAAGAATGTGATCAAGTATGTTGATGCAATAGATTTGACTCAACACAAAAACCAAAAGGAAATCATGTAAGACAATACCTCATGTAGTAGATGTTGTAATTCATCTCAATGAAGAAGAGAGAAAAGATGAAGACTTGATAGATTATTGTAGATCTCCTTCCTTGATGTCAAACTCCTTTTCTTGGACTCCAATGGGGGAAAAGAGATAGATCTATGGAAGGAAATGTATTGTTTGCATGAGTGGGCTTGAATGCTTGAATACTTGATGATGAATACCTTCAATGAATACTTGCTTGCAAAATAACTTACTTGGGGATGTAAATAACTTGCATAACAAATAATGATAAGAAATTAGAGGAAGAGGTCTCCTTTTATACACATTTTGGGGCCCAGATTTCACAAGGCTAACCTCAATCAAGCACCTACGAGAAACACCCCTGCATCAGGCCTAGAGCCCGCTAAAATGAAAATCCTTAGGAAAAGGATGACTTGGGTTGAAACCTTGTCTAGACATATGTTTCCAAATTTTTCTTGGGACTTAGGATTGTGTGCCAGGAAGGGACTTGAAAACCTTAGTCTATCGGGAAATCAAGGCAAATCCTGAATTCTAAAAATGCATGTAAAGGACCTAGGTGGAAACTGAATTATGTGAATGGATAGAAAAAAAGGATAATTATGCATAGAAATTAGAGCCAACCTTGAGTTTTAAGGAGAAGGTCCATATTTGAATTAAATTTGCATTTAGGTCCAATATGAGGTCCTACCATAAGAAACACACTAAAGTAAGCTAAAAATGATCCAAAATGTACATAAATTAATTGCTTACTTTTTAGGATGGTAGACTATGTTATGCATTATCCTAATTAAGCTTAAATAAAGTGTATTTAGATAAATAATTAATTATACCAACACCCTTCCACTACTTTGATTATATTCTTAGAAAGGAGATATTAAAAAAAATCAGTGCACACCATTATTTATCTTAGAAGAAATATAAATGATCTTGTTATTATATTCTCGTTGATACAATAAGATAATTTATAATATATATGCATAAAGGATTTCCTTTCTAATTATCATTTAAATCTAAACTCTCATGCTCATTTAGAAATCTTCCTAAAATGACAAATATGTATTTTCTTTCCTACTTTAGATTGTCTCATCTCATTTCTTAAATTTGGACCTAAGAAGGTACAAATTCTTTGTCATTTCATTCATTTTTTAATATATTTTCTATATTAATTAGTCAACTATCATTATTTTTTGGATATATTTTCTACATTAATTGGTCAACCATGGCTAGAACATTGGAAAATGGTGCATTTAGTACTATCTATAAGTGCATAAAAATTATTCATGAAAGAAAATTTGTTTAGATTCCATGAAATTCATACTAACCCTCTACAAATTTGATAACAAAGAACAACATGATAACAAAGAATTCCACAATGAACAAAAGCAAACAAAAGAAAAATAGAAACTAAAGTGATAGAAAAATTGGAGTTATGTGCCTAAAATACTATATGGATACGAAAGAAAGGTGTTGTAGTACATCCAATGCTATTTTTTTTCACAACCACAAGTAGAGGAACAATATATTTGGGTTGAGAAATAATTGTCTTATGTTTCATGCATTGAAAATTTATTTGTGGCAAGTATAAAAAAATAGAATTAAAAATAAACACACTTAAGAGAAAATATAAGTGAAGAAAAATAAATGAGAATAAACAAAGAGAAATAATGTATTGAGACAATGATGATCATTTGGAGGAAGAGGATGATCCTCATAATTTTATTTTAATGATTCATGAGAATTCAAGTAGCAATTTACCTATTTATACATATTTATAGTTTACATTTTCCTTTTTCTTATTATTTTGCACCTTTAAATTTGTATAATTTCAAATTTTGTATCGTTATTTCATTTTTCTCTTTTCTCAATTAGAAGATTATTTACCTAAATTAATTATACTTTATTTGTTTTACTTATTCGTGCCTTCTTTATTTGGCTTGCATTCCTTAGCCATGTAACTTTTTTTTTTAGTAAGTGCCTAGTAAACTTTGTAACATGACCAATGACTCTAGCATGGCAAGAATTCTAGTCCCACATGATATGCTTTTGAATTGGAGCTATGAATCAATGAGACCACAAATGGGGGAGTTCATCCCCAATTAACAAATCTAAGGCTCAAACCCACAAGAACATTAGAACAACGAAGGCACAAAGTTGCAATCATAATGACCCAGAAGTGGTTTGAAGATCTTGGTGGGAACAACAACACCACCACCACTTAACTAGTATGCCAAGTGGTGAACCTCCAAGCCATATAACTAATCAGCTTTACCAAATTTTATTTATTTCCTTCTTTTATGATTGTATATTTTTCATGTGTCCTAAGATTCTTTTTTTTCTGATTTATTTCTTATTATTTTGATCAACCTATATTCAAGATTCCAATTTTTGTTATACATAGATTCTAGTTGTATTGATGCATTCTTATGATCTTTTATTGTATAGGGATTGAAGATTCTTTCCTATATTATTATTCATAAGCCTTAGTATCATTCCTAGATCAGTCGTATGCATCTATGATTAATTCTTACATCTTATATGGACATATTGTTCCTTCATTTTCATTTCATTGTATTGATTTTGGGAACAACATACTTTATTTATTTGGACTCATATTTTTCATCACATTTTTTAGAAACATTTCACTTAGATTAGGGATATATTTTCTCCCTCTTTTTTTCATTAGCCTATCTTTATTTTATAATGATTAATCCTATTACAATGGTGGCTAATATAATTTTCCACATATACCTTTATCATATTAGGGGAACCATGTCTTCCCCTATCATATTATATGTACTTGTATGTTTTCTTTGACATGTGTAATATTAGTAATTCTCATTCATATCAGAAGTGGAGGTAATATGTAATGGTGAAATTTTTATACACGTCCATTTTTGTTGATGTATTGGGTTAGTTCAATTAGAGTGTAGGTTCATGTGATAATACTTCTGCAAGTGATGGGTTCTTTTGTGAAATTCAACTCATGATGTTATCACATACATATTCCATCATCACACATCTCCAAAAACTATTATCGATCCCTAGATCCCCCATTTACCATTGTGCATCAAAATTATGGATGCAAAATTGACCTAAGCCACCTTCACATACTTGAATTTGAAACCCAAACCTTTAAAAAATTCAAACTTAAAATTTCAATCTTCTAAAATTGTTTCTAGTTGCTATAAGTTGACCTAACACATGCTTGAATAGATTTATATCCTATGATGTAATTTAGTACATTCCAAATTTAATTAAAAATAACTTAGGAATCATTAGAAAAATATTCACATACTATTTCACTAGAGCTACCTTATAGAGAATCCTAGTTCATTACACACATCCTCAACATATTCCATGCTCACCTAGTATTTTTAGTATTGGTTCATTGTTGTTGAATCATTTACCTTGGGGTATTGCTTAAGGAAAACATACCCCTTAGTTTAAAAGCTAGTCCAAAATAGCGCATGCAAACATCACTCCACTTTAGACACAAATATAGAGATTTATTTTGTAGGCATGAAGATTGAACACAATTAGTTTGTATATTCTAAAACATTTATGCAATCAAGGCCCTAGTTTTCAACACATTTTTTAATCAATCCCTAACATCTTCAATAACATATTCTACTATCATTTTAATTTATTTAAATTTTACATATTTGATTTTTGATTATATATTTAGAATTATAATCCTAACTCTAACATCTTGAGGTTTATTATTATTTAACTATGTAATTCATTTTTCTTGACAATCTAAATGAGTACTGCACAACAAAATTAGTCCTTACAATTGCAAATGTTTGAAAGTAGAAATGTTCATAATTATTGTTCAAAGTCAATCTCTATTAGTGGAACATGCTTGAAATTTTTTCTATAATTATCAATTTAGAAACCTCTTCCTAACTACAAGCTCTAATGTAGTTCCATATCATTAAATCTAGTTTTGAATTTATTCAATGGATTTAAATGAATGTGAACTATATGACTTTGGGAACCCACAAGTCAATGCTAGCCTAAAATGTAATTATTAAGTAACTTGTATAATATATTTGGAAGGTTGAATCATTGTTCATTTGTTTTGGACAAGTTTTATCAAATTATAAATTTATATTCAAACAACACTTATGAGTGGGACAAGCAAGAGTCGAACCTAATACTCGAGTTAAAGGAGGTCATGCCAAGGATGGAGAACAAGGACACAGATGTGCAACTACATGTGTATAGGCTAAGGGGCTTTCATTTTGGCCTTGGTCTAAAATCTTTTTAAATGCAAAAGCGAGATCATAAAATTATAGGGCTAAATCAAACTATAAGTGCGCCAACATTGGTTCCCCTACCAATATTAAACATATTAGGAAGCTTGAAATAAATTGCATCAATTATGACTACCACTACAATATGTAAATCTATATTTTAATTAATTGCCAATGAGAGATAAGTGTTTTGTCTAGGTGAGCATCACCTAGATGCAACGAGTGCTAAGTGTTCCATTCATTTCGATGAGATGTGGGTTCTTGTGAACCACTACTCATGAAATATTGGTCAATGAGTTTTACTCAAAAAATACATAGTTGAATCTTGATAGAAATATCACAATTTGACTTGCGAAAAATGTCTCCTACTTATTAATTGTCGATGTCA
The DNA here is from genome assembly GCA_027943335.1 of Chamaecyparis obtusa. Lineage (NCBI taxonomy): Eukaryota > Viridiplantae > Streptophyta > Pinopsida > Cupressales > Cupressaceae > Chamaecyparis > Chamaecyparis obtusa. The sequence goes on from BSBK01007079.1 coordinate 382,062, forward strand.
TTTCAATTGAATAGAGATAATCAATAGAGTTAAAATTTTATTCTTGGATAAATATTTGAATAAGGTTTGTGAATATAATAACATAAACTCAAATATTTGTCATCTACAATATAGATGTAATGTGAAACCATGATAACTATAAGTAAATCTTAATAAAAGATGACATCATTGATGGTACAAGTGATTTCCATCTTAAATTAGCTTGCCACCAACTATGATAAGAACAATGATAGTTTTCAATATCGTTCATACATATGGTACAATTAAAAATATTAATAAATTAAAATTAAATGATAAATAGATTAAATATTTGTATTCAACATAAGTCTGGACCACATAGAAAACACTCACCGATTAAACTAGAAACCTACTATTTTAAAAATATTAATATTAAAATATATTATAGAAGTTTTTGAAAAGAAAGAAATATAATAATATGATTGACTAATTGACTTTAATTGTTTATGTAGATTGTTTACTATAAAACCCCTTCAACAACAAAAATTAATAATAAAAATATAAAAGGAAAGGTCATGAGCATCATTTGTCAAATTGTGTTGAAATCAAGTGAATGGTTTTCTATTTCTTCTTGTAGTCCGTCTCATATTCACATGATGCAAACTTATGCCTTTAAGAAATCCACAAAATGTATTTGTCTTTCACCAACTTTTTTAATGGTCAAACCAAAAGTGTTAATATAAAGTGACGGAAGTGTAAATTACTGCCTATGCTTTATTAATTTAAAATATGAATTGTTTCGAATATGATATTTCCTCTTTATCCAACGTACATAATATTTAAAAAGTATAATTCAAATTATAAAAATTTAAAATATTTATTAATTAATAAATTTTACATGGTGCATATATTTGGATTTTTTGGAAATTATAAATTTAATATACCTTTTTTAATTATATATTTTAATATTTTATTATGTATTTTCCTTGATATATATTTTTTAATTTATTTTTAATAATTTAAAATATTTGTATTAATATCTTAATTTAATGATAAAATGGAAGACATGGAAGAAACAATTGAAATGTTGTTTTTCAATATATCTAACTACGAGTTTGAGAGAAATCAATGGAAACTATTTTAAAATGTGTTGTATATTTTTATTTGATAAATGTGAAAGACTAAGATAAACAAAGATAACTAATGATAATGAAAGGAGTTAAAAAATAAAATAGGAATAAAAATAATTTAAAAAATAAGAAGGAAGAAAATAAAAATACAAGGAAAGATGAGTGAATGCAAATTAAAGAATAAGATTAGAACATAATTCTGCCATATTATTGGTCCACTACCCCTAGTTGAGGACACCAATTATATGGCGGAACTCAAAGCCTTACTAGCAGGAATATCTCTATGTTTAGAATTGAAGTTAACAAAAATAGAAATTGAAGGGGATTCAATGATTGTGATAAATGTCGTAAGTGGAGATTGCACTCTCTTTTGGAAGTGGTGTTATCTTTGATTAACAAATTTGAGTAGGTTACAATTAATCACATTTATAGAGAAGGAAATAGTTTAGCCAAGATGGGTGCGGAGGGAAATCATCTTAAATAGACCTTTGGAGGAAGGAAGGAAGGATAGATAGAAGTTTCAAAAGTTTAACAAGACCGGGTTGGTTGAAACAACACATTGCCTCACTATACTCTATTGCTAAAAAATGGTTTAGCCTATAGAAACCCAAGAGAATTTGGGTTGGGTTTATCAATATAAATATAATGAAAAAATGAGGGCCTAGGAAGCGAGGACTGCTCAAAGGTGAGTGAGGAAGAAGACGAACCAATGGAGGAAGAAACAAAGGCAGTGGATAACTATTTTTTTGGAAGTGGAAGAGACAGACAGAAAGCAAGAATTTGCAGAGCCCGAAGATGATATAAAGGACAAGCCAGAGGATGAGCAGGATGACTCCTAGGGACTGAGCCCACAATAGGACAAGAAGGAAAAAATATCTTTGTCTTCCTCAAACGGAGGCATAACAAATAAAAATTTCTAAACTATGTTTTTGTCTAAGTTAGTTTGCAAAAGTGTTATTGAAGTCCCAAGTGTTTGATATATAGTGGATCAAGATCAAGTTTAGGGTAGTGGAGTCAACTCGAATCTTAGGCTACTCTTTGTAAGTTAGAATTTGTTTCATTTATGCCTTTTCTTGGACTACTTCAAACTATGTTGTTCTTTTCATACTTTAATACAAAACTCTCACCATCCGCCGCTTATTTAGCAATAAAAAAAGAGAATGTTGAAAACATAAAAAAGATTAAGAATAAAATGTTGAAATAACCAATTATCAACACAATAGAAATCAAAAAATAAATAAATTAAATTAAAAGAAATAAATCTAATTAATAATAAAGAAAACAATACAAATATAGAAAGATATATATATATATATATATATATATATATAATAAAAAAATTAAACTTATTACTAACAAATGAATGACTGAAAACTAATCTAATTAAATAAAACAAATCAAAATAAATTAAGATCTAAATTAAAATTAAAAAAATTGCAATAGATAATTTACTTCAAAAATATGTTTCATATACCAACTATTATTCACTATACAAACACATATATATTATTATTATATCTGAATTTAATTAACACATTCATGACATTAATTGTTTTTTAACCCGTAAAACAGTTTTGATTTTCCAAGGATAGTGTAAGTTGCAAAATAAGCAATGGAAAAGCATTAATAGAAAGAAAACGGATGAATTCGAATAGTTATAACGGCCACTTATATTTATGAATTTCCTCGTGAATACTCTTAAATATTTTTGTGTAAGAAGAGCTTTCGTCTTCACGCTCTCTCCTCCTCTTAAGCGACTCTCACTCTATCCAGCCCTTTCGTATCTCTCTTTCTAATATCTCTTGCTTGACATATATACATTGAATATTTCTCCCGATCGATGGGGGTGCATTTGGCATATTTACATTGAGTATATATCCTGGTCGTTGTGGGTGACGGTATTGTTTGCGGTCAGAAACATAAGTATCAGGTATGTCAGCTTAAGTTTTTTCTCATAATTGGAAAGTATGAGCTTGAACAGTTCGTAAATAGTATTTTGTTTGGAAAATTCAACCTGACAACTGTTCAATTCTTCTGTTCATGTTATTGCTAGGTCCTGTACATGTTATATACACCATTGCTCTGCTTTATATGTCTAGATTTGATATTTGGTTCTTAAAATTTTGTCTATGTTGATGTGGAAGAGCATTTTTGGCTAATGTTTTCAAAAGAAAATCATGTTTAACTGTGATAGTTGATTGAATCTGTGGGTTTGCAGTGTATCAGATACTTGATTCTCAAGCAGTGGTATAAGTGGGAGAAGAATTTTGGCCTAAATTTTGATTGGTAATGGAGAGTGATCACAGAACGAGTCTAGAGAGTGGGTTTGACAAGTGTAAAAGGCCTACAAAAACATGGAAAAAGGGGCCTACAAGAGGTAAAGGAGGGCCAGAGAATGCCTTGTGTGAGTACAGAGGAGTAAGGCAGAGAACATGGGGGAAATGGGTGGCTGAAATCAGAGAGCCCAAGAAGAGAACCAGGCTTTGGCTTGGATCTTTTGCCACAGCACAAGAAGCAGCCATAGCTTATGATGAAGCTGCTAGAAGATTGTATGGTCCAGGTGCCCATCTCAATTTGCCTGAAAGGTACAACAATTTGCAGCAGCAGCAGATGTCTCAAGCTTCATCCACTGCTAATGGGTCAATGCTGGCTACATTGATTGGAGATGACAGTATTGCTAGATCTAGGTATATTAGAGAAAAACTGTTAGGATTCAATAACTCTCCAGCTTTTAATCTGCAACCCCTTGGCTGCAATTTTCTTGATCTACCAAGTTCATCTTCATCAATTTCATCCTACTCTAACACTAACCCATTTAGAATTTTGGCAGAGAGGGGATCTTTAGGCGCTCAATCTAATCTAAGGACTAACCCATTGGCAGAACATTCAATTAACCAGAGAGGATCTTTAGGCTCTCAATCTAAGCTAAGGACTAACCCAATTGCAGAGCATTCAATTAACCAGAGAGGATCTTTAGGCACTGAACCTAAGCTAAGGACTAACCCAATTGCAGAGCATTCAATTAACCAGAGAGGATGTTTAGGAACACAGCCTGAGCTAGGGATAAGGTCTCGGTCATTTGGAGAGCACTCAATTAATGAGAGGGGGTCATTAGGCTGTCAATCTGATCTAAGGTTAAAGACTCAACCATTGGGAGAGCACTCCATCAATGGTAGAGGCTCTGTGGGCACTCAACCTAGACCAAATTCAGGTCATTTATGTACCAGTATAAATGGGAATGTGTGGCCAAATCTCCATCACATTAGGCAGAAGCTGCAGGAGATGAAGTACCTGAACAACAATGGCGGTGTAAAAGGTCATAACTGCCCAGATCAGGGTCCCCTGTTATTGAGTTATGATGATAATACTCTCAGCAATTACAATTCTTCTGTCCCACTGTTGCAGAAGGGTCACATGAATGATGATAGTGTTCTTCCTCCTGAAAATGCAGAGATAAAGGATTGCAATTCAATGGCTTCCCAGCAGGTTGACCTGAGAGAGTTTTTGGAGCAGTTGGGAGTAATTGAAGCTCCTTCTGTAAAGAGTAAAGAAGATGAAGTATACCCATCAGTCTCAGAGTTCATTTTACCCACAGGCTCAAGTCATTACTCCTCCAAAATTGAATCTTTTGATGAAACATCATGGGATCCCATTGTAGGAGTCTCTCTGCCCGATTTCATTGAAAATGATTATCTTTTGGAGAACCAGAACAACATTGATAACCAGATCAGCCAAACCCAGTTGCAGTCTTTTTCTGAATCAATATGGGATTTTGAAGACCAACAGCAGGAGCAGCAGCAAAATGACAGTGTGGTTTATGAAAACTTCCAAACTTCTCTGAGTCCCACAAACCCTCTTGTTAACCTTACCTAATTCTAGTTATTATGGATCATACGCTCAATTCAGGGGATAGCCAGAGGTTAACTGCATTTGAAGCCGTTATTTTCCGTGTTTTGTAATTGCTTTAACTGTATAGATATGAATGAGGATTCATCTGCAAACGGATACAAAAGAATTTCGTTGTATACAATTAAAGCATATCTTTATCTTGCCAATAATGAATTCTTGTCTGTGTATGTTGTTTGCATAAGAAACAATACACACTGCTAAGCAAATTGACATTATTTACAATTTCACAACCAACTTGGCCAGTGCGTTAAAAGCTAAGAATGAATATATATATATATATATGATTAACAATGTGTTGATAGGCCCACTTAAATAACGAGTAAATTAACTGTTTAGTGTAGCTGAATAGTAATAAGTTGTTTGGTGTGATAAATTTAGTTTATTATTGAGTGTGATGTGAATTTTAATAAAAAAAAATTTGGTTGAAAGTTCAGTTAAGAGTTTCAGTTAAGAATCAAAGACTGAAGTGTATCTATTTTCCTAAAATTCAAGACTTGATCTTTAGTAGACTCATTTAGAACCATTCAACTTCACTAAGATCCTATTGACATTTTTTTAAAAATTATTAATATAAATTTTTTTTAAAAATGATTTATTTAATTTATATAAATATTATTTAATACTAATCAAGTAAATAGAAAAAGTTTAAATATTTAAATTATGTGATATAATAATTTATAAATTTTATTTTTATATATATTTATTTAAATAAAAGTAACAAGAGTCACTAAAATATTTATTTATTAACAATAAAAAGTTTTACATTATTTTTTAATATTATTTTACTCTTCATATGTTTATATACATGATTTTGGGAATCTTAAAAAATCAATTTATAATTCTATTTAAAATCAAGTTTTTTCAGACTTTTATAAATAATCAAATACATCAAATTTTATAATCATGACTTTAATTGTTAAATGATTTAAATTTATTTCTCACAATCAGTTTTACATTCACATTTGGTGAAGATTTTCTCGTTCCTGTCGAAAGTCTGAGAAAAAACTAAGATGCTCCATTCATAATTTTTGCATGTAATACATTTGATTGTTCGCATGCATGAGGAAATTAGATATTTGGCTGTTAACAAGGTGCATGGAGATCGAGCTTCTGTTCCAATGGATTTTTTCTTTCTGCATGTGATTTACAATAGATTTTCTTATTTTTCTCACATTTGGATCTTGACAAATGGCCTTAGAATTTTTATTGGATTTTATTACTGTCAACATTTTGAATTAAATTCTGTGATCAAAAAAAAACCAAAAATCTTTCAGTGTTAGAAAAAATGGTGAGAGAGAAAGTGAATTCAAAGTGGAACAGATCAATTCAAGGGAGAGCGTTTGGCAAGTATGCAAGGGCTAAAAAGACATTGAAAAAAGGGTGTAGAAGAGGTAAAGGAGGGCCAGATAATAGTGAATGTCCTTACATAGGTGTGAGGCAGAGAACATGGGGAAAATGGGTGTCTGAAATCAGAGAGCCCAAAAAGAGAGCTAGGCACTGGCTTGGATCATTTGCTACTGCCCATGAAGCTGCCATAGCCTATGATGAAGCTGCTATAAGATTGTATGGTCCAGCTGCTCATCTCAATTTGCCTGAAAGATACAACAATTTGCTACAGCAGCACCAGCAAAGCCCTGAATTTTCAGGTACAATTGTAATTAATCTTGAAAGTGGGTTGTTTTTAGATCAAAATATTACCAGGTCCTAATATATCAAAGGGAATATGTCATTTCTAATTCAGATGATAAAATATTGTAGCACAAAAGAAATAAAAAAAAATTACGAATATATAATACTCAGCAGCTGTGCTGGGTTGGTTTTTGCTTTTATGTTTTTGATAGAAGTAGACACTATGTATGCTTAACTACTACTGCTCTCTAAGATTAGATTAATGTTCTGTTAATTCTCTTAGTTATCTTCCTACTGTTTCACAAGCCAGCACTCTTTTGCTACTGCATTTTTTCAAAAACATATTAATTTATGTAATAAAATTTTGATAAAATGTCAAAGAAATATCTACGGAACAAGGTATGGATATCCTTATTGCTCAAAACAATTACAATTCTCACTGTTGCTATTATCAAATTTGCTCTTACTTTTTGGTGGATAGCAGCCTGAGGTGAACAGAAAGAGGTGAAATGCTGGTGGTTGGCTCAATGTGATCTCAAGGCAGCAGAAAGAAGTAGCTTCGCTGGCTCTCCTTCACAAGATAAGAAACAATGGTGGTTTTTGTTTTTTTGCCTTGTTGCAGGAGCTGTTAGAATTGGGTTTTCTTATAGTCAGATAGATAGCTGGTTAGCTTATTTTGCTTCATAGACAGCTTATGGGTTTGTTTTGAGATTCTCAAATTGGCTTATTTTCCTCACTGGGAGATAATTTTTCTTTTGTTTTTAATTAGACACATTTTTTAGCTTATGGGATGTTACAGTTTTAGTATATTTTGATAGTCTATGTGGGCTTATTAGGCTGATAAATCGATATGGTTTGGAATGTATATTTTAAACTTTTTCAGTAATACATTTACTTTCAGCTCTGGCCTTTTATCTATCAAAAAACTATTTGCTTTTACAATTTACAATTCATACACTTGCAATTTACAATTTACAGTCTTATGTTGTTCTTGCAATCTACAGTTTACAATTGTTCTTACAATCTACAATTCACAACTCTTATCAATTGCTCTTGCAATCTACAATTTACATTTACTGTTGCAATCTACAATTCTCAACTCTTATCAACTGCTTGTGCTATCTACAATTTTCAATTCTTACTTTTCTTTCAAGACAATGAAGCTATATATAATATTCTCATAATAACAATCACTACCAACCAGTTTTCTTCCTTTGAAGAAATCTCTAATTTTCTTTTAGAGAAAAAAAAAATTTCTTTCTAAAAGACAAGATTGAATTTATTTTCTTGTTTTTTTTATTTTATAACTTAAATGCTATATTGTTGTCACAATCCAGCGCAATTTTTTTTGGAGAATTTTTTTTTTCTTTCTAAAAGACAAGATGGAATTTGTTTTCTAATTTTTATTTTATAACTTTAATGCTATATTATTGTCACAAAGAATAATTCTGACATACAATTTTCTTGATTTGCCAGGATTTTCATCTTACTTCAACTCCCAACAAATTACTGAGATAAGGAGTCAAGAGATAGGAGAGCATTTCACCGAGGAGGGAAATTTATGGTGTCATTTATGCCCACCAAGGAATGCCAATGTATTAGATAATCTCCATTGCCAGAACTATGAAGAAAGGGATCAATCAATAGAAGAGCACATGAATCAGGGAAAAGAAACTTCAGATTCTTTTATGAACACCAATGTATTGGAATTCCTGGAGGAGGAAGATTTTTCTTTGAAGGATCTGTGGACAGGAGTTGAAAATCTCCATCTATCAGGTTATGAAGACAAGACCCACAGTGGTTATGATTCTTATATGCCATTGTTGCAACAAGTTTTAGGACCTGGTCACATGGATGCTCCTGCTTCACTTTGTCCTCTGATAAATGAAAACTCCCAGCAGGTGGATCTGAGTGAAATTCTAGAGGAGAAGGGAGGAATTGAAGGTCCTGATTCAGGAGAAAGAGATGATAATGAATACCCATCAGTTTCAAATACTATTTTGCCCGTCAGTGACCACTCCACCACATCAAGCTCAATTTGTGAACCAGGACCTACTGGAGTCCCTTTGCTAGATCTCACACAAAATGGTTTTCTCCAGCAAAATCAGGATTTGCAGGAACAAAATGAACTGGAAGCTGAACATGAGCTGTTATTTGAGTTTATAGATCATTCCTTTTTAGATGTAGACTTATGGAATTTTCTAGACCAGTAGCATCATCAAGATTCATAACCATTTTAGTCGGTATAAAAACTAGGAAATCAAAATTCTCCTTCCATACACCATGTTGCTCATCCCACCTAGATCTAGTTAATTGCAGCAATTTGCAATACATGTATTCAGGTCAACAATTTTGACAGTAAACTAGAGGAAAATCTCTGGTTTGACTATTGCATGTATTTAGTTCAACAATTTTGACAGTAAATTAGAAGTAAACCTTTGCTTCAACTATTATTTTGTTAAAATAAATTCATAAGGAAGTCTTCAATGGCTAAACAATTATGTGAGTTTGTTATAAAAAAATTCTACAAAGATTATAGAAAGATAGAGATTAAAGGCTATTATTTTTATTTTTATTATCTTAAATTTAGTAGATTTTTTGTTTGTATGATAACAATAATTTGTAGATGTTAATTAGTTTATCTTAAATTCAATAAATTTCTTTTGTTTATCTTTATTTTTATTATCTTAAATTTAGTAGATTTCTTTTGTTTGTATGATAACAATAATTTGTAGATGTTAATTAGTTTATCTTAAATTCAAAAAATTTATTTTGTTCATCTTAGTTAGAATTATTTTTATGCAGAAATTTGAAAGCCATGTACTCAGTAAGACGATTAAGTTAAATTTAGGGAAAAGTTGTGGTTTGATTATTAGTTTGTCAAAATAGTTTAATTTGATTGTGTAAAATCAGTTTGTAATTTTCAATCAAAGAGATTTTAATCTAAAATTCATGTTCTTACCTCCCAAAAAATTATACAAAGATGAAAGATTAATTTAATAGAAAAATTGTTTTTTGATTTTCAGTCAAAAAGATTTTAATCTATAATCATATTCTTATATAATAACTAAACAATTCTATAAATTTGATTAAAAACTTAATAAAAATTATAAAAGAATGAAAATTTGGAAACTCACAACAGTTTCATGAGTTTATCTTGAATTTAATGAATCTCTTTTATTTTTTTAGTAATTTGTAGACTGTTAAATGAAGTTTTTCATCCGGCAGTTAAAAAGCATTTATTTTTTTATATGGGATCAAATTTTGTAACCGTAAACTCTCATGAAGTCTGTTAAATAATCTATATTCTCATCGATTCAATCTTGAAAACGTAGATTCAATTAAAGACATCTAATTAAGTTTTGAACTGAAGTTAATCATAATTGCATGTACAACTGCGCGTGAATTTTTTTTTTCATGTTTGAGATCGATATATTCGTTGTCTCTTCTCTTGGTTAAACAAGATTTTCAGTGAAGAAAACATATTGAGAAGATGAAACAGCAGCTCCATTACAACAGTTTTATGAGACGTGAAAACATAATTTATTGAGGTATTTGCAAGCGTTATAATCTTTGGTGCACTTCAAAATTCGACCACCTTCATAAAATTTACCACACAATCTCCCCCAAATTAAGTATATGTATATTTTTTTATATATAAATTTTTATTTTATATGAAATATATATACACAATTTTTGTTATATATATATATATATAAGATTGAATTTTAATTGATACATTTTTTTTTCAAAAATAGAGTTTATCAAAAAAATAGATCAATATTTTTTTATTCTTTTAAAATATTGTTTGAGTCATTTTATATGTGAGAAAGGGTTTTATACATTAGCAAACATTGATCATCTTTTTATTAATTTTATTTATTTATTTTTAGTTGCTTGTATCATTTTGTGTTGATTAATGTAAAATAGACTTTAAAAAATGTGGATGCGAGAGTTTTTTAGGTAAAGATTATTCTCTTTTCTTCAAACCCTTGGATACTTATTTAACAGTCAAAGACAAGGTAGTCATCTAATATGTCTAGAATGTTGTGCAATAATCAATGATCTAATATTATTGTAATGTGTGAAGAAGCTCTCTTGTTATATTCTAGAAGTGTGCTGAAAATATTCTCAAGAGGTTTCAAATGGAATATGGTTTGCCCTTAAATACACTTCAAGGTGGCAAGAGATGCATTCCTCTTTTGAGTCAACATACAATATGTCTAAATGGAGGAAGAAAGTGGGTCCAAGTTTTAAGGTATATTTTACAAGTTGTTCAATTGACTTGATCAATCTTCCAAATAAAAGATTTGAACCTGGCTAAAAAAACATAATAAATTTGAGGATCAAAACCAATTCATTGGAATAAGTGTAGATATAAGCGTATAAGAATTGGTTTGTATGACTAACAAGTCAAAGTGAGTCCAAAATGAATACAAATGAAAAAGGTATGCAAATTTATCCATTATGATTTACCTAAATTGTGACTTGCATGTCAATGACAATGAAGGCTCATGTCAACTACAATGAAGATGCATGTCAAAGCAATATAACTTGTCAACATGCACTCACATAAAGCCTCTAGGGCTTACATTAATTAGTAAGGCATTAAGAGGCACAAATATTGGTTGTGAGTTTGAAACCTTGGTTATATAGCTTGTAGTGGAGCTAGCTTTCACTAGAGCTCGTTATAATGGTTGTTTTAACATGTATGCATTAATGTAATAGTTTCCTATTAAATAAATCCTTCTAATTTCCAAAAAAAAATGAAAGATTGAATATTTTGAACTGCAAAAATCATTCATGATTTAATATATTTGATGTGTAACTTGAAAACCCAAAATAAGCATAAAGATTCAAATATGTACGATAAGTGTAGGTTCTCAAAGAGATGAGAGGAACTAGGTGTTCAAGCGACGGCGTGCGGAAGAGCAGGAGCCAGAAGAGGTGCGAGAGCAGGAACAGGGCAGCCGGCACAGCATAGACCCCAGGCAGATCATGACTCACCTTGGAAACGTTTAGGTAGTCAGGTGCAGGGGGATACTGGCCAAACGCATTATGATAACTACCATGATGGCCAGTACCATTCTGACCTTCCTCCTTTCTATAACCCTGCAAAGAGTTTTTTGCGGTCCTCCAATAGTCCAACCAGCTAGAACCCGAACTAAAGGAAATCAACATAACGGGTTTCAGATTCCTTCAAATGCAAGGTTAAATGCCTCTAACCGCACTCTGGGAAATCAAAATCATGGACTTCAGAGTTACTTGTTTGTAAAAAAAAATGATTCCAATGCTGCCCAAAACATTGACTCTTTTGAAGGTCCTAGTATCTTCAGTGGAAAAGCTTATGTTCAGCCTGCGAAGCCCTTCTTTCTCAACCCCAGGTTTCATTATCAGAACATTCTTCCATCAAAAAGGTTCAGCCAAATATGAACAAAACCCATTCCACTTTTCATGGCTCTTCAGTCTTTGGGGCGGGGGAATTGTCTAGACAGGCGACCATGAGATTCAGACCCATGAAGGACCAACAACAAAACATGGAAAGCAAGAAAATTTTTGAACCAAGATTTGGGCGGGAAATCAATTTCAATCAAAATCAAACTTTCTGGAAGCATCCGAAACATTCCAAATATCATGGTAAGAGAGGCAACCCCAGACTTATGAATAAACAACCAGTATTTAATTTTTGCGAGGGTACTCCTGGATCCCCGGTGCAAATCAGATTTCCTCACGACTCTAAGGTGGATGACCAGGACCACAACAAAGATAATCATATTCAAAAAGGGCCTTCCATGGACAAAAATCTTCTAAAACCCTTAAATGGTGCACCCTCCAACCCAAGCAAAGCTACGCAAATTTGGCAACCTAAACCTTACCAAAGTGAGCTAGGTCAAGACACCCAGAATTCAGTTAAGGCTCAAACAAAGCATGACTCTCATAATATGATCAATATTATCCTCCCGGAGCACATGCTGCAGGACCATGTAGACACTCTTCGTCGTTCAGCTCTTATTGGTAAGTTCTCAAATAATGCTTTGTTATTGGCAGATATTAAGTCTTGGGCATTTCAATCTTGGAATGGGTTAAAAGATATATCTCGGCTGGAATCGGACTTGGGGTTTTTTGTTGCTTTGTTTGATTATGTTGAAAAGAGGGATGGTACACATAAAAACAAAGGTTGGTTCTGCAAAGGCTCAAGTTTGTTCACTAGGATATGGACTTTCAACTTTAAACCGGTTAAGGAAGCATGCACTTTTTTTTCAACACTGGGTATCCTTCCCCTTGCTGGCCCTAGAATACAGAGACCTGGAGATTATGGAAATTTTCACTAATAAGATCGGTATTTTTATCAAACATGATCTCATCCCCTTCGAACTCCCTCATTGTGATGTCAGATTTTGTGTCCTTATGGATCCCACAAAGGTTCTACCAAGTTTACTAAAGATTAAGTCAAAATGGGGTGTCCTGAATCAAAGTATTGTTTTGCAGGATGAATGCATTATTCATAAGTATCAGCATAAACTAGGATACCTTAACACCCAATGCAAAAAGGGGATTCAATCAGTAGTTTCTGTGTGTGAGGATCACTACTCGACTCCTTCAAAATGCTCAGCAATAGACCCCTTCATACTATGGAACAAAGCTCTAACACTGAGTTGATCCTTGTGGCTTCAAAGTACCAACCACTAGACCTTAACATAGTACTCCAATGCTACAACATGCTCAATTACTTCTTCCACATATTAAGAATTTTGTTCATAATTGTGCAATGTGCAAACAACAAGACTCAGGTTTCTAATTCAGTCCAAGGATATTTAATGTGGGAGAAGCTTGTTACTTCCCTTCAAGAGATAGACTACATTGTGCAACAATTGATGTTCCAAGATCAACCAACTTCAGTGACAAACTCACATGACATACTCAGCTCAAGAGCAATTAATGATTTGAAAGCCCGTAAGCTATCAAAGCAAATGTTTTCAGAATTAGCCAATAAATTGATTTATGAAATTGCAGAAGAGGAGGGATTTTTTCTTAAAGAGGATCAAGCCATCCAAACATATCTTGGCTTAGATCAACATCCTATATCCCAACATCAAGACAACAGGAAATCCCCCTTTCGCTTGCAAGAGGTTGAGGTCTCCAAAATACCAGATTATAGGATGATAGATCAGGATGAGTCTTTACAAGAGCTACATAGAGATGCCAGGGTAAATCCAGAGATGAAGCAACATACACAAGAGGGGATTAAAAATATTCAGAATTCCATCAATGCTTCTAGCATGAATTAGTTCTCTTAGTCTTCTAGGATTGTAGAATTTTATGAGCCTGCACCTTTTGTGGAGAGTATCAGGATAAGGGATTGGGCAGCCATTGAGAGTGATAGGATATCTGTAACAGGAAGGATTCAGGAGAATGCTGACCAAAAGGATAAAAAAGAAACATATAACTCTCAGCACAATCCCGGGATGAAAGGCTTTGATCATAATAATATGTTATCTATTGAACAGACTTCTAGCAACTCTACTCCAAGTAAGCCTATGCCTAAGAAGAGAGGGAGAAAACCTAGGGGTATAAAAACCAAAGAAGAAATTGATGCAGGGATACAATCAACATTGGATGGAAAATTTACGCGTTCTACAAGATTGACGAGGAGAACCAAGGGTTCTCCTTGTCAGCAATGAAGATCGCATCATGGAATGTTAGAGGCTTAAATATCTTTGATAAAAGAGGTAGAATCAAGCAAGAGCTGGATTCTATGAGGGCTGACATCTTTCTACTACAAGAAACCAAGATGTCACAACAAACTTTTGATAAAACAATAGGTAAATGGGCTAACTGGAAAGCAGTCCACATAGCGGGACTTGGGGCATCGGGAGGTATTGATGTCCTATGGGACCCCAAAAAAGTGCAAGGGAAGATCCTAAATCAAAATGTTAACTGGAAAAATCTTAAGATGACCATTTCTGATACATCTTTTATATTGATTAATGTGTATGGTCCAACATAAACAAATGACAAACAAAGATTGTGGAGAAATCTGACCCGCCTCATTCAGCTTCAAAATGATCAGCGCTTAATCTTGGGGGTGGGGGGATTTCAACGCTATCCTCAAACCATCAAAAAAAAATGGGGGTATCTGTCCTCCAGTAAAAATTGTCCAAGACTTTGCAAATTTTGTAGAAGATAATAATTTACAGGATATTGAGCCCACCAAAGGAACATTTAAATGGACTAATAAGAGGTTTAACTTTGCTCAAACTGCAGTAAGATTGGACAGATTCATCATTTCACAAGATTGGAAGTTATCCAATACCACCTTCCAGTCTGATATTTTGCCTACACCAAGTTCAGACCTCTTTCCTATTTCTCTACAAGTTGACTTCATGTCTTCTAACCAAGGTTCTCAGCATAAACCTTCTTTTAAAGTTGAAAGGATGTGGCTTCGCCATCCAAACTTTATTCCTCTAGTTAGACAATGGTGGATTGGTTCACCGCATTGTAATGGATCTAAAATGCACCAATTCTCTTGCAAAATAAAGAATACCAAGAAACACATCAAGAAATGGAATGAAGTAGTTTTCAAAAACATTTTCAAAGAGAGAAAACGTTAAGAAAAAACTAGGAGACATATATACTAAGATCATTAAATTAGGCATGGATAACACTTCTTATGCTGTGCAGAAATCATTACAATCGGAATGGGAAGAATTATGCTCTAGAGAAGAGGTTTATTGGTGGCCAAAAACTAGGGAATTATGGTTAAGAGAGGGTGACAAGAACACAAAGTACTTTCATGCCTCTGCACAATAGAAGAGGTCTGCTAACAGAATTTTCTCCATCAAAAATGCAAATATTGGCGATCTGATTACTAATGCACATGAAATTCAGGAAGAAGGGGTAAGGTTTTTCTCCAACTTGCTTGCTCCAAACAGAAACCCACTTTCAGTTGATCTCCCCACAACTGAACTCCTCGATGCTATTCCTGCTCTAGTTTCTTATTTAGATAATATGGCCTTAATGGCTCCTTTCACAATCCAAGAACTTAGAAGAGTAGTCTTTTCTTTACCCCCAGACAAAGCTCTTAGCCCAGATGGCTTCACAATGTTATTTTTCAATCTTGTTAGGATTTTATTGGTTGGGACCTACTGGGTGTTATTGAAGAATCTAGAAAAAGTAAATCCATGTTAAAAACCTTTAATACTACCAATATAGCCATCATTCCTAAAGTCAAGTCACCTGCAGAATTTCGCCCAATTTCACTTTGTAACACAATTTACAAGATCATTTTGAAGGCAATATATTTGAGAATGCAATATTTAATTCCAAAACTGGTATCCCAAGAACAAGGTGGTTTTGTTCTGAGCAGGAAAACAATGGAAGGGGCTTTAGTGGCTCATGAAGCTTGACACTCAATAAACAGTGATAAAATAGCTAACTTTGTCATTAAATTAGATATGACGAAGGCATATGATAGACTATGCTGGGATTTCTTTTTCAAAGTTCTTCAAAAATTTGAGTTTGCCAAAAGTTGGTGTAAATGGGTTAAAACTTGTATAACTGGAGCATGGTTCTTAGTTCTAATCAATGGGGTGTCAACGGGCTTCTTCTCATCCACCCAAGGGGTCTATCAAGGTGATCCTTTATCACCAGCCTCATTCATTCTTATGGCTGAAACTTTCAACAGACAAATCATTAACAAAAAAGTATTAGGCTGTTGGCAAGGAGTTAAAATAGAGGGGTCTCAAATCTCAGTCACACATTCATTATTTGCAAATGACACATTGATTTTTGGGTCATCCAATATCTCGGATGCTAAATAGATAAAGCATACTCTTGATTTATACACTTCAGCTTCAGGTTAGCAAATTAACAAGAAAAAATCAAAGGTCTATTTCTTCAATGTCAATCAACTTATATCTAATAAAATCGTAAACATGTTGACCTTTTCAGTAGATTCCCTCCCCTCTGCGTACCTTGGCATTCCTTTTTTCATTGGAGCAAACAAGACAAGCTATTGGTCACCTATCATAGAAAGAATTAAATCAAGGATAGTGGCTTGGAAAGCAAAGTGGCTCTCATTAGCAGCCAAAATTCTCCTTATTAAATTAGTGCTATCAGCCATCCCAAATTACTATATGTCAGTTCTCAAGGCACCTTCAATAGTGATCCAGACAATTCAGAAGTTACTGAAATATTTTCTATGGACTACTAATATAAACGGGGAGAAGAAAATCCTTCTTATCTCCTTACAATGCATGACACAAGTCAAAACCTTGGGGGGGGGGGGGGGGGGGGCTGGAGTTCATGACATGGCAAAACGTAATAAAGCATTTGGGGGAAAGCTAGTTTGGCAATTGTATAACAAACCACAAAACCTATGGTGCCAAATAATGCAGCAGAAATACCTTGACAATAATTGCCCCACAAGAATCTTATCTATCTTAGATCCCCCTAAAGGTTCAATGATTTGGGATTTTATGATGTCCTCAAGAGAGATAGTAGTTAAGTTCATTTCTTGGGAAGTAAATAATGGAGAACAAGTTAAGTTTTGGCATGATTCTTGGAATGGTGCACCTCCATTATTTAAATTAGAAGCAACTGGGGATATTATTTCCTCTTTAGAAATTATTTGGGGTAAGAACTTGATAGACTATGTCTCAGCAATCACTTTGTTCTCCAAACAAGTGATTTGGAAAGATCCAAGTAAGCTGCATATCAATATTCAAGATAAAACAAGATTTTCCAAAATCCTTTCAAATAAAGTGATATATTTGTCAAGCAAACCAGATAAATTATTTTGGGCCCCCGGGAAAAATGGAAAATATTATATTAAAGAATGTTATAGAATCATTCAACAACAAGCATCTAATTCAGCCTCATCTCGGGCCTATTCCTTTTGCTAGAACCATGTAACCCTTATTAAGTCAGGTTGTTTTGCATGGCTAGCAATTAAAAATAGGGTACTTACAAGTGATAGATTTCATAAGTTTTACATCTCACAACCTTTCAAATGTCTGCTTTGTGATTTAGAGTTTGAATATGTTGATCATCTATTCTTGAATTGTCCTTTTTCACAACAATGTTGGTTGTTTGTACTTGTAAAAATATAGTATTCCACTCCTCTTCCTAATAAATTTTGGGATCTTGTTCAATCATGGTTTGAGCTATACTCTAATTCCTTTTTCACTAGATTATGGAAGTGTATCCCGGCGCATGTGGTTTGGGCATTATGGTGGGAACACAATAAAAGAATATTTCTTCACAACCCCTCCTCTATTGAAGATGTCATTATTGGCCTTGAAAGATCAATATCTGAAGTGATGAATGCTAGCCATTTTTAAAAATTAAATGCAATCCAACAATGTCTACTTGGGATAGTACAATTGTGTGAGATTTGAAGGGTATTCATATACCAATTGGATGGTGTCATCAGCACCCAACATCTAAACCACAGGACAGAGCGTCAATTCACTAGCTGCCTCCTACTCAAGGAACTGTAAAGGTCAATTTTGATGGATCATCACGAGGTAATTCGGGAATGTCAGGCATTGGAATTTTTATCAGTGATCACCAAGGTAAAGTGCTTACGATTAAATCCTCTCTAATTCCCCAAGGCTCAAATATCATGGCTAAGGCTCAAGCTCTATTATCTGGTCTTGTCCTCGCCAAACAAGGTGGTTTTCAGCACATACAAGTTGAAGGAGATTCAATGATCATAGTTAATGCTTGTATAAGAAGACAGTCTCACAATTGGTAGCTTGCATATATCCTTAAGCATATATGGAACCTTCTAGATTCTTTCACAGAGGTTTATATTTCACATACACTCAGGGAAGGAAATGCTTTAGCAGACCACGTAGCTAATTTGGGATGTGATGGTTCTACACTAGAATCACACAATTCAGAGGATCTTATTAGTAAGGACTCCAAGATGCAAAGATTGATCTTGTCCGATATGAAATTACTAACTGCATGATATCTCCCCTATGACATGGCATGAGGTTGATGACGACTACATAAGGGTTCTGCTTCTTAGTGTGGGTTGTCATTACCACTTGAAGGTGAAGGTGTTTACGCCAGAGATTATTATGTGCTAGTACATCACACATCACTTCATCTTTCATAATGCTAACAAGTTTGGTTCGAGCGTCGTCTCCCATGCCAGTTCTCCCTCTCCCGTACAAATAGATGGTGTGTATTGGCTGATTAGAAAATTTTGTGGTACATTTCACATGCTTTCTTCACTGTCACCTTGTGCGATGCTATTTCAAAGAGCTGGCGGTCGAGTATAGTATTAATTTGGCAAGATTGTTGGGGATCCCCTAATAACTCAAAATGTACTCCCTTCATTCTGCATCTTCAAATACCTTCATGCCTTACCAAATATACCAATCTATTAAGTTGCTTTGTGAATGCTTCCAATGGAATTAGAGAAGGATATTTGCGAGAAGTGTGTTCACTGTGAAAGATTTCATTACAAAATTCTTCCTAAAAATCTTCACATTCGCCTGTCTCTAAGTGTTTTGGAGGAGGTCTTGTCACTGCAAATAGATGACATAGTGTTGGAGACGATGTTTATATGCCACTTGCACAATATCAGTAAAGCCATTAGAAATGTGATTGGGGAGGAGAATCTCTCACCTCAGAACAAAATATTTTTCTTCCCCTCACAAATTATTTCTATATTTTTTTTCAATGCCATGGACCTTCTACAATTATTCCATCTTCTTGAGATTCTGGCAAACAAAGTCATTAAACCTTCATTTTTGCAGGATAGTGCACTCAAAATTTCAATGCAACAATATGACCTATGGAGTGGTAATGTGCTGGTTGGTGGCCTCTTCTCCCATCATCTTCTTCTCATTAACCATGATTTCATGGTTGTATATGACTACATTAAATGTTCACTAGAGAAGCAGAACAACTGCTACTTTGAATAGGCCCTAGGCAATTCTCATTCAATTTTGAGGAAAGACTTGGTGACACGCATCAGAGCAATAGTTTATGCGCTCATGGATTTGTTCGACTATCCAAACTCCTCACCAAGGTTTGGTGGTCAATCCTCTACTTTAGCTCAGTTGGATATGCTTGCGGCAGGTGACCTGGATTTAAACTACCACCCACTAGAAGAGGTCGACTGGCCTACTCCTC
Organism: Chamaecyparis obtusa; assembly: GCA_027943335.1. Classification (NCBI taxonomy): domain Eukaryota; kingdom Viridiplantae; phylum Streptophyta; class Pinopsida; order Cupressales; family Cupressaceae; genus Chamaecyparis; species Chamaecyparis obtusa. The sequence continues at coordinate 401,840 of BSBK01007079.1, forward strand.
ACATAGCTCATTTGGTAAACACGTTTGGTTGGGGTGACTTGGGCGACAGCTGGAATGTGGTTGAACAGACTAGCCATCATAGTCATGGTAGATTGGCAGAATCCTTGGGTTGGTCTCCTCGTTTTGTGCCAAATGTTTCTCCCTGGTGCCTCAATGACATGGAGGTAGAATAGGGTTTTACCTGTAAATTGTATTGTAACTTTGTCATTTTTTGACTTGTTACATTGTAATTTGTATCCATCCAAACTCTGGAACTTATTGTGGTTTCTTGTTTTCATGAGTTGGTGGATTCAAAAACCCGATTATAATTATCATATGTATATGGCTGGGATATCGGGTTTTCTTACTGGTTCTTTCCCGATTGAGCTTTGAATCAAGTTTTTTCTATTTTATATATATATATATATATATATATCATGGCTAGCCCACTTTGCTTATAAAAAAAGTGTAGGTTCTAAAAGCATATAGTAAAATTAAGCATTATTGATATTATGAAAATTATTAAATTTAACTTGTGATGATTAATTAGCTCAAAAATTATATTATTCAAAATTGTGACCAATGCCTACCCTAACAAAAGTAGAGTAAAGAATTAAAAAGGAAAAAAACATATTTATACAAAGTCCATCAAGGTAACTTTCAAATTTGAATTCTAAAATTTAATTAGTCAATGAATAGATTCATACAAAATGAAATTTAATAAAATCAAAATATATATCAACAAGTATGATGCCTTATGGACCATAAATTATCCTTCATCTACCTTATTTGGTCTTGAAAGTATATTTACAATGCATACAAGTGTCTTGCAAAAACTTGATTCCAAAGACTAATCATAAACTACAGTTTGAGATTAAAAAATGTGACCTTGAAAGAATTATGAAATATTTTCTCCTATAAATAATGTGCTCTTTACACATATTTTTATCCTTAATTATTGGTATTTATCTTAGATTCCTTCACTAGACCTTACACAATCCTTTCCCAAATCACTTCCTAGCTTTGAAATACCTCATTTGATCACCCAAAAATGCTTTCTATGAACCCATGCAAAAAAATTAGTTGGGAAATATATTCTCATAAGATAAAATCCATATTCATGATAGATGACTCTTGGAACTCATTTGTATACACAATTAACAAATGAACTTATGATTTCATGGGTGGACTGGGCGAACTAGGCAAACTGGGCAGGAAGAAGCTTCAAGACAATGGTCATGGGGATTCGATCAACAACCAGAGGAATGGTCAGACGAAAGAAAGTTCAGTGGAGAAGGTTTCAAGTCTGATCATTCAACAACAGGAAGGGGAGGTCAATAAATCACAGTTTGAGTTTCTGGGAAATGACAAAGTACTTGTAGACACTCTATGCTTGGAATCAAGGAGCTCCTCAAGGGACCTGCGGGCCCCTCTTCTACATGGGGGGACATTACCTATGTCCTCCAATGGACCTACCGATGTAGAACCTGTCAGCAGAGAGAAACAAGTACCAGAGAAAAGGAAAGATTGGGTATCACTCATTGGTAAGATTTCATCGAGTAAGTCTTCTTTCCCCCCCTGTTACGAACTCTACATGTTGGGAAAAGGGGGATTTTGAAATCTTTGTCCCTGACCGTCTAGTTAACCACTCCATTTCCCTGTTGAATCTTACCCTAGTGGGGAAGTTCATGGGCCAAGGACCAACTATTGACAATATTAGGGTTTTGGTGAAGAAAAAATGGCATTTACGTGGACATGTGGATATTGCAGTCATGCAAAGAGGTTTTATGTCCTTTATTTTTACTTGCCATGAGGATAAAGATTTGGTTCTATGTGGGGGACCTTGTCAACTTGGAAATAACACTCTTACTTTGAAGAAATGGGAACCCAATATGGATCTTTCAGCTAACTTTTTCCTTTCTACTCCAAGATGGGTTAGACTTCCTAGTCTTCCATTGGAATACTGGAATGAGGATATATTCAGGGGATTGGCAAACTCCTTTGGGAGTCTCCTAGTGATTGATAATCTAACAGGCTCCAAATCTAGGTTGGTTTATGCCTACATTTGTGTCAAAGTTAACCAGATGAAAGATCTCCCAAAAAAATACACATTGTTTCTAAACTTGGCAAATGGTCACAAGATCTGGAGTTTGAGGATATGCCTAATGCTCGCTTTTACTGTAAAAAAGTGGGTCATTGGGTGAAGGCTTGTCCTAAAACAAAAACTAAGAGTAATCATCTCAAGCCATCTCAAAAGAATATTCATAGGAAGATGCAAGGGCAACAGAAGAACCAAAATAAGAATAAAAAGAAAAATATAGTATGGAGGCCAAAAAAGCCATCAGTTATGGTCTCAGAATCTAAGAACTTCTCTTCAACCACACCCTCTAAAGAGGATCAACACTTGAATACTGTCTTGGAATCTAAGTTCCCTGAGACAAAATCTGTGAAAGGAAAAGAAGTCCATAATGTGGAAAATTAGGAGACCCCTATGACCCTAAAGCTAAACTCTCAGAATGAGGAAGATTATGCTGAAGCTAGGAATGACCAGATTCCCCTAGCTGGAGACTCATTGATAACAACGTTTGAGATGGAAGTTGATCAGGAGATACCAATTGAGCCTACATAAGACAAGGAAATTTCAATCCCTTTTGATAATTGGCTAGTGAAGGATCATCTTCCATCCTCCAAGAATCAAAGCTACATCTTGGACAAGTCTACTGAAGTTGGGAATGACTAGAAACCCCCAACTAGGGACTCATTGATAATAATGTATGAGATGGATGTTAGTCAGGAGATATCAGTTGTGCCAATAGGAGATAAGGAAATCTCAATCCCTTTTGATTTCTGGCTAGAGGAGGATCTTCCTCCATCCTCCAAGAATCAAAGCTACATGTTGGACCTTGATTCCTTGGATCATTTTGTCCAGCCTGTATTGGATCTTTCATCCCCAGTTTTTGAAGATAAAGGCCAGAAGGTGATAACTAAGCCAATAAAGGTAGAAAAGAAGGCTGGTCCAAAGAAAACTGGTGTGGCTCTATCAACTCCGGTTGGAGCAACAAGGAGTAAGATAACTGACATTGGTGTTTCAACATTCAAAGTTACTACTAGCTCTCCCAAGAAAAAAGGAAGGAAAAGAAATAAGGTTGATAGAGCTCAGGAGAGCCTACATGATATTGCAGATGGTAAACAAACTACCATCCTTCATTTTACCCCAGGTAAAAAATGAAATTCATCACCTGGAATGTTAGGGGACTAAATGGTCTCCATAAAATGGAAGTTATTAGAAATTTAGCTAGAGATCACAAACCTGATATTCTTGTAATTCAGGAAACCAAAATGATGAAAGAAAAGGTTGAAAATTTTAGAGTTTTCAAGAATTATGGTTAGGCTGCTGGAAGTACTGAAGGAGCCTTTGGAGGCACTCTTATTCTCTAGAATGAAGTAAATATAGCTGGTACGACTCTCATGGAGGATAAAAACTTTACGATGGTTAAATTTCATCATATTAACCTAAACTACAATTGGATTTTAGTCAATATTTATGCTCCTAACTCGGTTAGAGCTAGGAAGAATTTATGGACTAAACTTAAGGATTTGAAAAATAATTTTGATGAACCCAACTAGCTCTTTATGGGTGACTTTAATATCTCTTTATATAACCGTGAGAAAATGGGAGGCAATATTACTCATCTGGATGGAAGAATGGACCTAATAGACTTTATCAACCATGAAGGTCTTATTGACATTGATATGAAAGGAGTTGATTTTACCTTGTCTAATAAAAGAACAGGTTAGAATTGCATATAAGCTAGGTTGGAAAGAGTGTTGGCGTCCCATAACTGGTTACAAGATTGGAATTATTCTCTTTCTTCCATTGCCAAAATTGCCTCAGACCATTTCCCTCTGGTCTTTATTGTTGACCCCATTAGTAAGAAGAGACATTTCCCCTTTAGATTTGAGAAAATGTGGATGCAGCACAAGGATTTCAAAGACGTCTGCAACATTTGGTGGCAAACTAAAGTGGAAGGAACTATTATGTTTAGAATTGCTAAAAAGCTCAGAATTGTCAAAGACAGAGTAAAAGATTAGAACAAATCTTCCTTCGATGACATCTTTAAAAATAAAGAAGAATTTCAAAAGGAACTACAGGTGACATAGAATAAAATTCAAGTTGCTAGTTACTCAGAGGAGCCAGTGTAAGAAGAAAATGAGATTCTGTTTAGACTCCATAATGTTATCACCTTTGAAGAATCTTTCTGGAGACAAAGATCTAGGGCAATCTAGCTCAAGGAAGGGGACCGTAACTCCAGGTACTTCCATATCACCACCTTAAAGCACAAAGCTGCTAATAGAATTTCTAATCTCAAGATTGATCATGAAGAGTTCACTAATGTGGAAGACATTACAATAAAAATGAAGGATTTTTTCTCTGCCCTGCTATCTCATGACTAGAGTCTCTATAATATCAGTCAAAGACAAATGTTGGAAAATATTTCATCCATCATCATTGATCAACATAATTTTGTTTTAGTGGCTATCCCTTTAGCCACATAAATCCATAAAGCTATTTTTTCTTTTGAAGGTGACAAAGTGTCGGGCCCTGATGGATTCCCGATGGTGTTCTTCCAAAAGCAGTGGAAAATTGTTAGAAAAGATGTTTGTGATGCTGTTAAGGAATTCTTTCGAGCCAAGTGCCTTTTGAAAGAGATTAATGCCACTTTTTTGTCTCTCATTTCCAAAAAGGTGGGGGCTAATACTCCAGATTCTTTCCATCCTATTAGCCTATGTAATTCCATTTATAAGATAATCTCCAAGGTTCTTACTCTGAGAATCCTAGCTATCCTATTGGAAATCATCTCCCCTGAATAGAATGGCTTTGTCCCTAGTCGCCAAATTTTGGACTCGGTAATTATTACTCATGAAAATATTCATTCGATGATGGCATCTCAAAATCAAGGATTCCTTATGAAGTTAGATCTTTCCAAGGCTTATGATAGAGTGGATTGGAGCTTCTTATTTAAGATCTTGGAATCCTTTGGATTTTGGAAAAGATGCATCCATCTCATTTCCCAGCTTGTGTCGACGGCTTCTATGGTTGTCTTGTTTAATGATTCTTCTTCAAATTTCTTTACTCCTTCAAGAGGTCTCAAACAGGGGGATCTCATATCTTCAATTTTATTTATTATTATGGTAGAATGTCTGGGGAGATACATTAATCAACTCAATAATAAAGGTTGTATCCATGGCCTTATCCCCTCGTCTCACTCGAATGCTTGCTCCCATGAATAGTTTTTGGATGACATGGTCCTAATGGGGATTACCACTGTGAATGAATCTAGGAATTACAAGAATGCCTTAAATCTATCTATTAAAGATTCAAGTCAACTCATTAATTGGGAGAAAATTTCTATCTTCTTTTTTAATACTCCCCCGGAGAGATAAAATAAAATTGCAAGGATTTTGGGCTGTGTCATTGCTTCTCTCCCAAGATTATATCCAAGTCTCCCCCTTGGATCTAAACCACTTGATTCCTTCTAGGAAATTCTCATTGATAAACATAACAAAAAACTTGTGGGTTGGAAGGGCACTCTGCTAAGTCAAGTTGGTAAAATTATTCTTCTCAAGTCTTGCCTTCAAAGTCTCTCCATCTATGCTTTAAGTTTTCTCAAAATTCCTATTAAGTATGTTGAAGCTATGGAGAGAATTCAAAGAAATTTTATGTGGACTGGTACTGAGAATAAAAAAGACTTCCTCTTATTTTTTGGGACTCTATTTGCAAACCTAAAAAATCAAGGGGGGTTGGGCATAAGACCAATCAAAGAGATGAATAAAGCCCTCCTGGCTAAACAAGGTTGGAGAGTTTTTAAAGAAGATAGGGACTAGATCTAGAAGAGTAAATATCTCTAGCACTGTCCATCCCTGAATGATTTTCTCACAGCAGAAAACATAGATAAAGTGTCCACCATTTGGAAATTTGTCCAATACACGAAGAGTACTTTGACCAAAGGTTGTAAATGGAAGTTGGGTGATGGTAAAATAATTAGTTTATGGGAGGACAGTTGGTTATGGGATACTCCCCTAAACTCATTTTACAACAATGACTAGATGATTGAGCATTTCAAAGCCACCTTTGGTGTTAAAGTTAGTGACTACTAGATAAACAACAGATGGGTGGACCTTACTACTTTGGACATCAATCTCCACCCTATTCAACTTTCTCTTTTTTCTTCTTGTATTAATTATAACTCTCAAGACAAGGTCATTTGGGCTCTTCATCCGAGTGTAAATTTCAAAGTTTCTTCCCTTTTTGAAGATAAGAGAATTGATCTCCCTTGGGTTAAATCTTGGACAAATGGTTTTACTCCTAAGTTTGAGATTTTCTTTTGGATCGCCTTATAGAATAAAATTTTCACTATTGACAATCTTAGAAAAAGAGGAATGATCATAACCAACTTGTGTTGTCTTTGTTAAAATGATATGGAATCTATTAATCATATTTTTCTACATTGTCGTTATGCTAGGGATGTATGGAAGGAAATCCTAAATTATTGGTAAATACAATGGATTTTTCTGGAGAATCTTTCTGACAGTTATTTAAGCTGGAGTAGCCCCTTCAAAGGAGAACATGTTAACCTCCTTTGGCAATACTCTTTTCCCCACATTTTTTGGGGTTTGTGGAAATAAAGGAATGACAAAATCTTTAGAAACACCAGTGCCCCCGTTGGGTCATTGGAAAAAGAATAATCAGAAACATAAAGGAGAATTTTATATCGCATATGGCCCCTCTTCCAATCTCAACTTGGAGCATCCTAGTCATAATAATAAAGGAAAAAAGGATAATTTGAGGGAGAATGCCATCTGGTTATCCCCTCCCAATGGATGGATAAAGGCAAATTTTGATGGTGCTTCCAAAGGGAATCTAGGTAAGAGTGGTTGTGGGAGAGTCATTAGGGATTGTAATTGCAATATCATCAGGGCTCAGGCTATTCCTCTTGGAATTACTACTAGCCATAAAGTTGAAATGGCTGGAGCACATTACATGATAAAGTTGGCCAAGGATACTAGATGCAGGAACCTCTGGCTAGAAGGGGACTCCAAAAATATTGTTAATATCCTTAATGATAAAAATGACCCTGCTTGGAATATATCTAACCTTCTTTGGAAAAGCAAAGAAGACCTCAATTTTTTTCAAAAAGTGTTCATTTCCCACAACTATTGTGAGACAAACATGTTGGATGATTTAATGGCCAACCTAGTAGTTAAAAGCAATGAAATAGTCATGTGGATTGACCAACTAAGCATGGATGACGATTTAAAAGCAAAGTGTAATTATGAAAGAAACATATCTTGAGAAGGGAAAATCCATATTTGATATGATCATAGCTTTCACTTATCAAATAATCACTAATTCCATTTATTGATTTAAATGGAATGGGCTCTGTGCATGTATGTTTGTCAGGACTTTGCATGGATTGTGGGTGTATTTTTGGATTTCAAGCAGTAACACTCAAAACCTAACTAGGGGTATTATTCTTGGCTTTCATAAACACATTTTGTAGAGCTTTGTTCATTCTAAGAACATGGGAGGGGAAGTGAAGAAGATGGAACCAGAGAATTGTAACTACTGGAAAAGGAAGAGGGAAGTTTGGCACCAGCTCGAGAAAGGTAAGGTGACCAGCTATATTGAAAAACTTCATGGCTACAAACCTCATGTGATGGACAAATTTTACAGAGAATGGGATGGTAACAAGGTAACTCTCTATGGCAGATAGTTTACCCTAAATGCATATTTCATTGCTAAGGTTACAGGGTTGCCGAATGAAGGTATGAAATTTTACAAATCAAAAAAGCTTCTGAAGAGGCAATGAAGCGCTTTCCTAAAAATGACCATGAGGATGCGATATTGATTAAGGTTGGTAACTTCTATGACCTTGATCAAATTAAGAACATCTAGCAGGATGTTTTGATCTATGTGTGAATGTATTTCATTTTGGATGGTAGGGTATCCAGGGTTCACCAATATCACTTTATTTTTCTGAACCAATTCCGATACAAGAAAAGAATCTCTTTCCCTTTTTATTTGGTGAATTCTCTTCTCCAAGGGATAAAGGCCCATAGGCAAAAGGAAACTAGACCTATCCTCCATGAGGGTCTCATTCTACTTATCATAGAGCTCTGTCGAGATAGTACCCTTGCTCATTCTATTTCTAGCAATAAATGGAAAAGGTATGTGGAAGGCTCCTTCAGCAAAAGGAAAAGTGATGGTGATTCTCTAAAGAAAAACAAAAAAAGTTTTTCATGAGCTATGGGTATGGAAATAGATACTAACCAAAGCTCAGGAGATTTGGAGGATGATGATGCTTCCCGAGGTGATGAATTGGCCTGAACTGCAAGTGATGGGTGCTCATCTCAAATTTATGGTACGTCACTCATTCTGGATGATATCTTGGGTCATGATTGTTCATAGACATCTCCAAGTACTGTTAGTAAGAGAGGTAAGTCCTCTACAAATAAGGTTTAAGGCAAAGATAAAGTTCTTTCGTCTAGCACTAAAGGTAAAATAAAAAATAAGCTTAATGCTAGTTATGTGAACAAGGGTATTGTCATTAAAGAGGATAGTGAAAAGAAGGTGAATGTTGATGTTAAGCATGATACTAATGTCAATATGGAGAATAGAAAGAATGACAAGGATGGGATAATTAATATGATAACCCAAACTCTTGATACAGGTTGTGCTGAGAACACCCATGTTAATGAAGCCTTGCCCCTTAATCTAGTGCTTTCTATAGCTAATGATACTTTGGCTAAGTGTAGTCAAGAAGATAAAAATCCTTGTACTAATAATGAGCCCAAAACCCAAAATCTAGCCTACAAGGATATGTTGGAAAAAGAAAATAATCAAGAGATTGCAGATTCTGTGGAAATTCAAGATCTAAAGGGAGATGAAAATATTCTGGAATTTTTAAATAAAGCAAAAGATAGAGCTAATCTTGGGATGGTTATGGATAACTGGGTGTATAATGAGATTAAAAAATTACACATTACTTTATCTTCCTTGCAGGATAAGACCCTTATTTTACAGGATAAGCTGGAAGAGGAAAGTAAGAAGCAAAGGGAGTTGGAAACTTTGGTTGAGAACATTCAAACCAAACTTCAGGATTATGAAGCTAGTCTTAAAAAATTGATTAAGGACAGTGAGATGGGCATGCGGGGTGTTACTTCGTCTTTCCTAGTTGTTGCTGCTTCAATTGGTAAAGTTTCTCCTAATGAAGCTAACTCGACTAGTCATGTTCCTTTGATGGTTGGTGGTCCGAGTAGAAGAACCAGAAAAAGTACTAAGAAAGATGGCCTCCAGTTTACTGCTAAGAATATTCAGGATTCTGTTAATGAGGTTGTTGCCTTAGGCACTTCTATTTCTAATTCTATTAAAGATCTAGTTTAATTAGTTGTGTTCTTTTGTTTCTTTTTTCTTTACACTAGCTATTATCTAGACTTTTGGTCCTTGTTCAACTTTTTTATGTTGGTTGCTGGTCCCTGTAAAACTAGCCTTTGAATTAATTTTTGATACTTTGGGTTGTTGGTCCCTGTAAAACCAGTTCCTGACTTTGGTTATTTTTTGTTTAGGGTTTTGGGTCCCCTTAAAACCTTCTTTTACCTAATCAAAACAAATGAACCCACAGAATTGTGTGCTAAATTGTTGTCACACTTCTATGAGTCATTTAATCCAAGATTTCTCAAGAATGAGGTCTCAAATGGTGACTCATAGCTCTTTATTCATGGAGTGCAAGGGTTTATGATGGAGGCCCTCATATTAGACCTAGTTTGTGCCCATGCAAGTACACCATAAAATGAGAGATTCAAAGAGGAAAAGCAAGAATGCTAGTCTCCATGATCATCAAGTATGCATGCAAATGAAAATGAAAGCTATTCTATATGATAACAATGCATGAAAGCAAACTATTCTATGAAAGGAAATTCTTATGCAAGATTATTCCATGAAAGGAAATATGAATCTAATCTAATATGCAAGTGCAAAATTTAATCTAAATGGATTGCCATGGAAGCATGAGAAAAAAGACAAGAAAAGAGAAGTTGCAATGTCCAAGCTCAAGTGCTCAAGAATCTTTTCCAAAATTGCTCTCCAAACCTGTAGCATAAAAATACTTAAAATTTAGATGTATGAAAATGAGAAGGAGAGGGCTCCTTTTAAAGGAAAGCGAAAGGTCAAGATTAAGAGGCAAAAAGAAATGAGCAACGGTGGAGATTAAATCTTGGTTGATCCATGTGCTCAAGATTCTTTAAGAGGTAAAAGGATGAAAAAGGCCCACCACTTAAAAGTATGTGCATTCAAAGTGGAGAGAAAAAGGGATTTTTATTTATTTTTTATTTATTTTATTTCCTTTTTCAACACAAAAAGATATTTTAGGTGGGGATTTTATTAAAAGAGGAATTTTATTTTAAAGATGATTTTATTTAATTAAAAGGGAAGTTTTCTTTTAATTAAATGAGGCTTAGGATAAAATGATCAAACCTTAAGAAATATTGAAATAATTGAATAATTACGATTTGATCAAGGAAATTGATTTGAATTGAAAATATTGCAAGGCATTGATTCAGGAAATTGATAAATTGGTTCCATCATTTGATAAATTGAAGAATGGGGCCCAAAGTCTAGGTGACCATTTTAGGGTGCATATATTTTCCCCTCTTTGACTAATGTGTGATTTTCATGGGAATACATGTAGTCAAAGAATGAAGTGGAAATGTGAGATCGATTTGGGATCACAAAATAACCCAGATGTGTGATAAACAAACGGGAACACATCAGGACAAAGATAAGTTGATTGAAAAAGACAAGGCCAACACTCCTATAAATAGGTAATTGTCAAGTCTCAAGCAAGGTTTAATTGATAGGTTTGATAAAGCTAAATCAAGGATTGAAGTTTGATAGGTACTGTCCCCTCGTGATCGAAATCAAAATGAGATAGAGGAGAAACAGTGAATTCATAAATTTGATCAAATCAAACTAAAGATAAGGTTCTTGATGTAAGATGAAAGATATAAAAATCACAAAACCAAGGTAGATCATCAAGAAATATTATGCCGCAAGGTTGAATTAGAAGAAAAGAAGTGAGGTGAAAGTGAATGGAAGATAGAAGTTTGGAAGAGGTGGAAAGAAATGGAGAGAAGAAAGAGGATGTGCCTCAAGAAAGAGAATGCCTCAAAATCAATCAACTATTTAAGATAGGAAATTTTGATTGAGATCACGAAAGAAGATAAGGAAATGAAAATCAAAATGTGACCGCAATTGATTAAAATTCCAAAAGAAAGATGAAGGAAAACCCTCTCAAACTCATAATGCAGCCTAAAAATGCAAATTAATCATGAAGCCTAACAATGCAAGCTACATGAAAAATGCAAAGGTGTACTTGCAATAGAGCAACTGTAACATAGGATTTTGTGTTCATCATTCATTAGAGAATGTTAAGGAACTTATTTTCATCAGTGGGCCATTATTAACAAACATCGGAAAATCACACAATCATCACTAGTCACAAGTGTAACTATGAAGATATGAATGTGATTTATATCGGATTGGAATGTGGAAAGATTCTAACATAAGCATAAAAGACATAAAGGTCAAGATGACTTCGATGTTAGCTTACCCAATTTAATGTAGCAAAACCACGCTCACATTAAGGCATAGATGCCAGGATGACTATAAGAATGGTTGTGCAAAAATAGTCAAGGATGATGCCTCAAATCTCCTAAGTGTTTCAAGGGAACAACAAGAGACACTCAAGAGGTTCAAGACCACACCCACAAGCAAAAAGAAAATAAAGACATGCCCCATGCCCCAAGTCCTCCAGCTATGCATCCCGAAGAGACTTATTAGACAAGGACACTCAACAAAAATCAATAACAATCAGCACACAAAGAAAAGATCATGACATAGCTCAAGCATTAAGTGTTGTGTTTAAAAATTTAAGTGTGTTTACTGATACTGAGTTCTGAGGATAAGGATTGAATGCTTGCATGCAGGTAAGATCACATGACAAAACTAGGTAAGACCAAACCGATAAGTGTTGAAAAACACTCGATGTCAAGGGTTGTGTTGAAAAACATAGTTGGGATGGTGTCTAAAAACACCATTTGCGAGGTGTCCTAAAGACTAACGCATCCAAGAGACCAAAGCTAACACAGTTATGCCCCCTAGACAAAGACAAAGACCAATTCCAAACCAAGGCAACAAGGACAAGGTATGATGGAGAAAGGCTACATGTCGAGGACGCATGCTAAGAAACAGGGGTACAAAGGCCTCAAGTAGCGTCCGTTTCCAAGTTTTCACCACTTGGATTTTATTGCAATTTTTTTAATTTTTTTTTAGGAATTTTTATAATTTTTTTGTATTTTTTCTACCAAGGCGTCTGTTTCCAAGTTTTCACCAAGGCACTTTTTCTATTTTTTTGAATTTTTGAATTTTTTGATTTTTTTATATTTTTGGAATATATAAATTTTTTGAGATGCATCAAAGCACCTATTACTAGGTTTTCACTAAGATGATCATTTTTTCAAGACATTTTCCAATTTTTAGAATTTTTGACAATATGCCATTTTTTTGGATTTTTTTAGGATCAATAAGTATGTACAAAGAATGCCCCCAAACAGAATGGGCATCAAACTCCCAAGAAAGATCACATCATATAGTCCCAATGTTTAGCAAGGTGGAGAACAAGAGGGATTAGCAAGCTGGTGGAAGAGATGGAAGACAAGAGAATGAAGGAGAATGAAGGGAAGAAATCCTCAAGGGAAAACTCCTCAAGAGTACTAAAGCTAGGGAAAAAATTGTCATGTAAAGCACATTTGGACAAGCAATGAAAGACCAGCATAGGATAAGTCACAACGACATAATGAAAAAGAAGGAAAGGATGTAGTCCAAAGGAGTAGACATGTCAACAGGCTTCATAGCATCATGTTTTACTCTTTTTTTATTAGATCAAGACCAAAGGGGAAAAGGATAGCGAAAGGCTAGAATGAATGGAGGAAAATAAATATGAAGGCTAAACATGAATTAAATGAAAGCAAGATCATCGTAAGTTATCTCACAAGATAGTCAAATGTTCATGTATAGGTCAACATTGTCAAGATCAAAGAGAGAAGATGGAATGGATGAAATATGTAGAAGAACTACGCATGATGCCTACATGCCAAGTTTTCATCACAGTACTTATCCAAGGCACCACAAGGGAGTGGTTTTCACCATAGGATGAATTTATTTCTCTTTACTTTTTCTATCAAGGCACCTATTTCCAAGTTTCCACCAAGGCACAGTTTCAATTTTTTCATTTTTTTTTTGTTTTCTTTTTGAATTTTTCTATTTTTTGAAAAAAAAAAAATTTTGGAAGAAGGCAAGCTTTTTAGATAATGCTCCTTGAAAGGATAAACCATGATATGCCAAGGATTCAAAATGATATGCTCAAATATGCTAATAGGGAAAGGAAGATAGAAGAGAAAAATGGAGAATAAGGTTTTATGTAAAGCGACTAAGGTTGGGTAGGAGGAATAGGCAAATGAGGAAAAATGATAGAAGGTAGAAGGATAGTGAATGGAGGGATTGTGAAAGGGTAGATGGAAAGGAAGGAAAGATCAACATCAACACACACCTTGAAGGGTGACGAGAGGATGGAGGGAACATGAATGAAGGAATACGTGAGGGAATATGGTGAATGGATAGTAGAGGTTGCGGTTTAGGTGCATGAAATAGAAGAATATTTTTGGAAGAAGATGAAGTGGAAGCCTTTGGAAGCTTGAATGTTAACTTCACTTTTTTCTCAACATTAGACTCTTTCAAGAGAGACTTTGGAATCCATATAGTCATAAGCTTTTCATTTCTTTTTGATGATTTAGAGAGAATATCTTCAATGATGGATTTTGGAACCCATACTTGCCTTGTAGTTTTCTTCTTAGATATCTATTTTGACTTTATGCCTCCATGTCAATTAGAGGAGACATGGTGATCTTCTTTTTTTGTTGGATTCTTGTATTTCTTCTTTTTCTTGTATTGAACATTCAAGTTACTTCCAAAAGACTTGGGACTTATGGAAGAAGGAGGATATGACTGGTTTAGATGGGTGAGTGGATGAAAATGATTCAAGGGTATGCATCTATGTTGATCTTGAGGAAAGATAGGAGATGGAGGGATGTAAGGACCCAAGATGGATGATGAATTAAGAGAGTTAGGAAGGGAAAGTGAAGGGACATAAGGTCCCAAGATGGAAGGAAGACATGAAGCCCTTAGTATTGGTGGAGGAGGTCCAAGGATGGACGTGGAAGATACAAAAGGATAATCAATAAGTTCATCAACATCTATATGACAACCAAGGACATCAACATCTTTAGAGTGAGCATTATGATTTGCAATAGGATCATGAACATCTTGAATAGGAGCAACTTCTTTGATAGGATTGTTTGAAGCTTGAAAAGACTTAGGAAGAGTAGAAAGTGGAAGCGAACATGGAATGGTAGAACAAGAAGATGGAAGACTTTGATCTTGACAAGGAGCTTTGGATAGCATAAGCGTATAATTTTTCTCTTGATTTTCAATAGGCTTAACATTGGAAGTAACAACAATATTTTTAATAACCTTAATGGAAGTATCATCTTTGGAAAGCGCAAGTGTAGTAAGGTTATTTTGATTGTTAGTAAGCTCAATAGTGTAAGTAGTATCTTGATCTTGCTTAGGAGAAGACTTAAGATATGGTGGAATGAATGAGAAAGGGCATGCAGGATCAAAAGAACCATGAAATAGATAAGAGACATCATGAAAAAGATTAGATGACATGGAGGGTTCTTGATCTTGATCTTTCTTTATGTTCTTTTCTTTATCATTTTTAGACTCCTCTTGACATGGAGCCACTTCTAAGGACAAGGAAGCATGTTGGAATTGTATGGAAGACTTTGGAAGAGATCTTGAAGGACTAGCTGAAGTAGCCATTATAGCGTATAAAGGCTTAGGCTCTTTAGCTATAACATTATTGAAAGTATTTGCATCCAAGTGAAGGTTAGCTTGAGTTTCTTTAAGAGGTAGCTGTGTGATGATGATAATCACCTTCATAAAATTAAGATCTAATTAGCAGCAACTCAAAGTAAATACAATGCAAATCTATTTAAAATTGAAACTAAGATCTATAGCATCTCATGGCTCTCTAGAAAGATATGGTAAGTGAAGCTCTCAGCTCAATCTCCACTAGTGACACTTCTAAAATGAGAATGAATGCTGCTATATGCTTCTACAATGATTATTCTAGCTCAAATTGACACAAAGATATGAGAATTGTTCTAAATGCTCTTAAATGCTCTTAGAATGCTCTTCAATTTCCTATAATAACAATGCTTTGCAAATGAATTTCTAAGATATCAATTGCTCTCAAAATGCTTCATATTTATAGTAAATTCCCAAGGGTAGGGGGTGGAGTGAATTAATCATGATTAACCCTTGGTTGAGTCAAATACTTTGCTTTGTTCATAAATGGGGGGACAATTTAAATGTTTGTCTCAAAGCTTTGGACAAAAGGACAAGATTGAGTGGTTGAGATTGGAACTTTAGAATGAGTGATTGAGATTCATCCTTTTTGAGTGATTTATGTCTTTTTGTCCTCAATTCTCATTGGTTGCTCAACTTTGTTGAAAGATATTAGGAATTATTAAATTCAATTAATTAATTAAATTTAGTCATGTAAGGAAATAGGTTCATTTTGATTTTTGATTTAAACAACTATACAATTAATTGATTAAAATCAATTATGTAGTGTTTTTCACCCCTTTAAGATTTGATTTAATTATTTAACATCATTATTTGATTTTTCCTTTTGCTTTAATTATTTTTGTCCAACTTTATTTAATAAATGTCCATTTTAATTGATTTGATCCCTTTTTTTTTTGAATTAATGCATTTTGATGATTTCAAGCCATTTTTTATGATTATTGCAATTTGAAAGCACTTGTCCATTTTTTAGTGTCTACAAATGCCCCTCTTTGAATTGATGTGTGAAGAACATTGATTCAAAGATTCTTTTAATCCCGATCGCTTTTAGTTCCTAATTGTTGATTCGTTGATATGCCTCTGTTATGAGAAATTTGATATGATATGCCTCTGATTTGATATGTTTCTAATCTGATATGATAAAATGATATGCCTTTGATTATAATTCAAAAATTTTGATGCCCCACTGATGCCCTGATGTTTGATTTGATTTGATACTCTAATGCCCCCTCATAAATAAAACATATTGATTGCTTGATTTGAAATTTTTTTGATGTTTTTGATTTATTCCAATATGTTTTCATTTCTGAAAAACATTGATGATATTGAAGGTTTAATGATTGTACATCTAAGATAGATAGGTCTATTTTAGTTAAGTGAAATAAGTGATTAGGATAGCAGGATAATGGTACCAATGAATGTTTGATTTGTCAATTTGATAGGATAGTAAAACTGATATGGGATAACTGATAGGTAGGTCACTGATACGATTGATACTGATCATATTGGTCTTGCCTCACGATCAAGAGATGGGAAACAATAAGTTGGTACTAATTGATTGATTGAAGTAAGATGATTCACTGATATAGAATACTGATATGATTCCCTTGATTTTCCATATTTTTGTAAGTTATGCATACGATCCCTGGCTTCTTGGATATTAGATTTATGGATCTTCCTTGTTGATTTTGTGTTATGTTGATGTTTTATTGATCAGGATTGATGTATCATTTTGTCATTGATATTGATATTGTATCTTGATATACTAATTGGATGGATCTTTGATGTTATGAACATTGATATGATGATAGGGACTTTTCCTTGATTTCCCCTTTTTGGATTGATCAAGATTGATAAATTAACCCCCTCTTCCCTTGGAAAAATAACTACAAACCAATGCACTTAATCTAACATGAAAATGCAATGCAATGCAACTAAGTGTCACTAGATTTTAGCAAACAAATGCCATAGAGATATATTTTCATCATTGAACATTTTGGGACCAAAAGGAAAGTACAACCATCAATGACAACATCATGATGATATAAATACCACTTTTTATCACTTTTGGTAACCCCTTTTTGAAACTAGAACAACCCTCACTAGTTGGATGACCAAACTATGGGAGTATGAATACCGGTTTCAACAGATTCAATGTTGCAAACAAAGGTCAACCCTCCACCCTATATGAAAGTCCTCAATGGTTCTTTGGTGATCATGTCATTAGATGAATTCACATAAGTTGATGGATCTTCCTCAAGACAATCACTCAAAAGACAAGAAAAATATCATGTTTCCATCATCGCCAATCTAGTCGAAACATCATCGCCAATCTAGTCAAAGATGTGATAAAATTCAATTCAATAAAGATCATCAAAAAAAGAAATCTTCAAGTGTTTTGCAATGTTTCATGATTTTCAAAAAGAATTTCCAAGTATTCTGATCTTTAAAGTGTTGTCAATTTTTTTTTTAATCCCGAATAATAAAGTCAATGAAGGCTCAAGGATCAAATTGTAGGATCAAAATACTCGGTTGTGAACAATGATATCCATCAAAGGTTCAACAAAAATCTCTCTTTTGAAGCTCTGATAAGTCTCTCTCTAATGTGACTGATTGTAGCACTATTGAATCTGCTTGAGTTTAATGCATTGCTTCCTATGAATTGATGCATGTTTGTTGAAATCCGCTGATTAAGATCAAATGCCCCTAGTCAGATAGGAAAAATTTTGGACTTGGGAAAACTTCCAAAATATTACAAAAGATCAGTTTATGCAATATGCAACTCAAAACACTTTATGCTTTCCTTTTTACCAGCTTTCAAACAAGATCACATTGATTTTCCCCCAATGTCTAGCAAGATATAGGACATGAATGATGGATTTGCAAGCTGATGGATTAGAGATGGAAAGACCCTGATGGATGAAGCATGCGAATGTGACCCGTAGGACCATCTCCTCAAGAGTACCCAAGCTAAGTAAAAATGATATAGCAATGTGAAGCATGTTTTTGGATAAGCCATGGAACCCAATGATGCAGTACTAGATAGCCTATAGGATAACGATTTGTTGTCATGAAAATGAGGGATCCAAAAGAGGTGGGCATGTCAAGAAGTTCTTGATAATAATTTTTGTACTTTAAGTTCTTCATTTTGATCAAGACCAAGGGGTCAATTTAGGTAAGATGTGGATAGGATAACATAATCCGGGTAAAGGGGTGATGGAGTCTATGAAGGGATGGTTTGGGATTATGGAAAAGACTGTCAAGGAATAATGAAGGTGAATTTGGGATAAGCAAGATCATGATAGGGTAACATGGATGCAACAAGTACATAAGCTGATGGAAAGGATAATGGGTGTCAAGATACTTAGTGCTCATGGATGTGTTCAACCTTTGCAAGATTAAAGGTGAGAGAGGAAATATGGATGAAACTTGCCCCCAAGTGTAGAGTGCAAGAAGGAAGAATTACACATGATGCATGTTTGCCAGGTTTTCATCATGGTATTTGTTTCTCTTTTCTTTTTCTACCCAGGTGCCTATTGCTAGGTTTTCACCAAGGCACTTTTTTTCTTTTGTTTTCTTTTTTTGTTTTCTCTTTTTTTTGTATTTTTCAATATTTTCCCAACATCAGGATCTTTGGACAATGCTCTTCTGAAAGATATGCTATAATAAACCATGGGTATGACTAGGATGCTCAAAGATATTGATAAGAGGGATGAAAGTATGGAAAGTATGCATTGGAAAATGAATGTGAGGATAAGAAGAAGGTATGTTGTAGAGGGGAATGTTGGCAAGATCAAATTTGACACACACTTTGAATAGTGATGGAATGATGGAGGAACAATAGATGACTGAGGTAAGGATCTTTTTGAGGTAGTGGATTTTTGGATATAGGGAGATGAAGGATGTTTGGAAGGAGATGGAATGGAAGCCTTTGGAAGTTTGAATGTCAATTTTGATTTTTCTTTTGTGTGCAAGTCTTTCAAAAGTGACTTGGGAATCCACATAGTCTTTGGTTTTTCTTTCTTTTGGGATGCCTTTGAATGCATTTCTTCAATGAGGGATTTAGGAACCCACATTTTATTTTTTTCTTTTTGCTTGGTAGACCTTTGCGGCCTTTTAGATATTTCATTTTTTTTTCATTCACATGTAGATTAGATGAGACATTTTGATTTTTATACACATATGGATTCTTGCATTTATGATTTTTATGTTGCACATTAACATTGCTTCCAAAAGACGTAGAAATTGTTGATGAACAAGAACAATATGGAGGGTTCATATGGATTGGTGTTTGGACATTCTTCAAGTATGTGTGTCTTTGTTGATCTTGAGACATGGTAGGGTAAGTGAATGGATAGCTAGGGATGATAGGAATGATTGATGGAGGAATATATGGACCTAATATGGATGGAAGGGATGAAGACTTTTGTTTTGGGACATAGGAACCCAAAATGGATTTGGAGGATGGTAAAGGCATATGGTTGTGTTTCAATGGAGGGATATAAGGTGTGAAAGGGATATCAATATCTTTGAAAGGAGTTGCATTACCAAGGTTCTCATATTTAAGATTTATTTTATACCCATAGGCCCATGAGTAGCTTTGATAGGAGCACATTTGATAAGATCAACCAGAGCTTGAAGGGATTTATTATCATGTAAGGGATTTGGAAGAATGATAGTTTCTTGAGGTGAACATGGAGGAATATGACAAGGAAATGGTGGGATACTTCGATCTTGACAAGGATCTTCAAATGGTGTAGAGAGGGTATTTTGCTCTTGATTTTCAATATGCTCGTTGGAAATTATGGAAGGGATATCTTGATCTTGTTTGGGAAGTGGAGAGAATATGGAACTTGAAAGGGTACTTCATTCTTGGAATGGAAGGATATCATCTTGGAAGACATGAAAGGATGCAAGGGGATCATCACAGGGTTCTATGGATATGGGACCTTCATCAAATATGGGAGGGGATTGTATATAATCTTGATCTTGATCTTTATTGATATTTTTTTGTTTTCTCTTCAGATTATCCTCTTGACATGGAGCCACTTCTAAGGACAAGGTACATGTTTGGATATGCATGGGGGATGTTTGGAAGAATAATGTAGGATCCTTTTGAATGGATATAATAGGCATTGAATCACATGAAGCTTTGAGGTCCAAGATCTTTGAAGTATGGAAATGATCTGCAGCAAGATGTAAATTAGCTTGGGTTTCTTTTAGAGGTAGCCCTTCAGGGTAGACATAGTCAGCTTGAAAAGTGTTGTCATTAGGCTCATTCTTTGATGGGGGAATTTTTGATAATTTTGGAGCTTTGGGAGATGAACAAAAGATGAAAGGAGTACAAGCTATGGGAGAAGCTTTGTTAGATAGAGGTTCATGAGATGGACAAAGGATGAAAGGTGTACAAGCTATGGGAGAAACCTTGTTAGGTAGAGGCTTGTGCATTAGATCTTGCTTGAGAGTGGTACTTTTCTCTTCATACTCTTTATTATCTGGATCACAAATAGATTCATCATGAAATTTCCCTTGATACAAGATAGGTTTGTTGCTCCTAAACACTTCTTTTTGTGAGGAGGATGAAGATACGGATGGCCCATCATCATAAAGAAAAGGACACCTTGATCTTAACGATGACTTTTTAGATGATGTCTTTTTTTGTTTTTCCTCATTTTCCCACAAGGTTGATGTGTCAAAATCATGAGGAAGCTTAGCTCCTGATTGAGTTAACTTTATGAAATATGCTTCTTTATTCCTCTCCAAAACTAATTTCATTGTTTCCATAAATATGGGATCTTGGATTGCTTCTGAAACTTCATCTTCAGACACTTCATCATTTGGATTCCAATGGAGATCTTGATCTTGACTTTGATAATTATGCTCCATAACAGGATTGACTTGCTTCTCAAATAGACTCATCATTATAAATGTTTCTCAGGAATATGATCTATTTGTTGCACTGATAACGAATATCTCTGCAAAGGGTATCCAAAAATTATTTCAAAATTTTTCCCAACCCTCGAGAAATGTCCACTATTTTCCCTTCTTAGTTTCTGGACGTCACTTTCCAGAGTGTAGGCATGACTGAAATGTTTGTACACTTGAACTGGTATTGAACTAGGTGGCACACTGCAGGTGTGCAAGCGACACTTTACCAATGATAGGCATTTTTCCAGTATTGACAGGCGTGATTCAATATGTGTTAGGCATGACTTCACTGTTGATACGCATTTTTATAACAATCATAGGCGTGACTTTTCCTCTGATAGGCGGTATTTTTCTGTGCACAGGAAGCACTTTGCTGACTAGATTGTAAATTTTTGAATTTTTTAAACGTTTAAGATCAGGTCTTATGAAATTTTCTTGTTTGAAAATAGAACACAATCGCAACACACACATCAATTTTCATCGTGTCCCTAAAACACACTAGAGTGTATATTCTCGATCGTTTCCACAAGTATAACACAAGAAAGAATTCCAAGGAGCCTACCTATAGTCAAATTTGGCTCTTAACATTTTGGCTCTAAAAGGTGGTCTTGTTATTTTACCAAGGATTTATTTTGGATTCCGTTCAAAATGGATTTTAAATCTTCATCCCCCAAGTATGTTAAAGGGTTTCCCACATGCACCAAGGTATGATTTTGCGTAATCTGTGAGGACTACTAGAGGAAATTCAAAAAATTTAAAACCCTTTTGTCACACACCCCATTAAGGATGTATGCATTTCATTTTATAGTGGGTTGGATTCTCGTAGAAAAAGAAAGTGTATCCCACTTTGGGTTGTCCCTCTCACCTGCCTTGTTAAGGCAAACTTGGGAGGCGAGCCCACTAATGTTCTAGCATGTTCATTTGTAAAGCAAGGAAAATGGAATTAAGGTCAAGCTTTTGGGAATTTGGTTCACCAAAAGGTGAAGAGCATATCCCTAACTTTCCCTTTAGTTCCCAAACACAATTAGCAATGTTCAATTGATTTCACCCACTAACTATAGGGATTAGAGTATTTCTACTTTCTTCCACAAATAAGGGGCTTTGATTTTTAGTGTTTGATTCCTTAATCCTTCTTAATTACTAGATTTAAATGCACCAATGCCACAAGTTAAGGGAAAATATTGACTAGTTGAGGCTTACCTTTTCCTTGTAGCTAACCGAAGTTAGGGGCATTTTTAAGTGATTTCATCATTTTTTTTCCTTACCTTGGCAATAGCTCCTTCCAAGTATGCTTGTCCACTAGCAAGTTAGTCAACACTAACAAACACCATGAGGGGAAACCAAATCGAAATTAATGAAGAAAACAATTATGTATGAACTTTATGCACCTTATTTGCAAATTTTTCAAAGAAAACTTGAACTAAGGACTAAAAATCCAATTGAGAGACAAATTTCATTTTGTAAGCTTCAACAATTGCAATAGAATTTTGGAATACCTGATTTTCCTCCTCTTGTGTTGTCTCAAGAACAACCTTAATGTGTGCAAGGTTTTCCTTCTTGATCCTCTTTGCTAACGCCTTTTCTTCTTGATTAAACCTGCTTTCTGGCTTTTGGACCTTTCTGTGCCTACTCATTTATAGTCAAATCATACAAATAGAGAATTAGATAAATGATTTGATCAATTTAACAGCAAATTAAGACAACAGACAGCAAGTGACATTGCCCAACTAATATGCGTGAACAAATTGTTAGCAAGTGTAACTTTAAGAGTCACAGGCGTTACTTAAAAGTTAGTACGCATCATTTAAAAGTTAGTACGCATCATTTAAATGCTGGTACATGTCATTTAAATGTTGGTATGCATCATTTAAATGATGGTACATGTAAACAATTTATTTCTAAGTGTAAGCAGTATTGAAAATTGCGTAAAATGATTTATCTGAAGCAACAATTTAATACTAAACATAAAATAGAAGATACAAAGTGTGACTATTTTGGTAAATTACATAGCAAAGGCTAATCACAGGTGATAATGGATTGCAAATAAGCAATACTTTTGGAGTCACAGACATGACTTTAGGCACAAAAGGTTGAATGATTTATCTCACAGGCGTGAGCTTTCGATTTGTGAGTGACTGTAAAGAAATTAAGACATAATAGAAGTGATAGACCAGGTGTAAATCCTCATCTAACAAGCATCAGAATAGTGATTGTAAGTGTCATCAGAATGACTACAGGCATGATTGAATCTTTTGTAAGCATGACTTCACCTGTTTTCTGTAGAAAACTCACAGAAAATTGAAAATACAAACATGCAATATATGATCAAAATGATAAAATGAGGCCTAGGGCCCCACGGTGGGCACCATTTGTGTGATGATGATAATCACCTTCATGAAATTAAGATCTAATTAGCAACAACTCAAAGTAAATACAATGCAAATCTATTTAAAATTGAAACTAAGATCTATAACATCTCATGGCTCTCTAGAAATATGTGGTAAGTGAAGCTCTCAGCTCAATCTCCACTAGTGACACTTCTAAAATGAGAATGTATGATACTATATGCTTCTACAATGATTATTCTAGCTCAAATTGACACAAAGATATGAGAATTGTTCTAAATGCTCTTAAATGCTCTTAGAATGCTCTTCAATTGCCTATAATAACAATGCTTTGCCAATGAATTTCTAAGATATCAATTGCTCTCAAAATGCTTCATATTTATAGTAAATTCCCAAAGGTAGGGGGTGGAGTGAAGTAGTCATGATTAACCCTTGGTTGAGTCAAATATTTTGCTTTGTTCATAAATGGGGGGACAATTTAAATGTTTGTCTCAAAGGTTTGGACAAAAGGACAAGATTGAGTGGTTAAGATTGGAACTTTAGAATGAGTGATTGAGATTCATCTTTTTTGAGTGATTTATGTCTTTTTGTCCTCAATTCTCATTGGTTTCTCAACTTTGTTGAAAGATATTAAGAATTATTAAATTCAATTAATTAATTAAATTTAGCCATGTAAGGGAATAGGTTCATTTTGATTTTTGATTTAAACAACTATACAATTAATTGATTAAAATCAATTATGTAGTGTTTTTCACCCCTTTAAGCTTTGATTTAATTATTTAACATCATTATTTGATTTTTCCTTTTGCTTTAATTATTTTTGTCCAACTTTATTTAATAAATGTCTATTTTAATTGATTTGATCCCTTTTTTTATTGAATTAATGCATTTTGATGATTTCAAGCCATTTTTTATGATTATTGCAATTTAAAAGGACATGTCCAGTTTTTAGTGTCTACGGTAGCCCTTGAGGATAACTATAGGGAACTGCATGAAAAGTATTAGGATTTTTGTTGAATGAAGGATTTGTGAAAGATTTGAAAGACTTGGAAACTTTAGGAAATGTATGAGTATTGGAGGAAGTAGGGGATGGAAGGGAACCATCACAAGACAAAGGTCCGTCATTAACATAATCTTTCTCGAGAGTGTAATCTTTATTTTCAGCATGAGACTTCTTAGAAGAGACATTCTTATAGTATTTACATTTATAATCAATGTGGTAAGCTTTCTCTTCCTCAAGTGAAGTAGATGTATCATCAAGGTATTGTTCACAAAAATCATCAAAGTCTCTTTCAAAATCAGAATCATATGGATCACCATCACGATCTATCAAATGTGACGACCCATTTCTAGTAAGCACAAGCACACGACTAGGATGACTCTTAGGAATAGAGGTGTCATAAGTATCAGTACATTGTTCATCATCATAGTCATCAAAGATGGGCATGTCACTCTTCGTGGAAGAGGTATCACAAGGATTGTCACATTTCTCATTATGGTATGTCTTGAGAGGAGAAGTAAGACTCTTGGGAGAAGTAGATGAGGAATGAGATCATGAAGAAGAGGAAAGTGAAGACCTAGTGGAGGAAGAAGACTTGGATAATGAGGAATATGAATAATATGTAGAAGAGTCATGGTAAGACTTGGAAGATGAGGAAGGATGAGAAGACTTAGAAGATGAAAAATATTTGAAAAAAGGAGGTCATGACAGGATCATGTGTATGATCCTAGCAAAGGTGTCTAATTTAATCAAATTTTCTTTTATTTTTCTCATAAGTTTATCACCCATGCAATTTTCAGAGGAATAAATATACTCTTCGAGTTGAGCAATGAGTTTGAGATCATCTATTCTTAAGAGAGGTTCCATAACAAGATAGTTGAAATTCATGGTTCTAGAAGAGGAGGAATCAACCATGGAAGTGACAGAAGAGATGAATAGAAGAAGGTAGACTAGATAATAAGAGGAAAAGAATCAAGAAGATGTGAAGAGTTTAGGAAGAAGAGGAAGAAGCATGAAGGAAGAAGAGAAAGGATGGAAATGGGAGACTAGGAAGACATGGGAGATGTGGAAGAAAGAAGACCAAGAGTTATTTTGTGCAACTTGATACCATTTAAGTTCATTTGGATGTTGAGAAACATGTCATAGCACCTAAGATCTAACCTAGACTGACCAAGGAAGACTAGAAGTGAAGGGAATCAACTCACTGATTTGACAAACTAGGGATAGTTTCACGCAAGGGAATGCAGTCCTGCGTGAGGAAATGTCAAGGATCGCATGAGAAAATGAAATCTCACGTGAGAAAATGCCAGGATTGCATAAGAATGTGCAGAGAGCCAGGCGACAAAATAGGATCAGGCCACTTAACAACAAGTTTGCAAACTCAAGAACTCAATTTTTGTTTGTTTTAAAATATCAAGTAAACACATCAACCAATTTTTATCATTAATCAAGCACATAAGATAGGAATCAAGGAGTTCAAGGAAACAATGTCTTCAAACAATGAGCAAGGGGAAAAGCAACCTTGCGCATGAACAAGAATAGTGACTTAGTATGCTACCCCTTAAAGATTCTACTTGTGTATGTTCCCAAAATGTTTTTGCAATCACGCACATAGTCCTAGCAAGTAAAAATTTGGTTGCACTATGGTTCTTAGTAATGGTTTGACTCTGTAACTTTTATAATCTCAATAGGGTGAACTCCAATCTAGGTGCACCGGGGTTTTGACACATTCTGAGAATTTAATCAATCAGAGATGCTAAGGAGATCTAATATCCCAACAAGAAACTACACCTGTGGAGATTTCTTCTACAAGGACACTTATATAGCGGTTGTTGCTACCATGGTGAAAATGGCTATTACCACTTGAGGTTCCATCCACGTGGTTTACCTAATAAAGGGAGTTTCCACTATGGTTAACCCTCTCTAATAAGGTGACTCACAAAAAGGACCACATGGGGGCTTGGTTTAGACTCAAAGATCTGAGTTTCTAGTACTACCCAAAAAGGGAGTAGAGCATAATCCTCTAGCCCCTTCATTTCACCCAAACATAGCAAGTAAGTTCATTGACACACTAAGATTAAAACCACCTCACCAAGGTTCATGATGTCAACAAAAATGTCTACTGAGATCTCTAAGTGGGACCAAGAGAGAACATACCAATCAATGTTGAGGACTAAACCAAGTAAGACTGTGAGATAGTAACAATATCCTCCCTACCTACAAGGGGTTCTATCATCAAGAAGAGCTTCACAAGAAACCCACTCTTTCAAGAATGCCACAAATAGTGTTCATAGGGCCTAATTACTATGTGAAACACATATGCAAGAAAGTAAATCTATGTTCTTTTTAGAGCCCAAAGTTGAAGTGTGATCTATGAAAGCAATAAGCACTCAAGCTAGACACATGAGAGATTCATTTTATACCCAAAATCCAAATGTTATAGAGATTGTAGCAACTCACCTTAGGTCCAAAGATCTGCAAACCAATGCTATACTACCTCATCAATCAAAATCAGGGAAATAAACCACAGCAAGCATTAATGTTAGAAAACAACAAGAAAAACTAGGAAATCTAGAAATTTAGGTCTTTGATGTCAAAAGTTCACGCGAGACAGTACATAGTGCCACGTGAGAAAGTACACAATGTCACGCAAGAAAGTACCAGGCCTGTGTGAGAAAGTACATAGGCCCACGCAAAAAATTACACAAGCTCACGTGAAAAAGTACATAGTGTCACATGAGAAAGTACCAGTGTTGCGCGAGAAAGTACTAGGCCCGTGTGAGAAAGTACACAAGCCCACACAAGAAAATGCCTTTGTCGCATGTAGAAATGCTAATACCAGCAAAACTTCACGTGATACAATGAAAAACTTCAAGTGAGACTCTATGACAGTGACGCATGGAAGTACGGACAACACACAAAAATCATCAAAAAAATAAAATAAAATGAAATGAGGCAAGAAATGCAATTTTCTGCCCCACGGTGGGCACCAAAAAATATGTGCTAAAATGTTGTCACACTTCTATGAGTCATTGAATCCAAGATTTCTCAAAAATGAGGTCTCAAATGGCGACTCATAGCTCTTTATTCATGGAGTGGAAGGGTTTATGATGGAGGCCCTCATATTAGACCTAGTTTGTGCCCATGCAAGTACACCATAAAATGAGAGATTCAAAGAGGAAAAGCAAGAATGCTAGTCTCCATGATCATCAAGTATGCATGCAAATGAAAATGAAAGCTATTCTATATGATAACAATGCATGAAAGCAAACTATTCTATGAAAGGAAATGCTTATGCAAGATTATTCCATGAAAGGAAATATGAATCTAATCTAATATGCAAGTGCAAAATTTAATCTAAATAGATTGCTATGGAAGCATGAGAGGAGAAGACAAGAAAAGAGAAGTTGCAATGTCCAAGCTCAAGTGCTCAAGAATCTTCTCAAAAATCGCTCTCCAAACCTGCAACATAACAATACTTAAAATCTAGATGTATGAAAATGAGAAGGAGAGGGTTCCTTTTAAAGGAAAGCGGATGGTCAAGATTAAGAGGCAAAAAGAAATGAGCAACGGTGGAGATTAAATCTTGGTTGATCCATGTGCTCAAAATTCTTTAAGAGGCAAAAGGATGAAAAAGGCCCACCACTTAAAAGCATGTGCATTCAAAGTGGAGAGAAAAAGGGATTTTTATTTATTTATTTATTTATTTTCTTTTCTTTTTCAACACAAAAAGATATTTTAGGTGGGGATTTTATTAAAAGAGGAATTTTATTTTAAAGATGATTTTATTTAATTAAAAGGGAAGTTTTCTTTTAATTAAATGAGGCTTAGGATAAAATGATCAAACCTTAGGAAATATTGAAATAATTGAATAATTACGATTTGATCAAGGAAATTGATTTGAATTGAAAATATTGCAAGGTATTGATTCAGGAAATTGATAAATTGGTTCCATCATTTGATAAATTGAAGAATGGGGCCCAAAGTCTAGGCGACCATTTTAGGGTGCATAAAAGCATCACCAATTTACATACTCTATAACAAAAAAACTAAGTTTACTACATGTTTCTCATCTTGTTTTCCTTTGATGATATAAAAAAAATGACTTCAAACAAAATTAAATACATGACTCAACTATTAAATTGTGTAACAAAAAATATAATTATACCTGAAAGCCAAAGTAATATGTTTATTTTTCAAGGATACACAAGGGTGAGCAAGTAGCAAAAGTGAACGAAGTTGGGATATTTGTGGATTAAGGATAGTAATGTTATAACAACAATAATATTTTAGCATCTTATGAGGAAAACAAAGTTTTAAACATGGGTTCACAACAATAGAGAATATTTGAAGGGACATTAGTGAATGAGCCCACACCTAAGGAGCTCCTCATCTCTCAAGAGATTGGAAATTAGGAGTTGGAATTTCACACATTAGACTATAAGGGCCCAAAGAGGTTAATACATAGGAAAGATGCATTGATCCTCTTACAATACCTAGGAAAAATAAGGTCTCATTGAAAGAGATGGAGAACTTTATGCATAATTTTTATGAGAAAGCTCGGGACTATCTTATAAAGGAATTGGCATAGCAAGATATGGGTGAAGATAATGATATCTATGTCCCTTTTCCTATTTCTCAAACTAAAAGAATGGGGGATATGGTTATGAGTCTAATTAAGCCTAAAAAGGGTAGGTCTTTTGGTAGCACTAAAATAAATTAATAAATAGCAGTAGATATTCGTCTACCTTTAGTTTAGAGTTTAAATTTTGATCAAAGGAAATTATCCCAAATTATGGAGAAAGGGTTATTTAAAGGATTATTTAAAGGGTCATATTCAATGCCAATTATGAAGAAAAAAATCATCCTCATCTTTAGGAAAATGGCGAAGAGAATAAATAGTCCAGGATTACTGCTAAGAAATAAGGTGTTCTTGGAAAAATCTCAAGGTGTGGGGGCAGGTTGCTTCCCTATAATAAGATGAATATCATTACTTAGAATGTTAGGGGCTTAAATGCCCCTAAAAAAATATGTTTGGCTATGTATCAACTAGATAGTTCATTCTCTGACATAATTATGTTACAATAAACCAAGCTCACAAGTATCATGTAGAAAGGTTGTTTAAACCACAAAGCAAGTAGAAAAATATATCAGTTTCACGTAATGGAGCTTTAAGGGGGTTGTATATTTTACGGCAGCAACTAGGTACCTTTGATATAGAGTTGGTGGCTTTGATAAAACATTGGATGTTGGTGTCAACTAA
This sequence comes from Chamaecyparis obtusa, assembly GCA_027943335.1. Classification (NCBI taxonomy): domain Eukaryota; kingdom Viridiplantae; phylum Streptophyta; class Pinopsida; order Cupressales; family Cupressaceae; genus Chamaecyparis; species Chamaecyparis obtusa. Next base: position 431,401 of record BSBK01007079.1, read on the forward strand.
ATGGATCTTATATTGATCAAACCTTTTGGATTTTTAATATTTATGGTATCATATGCACAAGTAAAAAAAGCCTCTATGGGAACAAATTTTATCTCTTTAACCACATCTAAAGGAGGTGTTTGTTATCTTAGGAGGAGACTTCAATGCTTAAAAAAATAATAGTGAAAAATTGGAAGGAATAATACCATTGAGTAAGGTGATAGAGGATTTCAAAGAATTCATTGAGATGAATTGTTTGTTAGATTGTATTCTAGACAATGATAAGTTTACTTGGACAAACAAGAGGCAAGGTTTCTATCAAATTCCAAAAAGACTATACATAATTTTTATTATTGGATACATGGATGCCTCATCTCTTGATTTTGCCTACAATATTTTTATATTCATTGGTTCAAATCACTTTTCACTAAGCTTGTGTGAGGTCCTACCCTGACCCATCTTAGCTCAACTTATATTTTTCACATGGACTATCTAGTTGATACATTGTTATGCAACATTAGACCTATTTTGATTATGACTTCTTATCTTTAGACATTATGTGATGATTTTACATGTTTATATGGATAATGATGTTAGACATACTTTTACATGTGTATGTTAGATTCCTACATACTTTATGATATAGAAAGATAATTGAATCATGGATTCTGCATATTGATTTTCATTATCTTATGGAATGAGAAATTGAGTTTGTTATGATGATTGATTTCCTAATGCAATGTTTCTACAATTGACTTGGGATTACTTGTTTAAGTGAAATTGAACTTACATTGTGATGCTTATAGAATTAGGGTACAATATGGATTATGTTTATGTTGAAATCATGAAATGAAGTTTCTCAAATGTATTCATATTTGAATGATTATTATAGATCGTGTTTCTCTTTCGATATGTTTTTATATGAAATGATTTCATGTGGTACTAATATCTGAATAAAGTGTGCAAGATTATGACCATGGTTTTAAATGCAGGGAAAAAGGGTAGATTATGTGAAAATAGTATATGGTCAAGGTTGACTCTAGGAAGAGAACGACCTCGTTGTTATGTGATTTTAATTTCGTAAATGTGATGCATGAGTGAATGTTATTTGTAAATATTTATAAGTGCATAATTTGATGTAAATTTAAATGTGTAAATGTAGATGTGATTTATCCATTAGGCATGTCATGTGTGTAATTTAGTGGTGTGATGTGTACTTAATTTTGTTGTGTCACTTGACACTAGTATTATGTGTTGGCATGCCTAAGTGGAAAGTTGACCTTACCTCACCCTTAGGTCATCTTGTGAGTCCCTATGTGTGGTTAGTGGGTTGGGGAACCAAGGTAAGAGTCACATCACTTCCCATTTTCGTGAGTTAACTTCACATGGCTTTTTGAGGGGTTAAATTGAGCCTTGGGGAGTGATTAGGATTAGTTTTTAGTACCCCAAGGCATATGCATAGGTTTGGGAGTCAATTTTTACCCTTTTCTTCACTTAAAGCTCCCAAAAGGGCTCTCAAAAAGAGCCTTCTTTGAGAGTGACGAAATTGGGTATGCTTCCAAGGTTAGTTCATTCCCCCATGTCTTGATTATCCTTACATTCCTTAGCTAGGGGTATGTGGCAAGTTAACAAGAACCAAGATATCTACCTTACCTTGGGATGAGGGTAGGAAAGAGGGGGAAAGTTTTGCTAATAGGAAAAAAGAGACTAGGAAGAAAAACACTTCTAGATTATGCATTCTTGGTTTTGAGGAGAAAACACCTAGGGAGGTCTAGAGGCTTAGAGAAGGAGAAGGAAAAGATAGGAAAAGGAAGTTTGAGCTCTTCATCAAATTCACCATTTCCATATCCTTGAAGAAAGGTAGGTGCATTTATCATGGAAGTCTTGTTTATGTATTTGTATTATTTAGTTGAATTGTTGTGAGACAATGTTTTGTTATGCTTTCAAATTGTTTACATGAAGTTTATTTTTGTTTTCTCTTTGTTTGGTTGTGTGTATATTATGGGAATGCAAGACTACACTCATCCTTGGGAGGATTTGAGAGAGAGTCTTGGGGTGAAGGAATTAGTTGGGAAAAAATTTTGTGTAGAACTTGGATGTATGGACATCCATGTAGCCTACTTGTGTTGCAAATTGGGGGCCATAAGGGAGATTAATTGTGCTTTATGAGATGAGCTAGTATGTTGCGGTTGAGCCTTGTGAAGGCATGTTTTATTTGAGCAAGAAGGACTTGTTGTTGTTTTGAGTATGGCCTCTTCAAAAGTTTGTTTCCACCTTCACCCATTTTTGGATCAAGTATGATCCTATGTGCAAATCCTTGGGTATGGAAGTAATTGTGTTGATTGTAGTCTCATGATATTGTGTGTGTGTTGCTTGTGTGTACCTATCCTACCTTGTTTCCCCTAGCTCGAGGGTGGCCATGTAATGTCCTTGGCTGGGAGGTGAGCCTCCATGGTCATGTATGAATTGTTTGTAACAAGTTTGCAAGAAGATTGGGTTGAAGAATTCTTGAAGTTTTGAAGATACTATAGTTGTTCTTGAAGGAACTTGAATAGTTTGATGAATGCAGATTTTTGTGTAATATGTACCCTTGTAAAAGTCCTTTTGAGTAATTTTGTTCAAAAGATTATGTAATTGCCATAGGCATGAGTTGTTCTTGATTTTATTTGTCCTCTTCACTCTATTAACATTTATTGTAATCCTAGTAAGAAATGTGATATTAAAAGCCTCTATGTTTAAAGGGTATTGTTATTTAATTGATTTTTGTATTCATTCCATGAAAGGAATTAAAGAAATATAGATATCCATCATTTGAAGTGTAAAAATCTTCTTTATTTTATTTCCCTTCATTATTTTAAAAAGATAGAGAAAAAAAAGTGAAAATTTGATCTTGTAAATATAGTTCAGAATTCAATGTCTACATTTTGCTTATTAGAAATAAATTTATTGTTTATTTATTTATACTATACAAAAAGAAATATTATCCAAGTTTGTAAGAACATCCTAAGTCACTTATTCACATGTTAATACACTTGTATTTGTATGCATCTACATTTTCTATGTTTAAATAAACTATCATATAAATACTCAAAAATATTTTCAGTAAGAATATGATTGGATAGACATGTCCTTATTATTTTTCCTTATGCAAAATAGAAATGCTTATTCATTTAAAATGTGGAAAATATAAATATTTTATTATATTGTTATTATAATAATATACTTATTCAAAAATATATATAAGTTACTTCTTCCTTGAACTTTCATAACCTTAGAAAAAAATTAATTTGAATAAAAATTATATATAATAATAATAAATGTATCCCATTTAATAAATTTATTGTTGTCATAATTAACTGAATATAATAGCATATTATTACAAATTTAAATGTTGTTTTTTTAAAGGGATTAAAATATTATATTGTTATGAGATACTTTTTAAAAAAATTAAAAAAAATATTATTAATAAAATTTTGGGGGAGGGATCGGTTGTTACCGAAACCCTACCCCCTTACCTTATGGTGGCCGAGCCGCCCAGCGGCACACACCACTGTGAGTGGTCAAAGCCACTGCTAGTGGCCCGTGCCATTGCTAGTGGCCGAAACCACCTCAGTGGCCCGTACCACTGTGCGTGGCTGAGACCACAGGGGTTGGGTCGTGCGCAGCCATGGCCATCAACCCATGCCTACAAAAAAAAAAATATTATTATTATAAGGGTAAACTAAAATAGTATTTTTTTCTATTTTGATGCATGGGTTATTTTCAAAAGAAAATATAAGTGCTGGATAACATAAAATAATTTCTAAAGAAAGACTATGTTAAACTCAAAAGAGACAACCAAAATAAAAGTACATGGGGTATTTTTTTTGCTTGGTATTGTCCAGATTCGAAATATTACCTAAGTATGGATAGTGGGCTATTTCATTGTACCTCAACAAAGTTTGTTTTTTTTAAAAAAGAGAAGATTTATTCTAACTAAAGAACTTTGAAAGAAAACTAATACTGTTTTTAAACCAAGGAAATCTCATCCAGCCGAGCTTGTGAGCTTAGAATATGATAGGGCTTGTGAGTAACCCTCTGCCTGACTTGGGGAGTATATACACACAAGTGTATGTGTATGTATATACACACCTTTGGTGTGATATACACACATGTATACTTGTGTATACAAAAACTTGTCATCCTTTCCCCCATGCCTCTAGTCATTTCCTGCAACACACAAAATGGCAGATTAGGGCTTTTTTCTCACTTTTTAAATGGGGCCCAACCCTAAATTCAAATTAGGGTTAGGGTTTCCCACTTGGGAATTCTGATTTCATTCTTGGTTATCAATTTAATATTTGGCTAAGTGTCATTTGTATATTCCTTTTGATTTTTTTTTAATTTATTATTGCTATGTCATTTTCATTTTAGTAAATTTTGGTCATCGTAAATTAAATGGGTAATGTTATTTTTGATTTAGTATTGAACTCATTTTATTGAATTTGTCCTTTAGGAAAATGTTAAATGTAAGTTAAAAAGCTAATGATGATTAAATTAATTTAACATAATCTTTTTATTAAATTTTATTTTTTATGAATTAAAGTTAAGGATGGACACATAAATTGATTTATTTTAGATTAAGGAATATAATATTTATTATTAATTAATTAAGGATTCTATTAGCTCCCTTAATGAATTGGTTATAACAGAGTTTAGTTATTTCTTTTAAAATTTAATAAAGGGAAAATTAATTTCATATTTTGAATCTTTAATCTACATTTTATAACACTTTATATATTTAAATTCTTTTAAAAGGGCCTTATTATAAAATGGAGTATTAATTAGAATGTTATTAATGAGATAACTTTGGTGATGTTTTTTTTATTAAATAATCTTTTAGAGATTAGCCCTTTCTTCTTTAATCTTAAGGGAATCGTAGGTAAGACTTTAACTTCCCATAATTAATTACTTTATTATGTTTATTTAGTAACTTAGTAACCATGCATTTAATCTCTCGAAGGAGACCTATAGTGAATTCTGAAATCTTTAAGACTAAATACTATATTGAACCTAGATGAAACCTTAGACTATTTTATGTTTGGTGATTATTCAATATGCCTCGAGCTTCGCATCAAGTGAGCAATGTGTGACTCCATAGATGTTGTTTAGTGTTCTTTCAAAAAAATTGTTGTGTTTTGTCCTTGTATTTTGGGCATTACAGCTTGAAGGATATGTGCAAGATCATGAGGGGCCAAAAAGTGGAAATGGGGAAAAATGCATTTTCTACCTTGCCAAACATGCCAAAATCCACTTTCACATTTTGTATGGGTGGAACAACATTTGAATTTGATTTGTTCATACCAAACCGAAATGGATATCTATTTATAATGGATATCTATTTATAATGGATATCTATTTATAATGGATATCTATTTATAATGGATATCTATTTATAATGGATATCTATTTATAATGGATATCTATTTAAAATTGATATCCATTTCTTAAGGTCATTAATCTGATGTCATGTTTTTCAAAATAGATATCTAGTTACAAAATCATGGATATCCATTTCCAAAATGAATATCTATTTTGTTTAGCCTAAAGAACATGCTTTAGTAAAATAGGCATAACTTTTGTGTTTCTTATCGCAATTTTGATTTTTTATAGGCATTAGAAAGTTGATTCAGATACTTACAATAGAGATAAGGTAATTTTATTAGATTATACACCAAAAATTAATTATAATCATTTAAATTTAATACTTAATTTTAAAACTTTAAATACCTGTAACTTTTGCATAAAAAATCATTCTTTTAATTTATTTTTGCTCCTGAAAGAATTAAAATAGTTAAAATGTAGTAAATTAATATTTATATTTTATGTACTAATGAGACTGATAAATCTTCATAAATCATCATAGAATATTTCCTTGTTATATTTTATCTTTTGCTAAACTAGGAAAAAATGTCTCTCTATACCTATATTCCCCTCTCTTAATTTACTTAGTTGTATCTCACTCTCTTCACCTCACTTTTATCTCCCTTTTAATTCATGAGCTCTCACTTTTCCTTTCTCTACTTCAATTTATATTTCTCCTCTCTATCTCCATTCTCTACCTATCTCACTCATTTTTTGGCAAGAAACATTGCGATGGATTCATTGTATATTGTCATTGATGGAAACTACACATATTTCCTATGGTCACTTGATAATTTTTGTGTTTACCAAAGGTTAGATTGAATATTTGGCTAAGTATGGAAGAACAAGGGATAGTGTACAAGATCTAGTAGAAGGATCGGTATGGATAGGTTCAGATGAATATCAGATTGTAAATTTAGAGGGAGATTCTACAAGGTATACTCTATTATATCCTATGACTACACCTTCTTATGTTATTATTAACTTGAGGTGTGAAGATATAAGGATCAGATCTACAGTATTGTGTGAAGATCATTGATATTCATATGTTGGATTGATCATTGATCATAACAGATCAATGATCTGATCGATTCACTAATTCTATTTGGTTAAGTTGACATGGTAGAATGGCATTGCTCGAGGTTAGAATGGAGTTTTGAGTATGGATTTGGTCGATTCATCTTACACATTTCATCTATGTTTTTGAGGTCGACCAATTAAGTTATTACTTTTGTAAAGAGGTATATAAGCTTGATTATTTGTTTTGATTGTGTGATATGATTGTAAGATGACTCTGTGCAAAGTACAAAGATGATATGTTGATATTATATGCATGTGAAGAACCTAATTACTGAAGTTAGGTTGATGTTTATGTATCATACCTAAAAGGAACTGTATAGGCATAGTTTATGTTATTTCTCAGTTCACTCTTTTGGATTATAGTCCAAACATTTTGTATGGAAGTGAGCCTCTATATGTTGTAACTTGAGTAGTGAGCTCTAGGTACTGGGCCTGAATGCAAGTGCATTCTATTTTGTATATTTCACTTAACCAAGTTATTATTATTTCTGCAAAATTAATTTGTGGGTTCCATCCCCACTATGGTTTTTTCATCAATCGGGTTTCCATGCAAAATCATGGTGTTATGATTTTGTGGATTTGTTCCTTGTATTTTAGTTGTTTACTTTTCATTATAATACTTGGTTTATGGTTATGTAATTAGATCTCTAAAGTTCAAAAGTTCAAAACACTGATTCACCCCCCCCCCCTCTCTTAGTGTTCCTCAATACCAATAATTGGTGTAAGAGCCTAGTACCTCGGAAGAAGTTTAGCAACTTGACGAAGGGCCCGATGGGTGATTCAACAGTTTCTAGTAGTGTTCAGAGACATCTCTTAATTGCACTTGAAGATGTTAACAAGTAAAATGTTAAAAACATTTAATTGAAAGAGAAAGTCAAAGAGGATAAAATCTTTATACGTAATATGAAGGAGTAGCTGAAAAAATTTAGAGAAAAGAGGAAAGATCTTGAATATTAGAAGTTGAAGTTGAAAGGGAACACTAATGATTCATCAGCCATGAAGGAAAATTTGATCAATGTGAATAGCTTTTGAAACAAAAAGACAACCTAAAACATGAAATGGAAGCCATGGTCATGAAGTTGACTAAGGAAATTGAGGAAAAGAAAAAGAATCAAGAACATCTTGAAAAATCCTTAAAGACAAGTCAGATGAATGCCACAAATTGAATTATCAAATTGGATAGATGCATCTTGGTCTTGATGAATCCAAAACTAATGAGCAAGAACTTGAAAGGGTTAATGAAGTTCTTAGGAGTGATCTTCTTGTAGCTAATGAATTCAAATAAAAGTTAAAATATAGTTCAGTGAAGCTTGATGCATAACTTGAGATTTAAAGAACAAAAGGATATACTTAAGGACTTGGCTTTGAGAAGGGAGAAAGTTATGGATCTGATGAGAAAATTAATTCATTATAAAGTTGAATTGAAGAACCTAAGAAGATACCTATGAGGAAATGAAATATCAAAGGAAGATCATTTACCTGCAACAAATATGGTCATAGAGCAAAGGAGTACAGAAGCAGATCTAATGCTATAACTTTTTCTAGATACTATTACACTTGCAATAATTATGGACATAAATCAAGTGAATTCTGAGGTAAAGGTGAACCAAGGAAATGTAACATGTTACAAATGCAATAATTTTGGACATATGGTGAAGGAGTGCATATTAAGGAAAAATCAAGAAAACCCAAGGTGTGGAAATCCAAATATGATGTGTTTCAATTGTAATAATTTTGGTCATGTTTCTAAGAAATGTAGATACAACAAAGTTAATGTGAATACAAGAGGTTTGGTACAAACAAATATAGTGTGGGATGATAAGGGAAATAAAATTGTTGATGTGGAATAAGTTAAGAAAGAAATGAGAAAGACATGGGTGAGAAAAGAACAAATTTATGTTATAACTAAATAGATCACACCAAATTCTAGTGTTAAACTATCATTGAAAACTTGATTAGGTCAAGGACCTAAGGGGAGTTTTTATTAAAAATATTTACCATACCCCTAAATCTAAAGAATCAATAGAAGTGATTGATACAATTATATGCATAATTGAATTTTTTATCTAAATGAAAACACTCTCGATGGATTATGATTGGTTTTAAAATATTGTAGACATATTTTTTATCATTGGCTACATTCATCTTTTGAGCTAGGGTTCATCCCATTTATTGCAATTTCTTTTTGGAGCATGCAAAGGATTAAAAGGGAATTATGTGAAATCATTTGGAGCTATGCTATCTTGAGAATGAGATTGAAAAGATATTCAAAGAGATTTGAGTAGAGATTGAAAGAATTCTCAAAGATGGAACTTACAAACCCTTACAATTATCATAAAAATATATTTATCACTCTGCAACTTGGTAAATTAAATCAAAAAATATGGATACAACTATGGTAATTGATGTTAATGATGGGCAATGACCTTAATTCAAGAAACCCTCTGCAATTGCAGGACAAATCGCAATCTGCTACCCCACAACAATCGACTAGGGCTTCAAGAGGAACCTACAAACCTAGATCCCCAGACCTAGATCAAGATCTCACCTCGCTCTGATACCACCTAATGCAAGGCAGGGGTCAAGAGGGGCCAAAGAATGGCACACCCTGATGATCCAAGCTTGCTCAACACATGTAGAAGCAAACAAACACAACAGTGAGAGGGAAAATGCCAAATCTTTTACATATTTTCCTCAATTGAATCATACACGTCGGGTTGTAAGGCCTTCTTGATTATGGCCTGATATTACAATGAATCTCAAAAGTCCTCAAACATGCAAGGATCTATTACAAATCTCCAATCTACTATCCTTATCTTCTATCCAAAAACTAACTCCTAATCTACAACCAAACAACTACATTTATACAAGAGGCTATTAAACTGAGATGGCCTTCAAATCCATAATTAATGGAAGTAATAGTTAGATCTAGGACCACATGCTTCCTAATGATGGATTCCAACATTAAATATATGATCCAATATAAATGCACAAGTCGGCCTCAATAGAAAACAAAACTAAACCCATCGGTGAGCAAGGATAACCAAGCAGCAGACACGCAATGCTGAGCACCAGTGAAATAATCAACCACCTAGGAAATGATCGACCACACTCAGTAACCAAAGGAAATTGACCAACTACCAACCAACTTGGTCAAGCAGGAACTGAGCAACACAAACAGACTCCAAAATGTTTTTGGTGACACAGGATTGCTAAAGACCCGAGATACTCCTACATCAGACACCTGAGGTTATTTTGAAATGATTCTCTAAATCATTTGGTAGGTATGATCTAATCTGCATCCAAATTAGATTTTGATATCCATGAACTATCTTCCATCGGTCTATTCTTCCACTTTACCAGATATTCCATATACTATTTTCCTCTTGTGCTCTTGCTAACTCTTTGATTCAAGATTTGTTCAACTTCTTCATTCTACTTCTTAGGATATTTTGTTGTTACTGTCATTTCTTCATTAGGTTCATTATACTCATATAAATCAACAATGTTGAAAATCAGTGATATATCCATCTCATCAGGTAACTCAATCTCATATGCATTTCCACTGTCAAATTTCCTTACAATCTTGCAAGGTCTAAACTTCTTCATCTTCAGCTTTCCATATGTTCCAATAGGAAACTGGCCTTTCTTCAAATGAACAATCACTTCATCACCAACATCAAAAATCTTATATCTTCTTGATCTATTAGCTTTGTCTTTGGATTTTTGATTACTGTCTCCAGCTTTAGCTTCACATCTTCATGCAATGTCTTCATGTACTCAACAAAATTTACTCCTTCTGCACTTCTCTTATTTTCATCATCAATGTCTCTCAAATCAGATATTCCTCTTGGTTGTATGTCATTCACAATCTCAAATGGTGTTTTTCTAGTACTCCTATTCATTTAGTTATTGTATGCAAACTTTGCTTGTGCCAACACAGAATCCCAATTGCTTGGTGTGTCTCCAACTAGACAGCTCAAAAGATTTCCCAAACTTTTGTTCAAAACTTTAGTTTGTCCATCGGTTTGTGGGTGAAATGTAGAATTGTATATCAACTCAGTGCCAAATTTCTTCCAAAGGGTCTTCCAAAAGTATCCAACAAATTTAATGTCTCGATTAGAGATAATACTTCTCGGTAGTCTATGAAATCTAACAATTTCCTTAAAGAAAAGATCTGCTACATGTATTACATCTAATGTCTTTCTACAAGGTATAAAATGTGTCATCTTATAAAACCTATCCACAACAAAAAATATAGAATCATTACCTCTTACTGTCTTCGATAAGCCAAGAACAAAGTCCATACTAATGTCAATCCAAGGTTTCTCATGAACAACAATCAGTACATACAAACTAGTATTCTAACTTACTCCTTTTCCAACTTGACAAACTCCACAACTTTTCACAAATTTTTGAATATCTTTGTACAACTGCAGCCAAAAGTACTTCTCCTTAAGAAAATTCCATGTTTTATCAATGCCAAAATGTCCAGCCAAACCACTACTATGTTTCTCTTTTATCAGATTAGTTCTCATTACTCCTCTTGGTATACACAACTAAATACCTTTGAACAGCATACCTTCCTAAATAAAATATTCATCCCATTAATTAGTATCTTTTTGATCTTGAAATCTCTGCACTTTCTCCATGGCTCAAAAAAATCAAGGTCATTTTCATACAAACCTTTCATCTCATCAAAACTAAGAACTTCAATTTTCATCTCAGTCATCAAAGATCTCCTTCTACTCAATGCATCAACAACTCGGTTAGTGACTCCACTCTTATGCTTTATCACAAATGTATAACTCTGCAAATACTCAACCCATTTCATATGTCTCTGATTCAACTTATTCTGACTACCCAAACACTATAGAGCCTTATGATCAGTATACAACACAAATTCACTCGGTATCAAATAATGTCTCCATTTCTTCAGTGCTTGAACAATAGCATATAATTCTTGATCATACACAGAATATTTCCTTCTAGCATCATTCAACTTTTCACTAAAGAAAGCAACAGGTTTACCTTCTTGACTCAACACAACTCCAATTGCACTTCCACTTGCATCACATTCTACTTGAAATACTTTAATGAAATTAGGTAATGCCAAAATAGGTAATTCAATAACCTTCTAGTTCAGATTCTCAAAACTTTTATTAGCTCAATGTGTCCACTTGAATTCCCTTTTGTCTCCTCTCATAGTCTTAGTCCTAGCATTACAAATTGAACTAAAATTCCTTATGAACTTTCGATAAAAACTTTCCAAACCATGAAATGATCTTACCTCACTAGCATTCACAAGTGTAGGCCAATTTAAAATAGCTTCAACCTTTTCAGGATCCATCTTCAAACCATCAACTGAAATCACAAATCCCAAATAAACAATCTCCTCTTTCATGAATGAACACTTTTTCAGATTTATCAGCAACTTTTCCTCTTTCAACCTTTGCAAAACTTGTCTAACATGCAACAAATGTTCTTCTTTGTTCTTACTAAATATTAGAATGTCATTGAGATATACAATCACAAATTTACCCAAGAATTTCTTCAAAACTTCATTCATCAACCTCATAAAAGTACTCGATGCATTAGTTAAACCAAAAGGCATAACCAACCACTAATAAAAACCTTCTTTTGTCTTGAATGTAGTCTTCCATTCATCACCTTCTCTGATTCTGATATGATGATATCCACTTTTCAAATCAATCTTTGTGAAATACTTTGCTCTAGTCAAACTGTGCATGATGTCATCCATTCTCGGTATAGGAAACCTATACTTTATTGTTATGTTATTGATTTCTTTGGAATCAGTACACATTCTCCATTCTCCATTCTTCTTAGGTGCCAATATAGTAGGTACTACACAAGGACTCAAACTTTCTCTAATCAAACCTTTCTCCAGCAATTCTTGAATCTATCAGTTCAATTCCTGATTCTCAGTAGGTGTTAGCCGATGAGGTGCCTTATTCAATAAACTAGCTCCAGAGATTAGGTCCATACAATGATCAATGCTTCTTTTTAGTGGAAAACCATCAGGTATATTATCATAAATGATTTCACTATACTCAGTGAGTAACTTATCAATCTCCTCAAGTACATTATCTTCTATTTTCTTACTTGGTTTGTTAGGAATCATAGCAAAACATACATCATTCCTCTTCAAAGAGTTAACAAACTTCCTTCCTTCCATCAAGAAAACTTTCATAGATGTGCAAACATTACTAATAGCCTCTTCCATCAATGGTAACAAGATTTGTTTCTTTCCATCAACCACAATAGTATACTTATGCAATCTCCCATCATATATAGCATGTCTATCATATTGCAAGGTCTACCCAACAAAATATGACAACAATCCATAGGCATGATATCACACAACACCTTATCATAGTAATTTCCAATCTTCAAATTCACATAACATTGTTCACTTACCAGGAGTGTATGCTCATCCTTGATCCATTAAATCTGATAGGGTTTTAGATGTTCTAGCCTTTCCCACTATAATTTTGTGACCATCTCTTAAGATGCTAGATTCTCTGAGCTACCATTGTCAATGATTACCTTCCAAAATTTATCAAAAACTCTACATCTGGTCTTGGACAAACTTTTCCATACCGGATCTTCCTTTTTTCTTTCATTCCACAATGCTCTCCTTACCATCAAATTATTTTCCTTCTTAGGTTCATTCAGTGGTTCATCTTGCACCAAAGCATTCCTACTGCTACCAGCCTTCTTACTTACTTGTGTACATTCAAATGACCTATGTCCTTCTTCTCCACAATTGTAGAAAGTTCCTCAAAAAATTTCTCTGCTATAACCACCTCGGTAGTTACTGCCTCTACCTCTAGATGAACTTTCGCCTTTCCACTCTATCTTGCCTTTGTGTAGATTTGTCTTTTCAATTTCAGATCTACCATTTTCACCATTAGATCTACCTCTTCCTCTAGGGAATCCACCACCTCTTCCTCTCTATCTTTGTTCATGTCTTTTGTTCAATTTCTCCTTGGCTTTCAAAGCAAATTGATAAGCCTCTTCAATGTTCTCCAACTTGACCATACTAATTTCCTCTTGGAGGGAAACTCTCAAACTATTCAGGTATCTACCGATTCTTTCCACATTATCTTCATCATGTCCAAATCTCATATCCAATCTATAGAATTCCTCAGTATACTCTTTTACCGAGCTATCTTTCTGCCTTAGGCTTTGCATTCGCTGAACTAGGTTAATCTGATAATCATAGAGTAAGAACTTTCCTTTCAATTTATTGACCATCTTACTCCATGCCTTGATTTTTTCTTTGCCTTTACTTTTTCTATCCAATTGTAGATGTTCCCACCATAGGGATGCATGGCTTTTCAACTTAGTGCTTGCAATCTTCACCTTCTTATCTTCAGGGATGTTTTCATATTCAAAATACTTTTCCATCTCGGTGATCCAGTCCACCAATTCATCAAAATCTAGCTTTCCACCATACTCAAAAGGATTGAAATGTGGTGTAGACTTCAAAATTGTCAAAGCCTTAAAAAATATTTCTTTACCTTGATCCATAACAGGTGCAGGTTCTGCATTCACATGTTCTTCTTCAACTTCATCATCACTAACATCTTCAAGATGTCTAACTCTTCTTTGGGTTGTTTCAACTACTTCTAACCTAGCAACAATCTATCTTAGCATATCTGCCAATCCTAGATCTGCATCTTGCCTCCTACGAACCATCTTGACAACCCTCTGCAATTGTAGGTCAGATCGCAATCTGCTACCCCACAAAAATCAACTAGGGCTTCAAGAGGAACCTACAAACTTAGATCCATAGACCTAGATCAAGATCTTACCTCACTCTAATACCACCTGATGCAACACATGGTTCAAGAGGGGCCAAAGGATGGCACACTCTAATGATCCAAGCTTGCTCAACACATGCGGAAGCAAACAAACACAACAATGAGAGAGAGAATGCTAGATCTTTCACATATTTTCCTCAATTGAATCATACATGTCAAGCTATAAGGCCTTCCTAGTTATGGCCTGATATTACAATGAATCTTAGAAATCCTCAACCATGTGAGGATCTGTTACAAATCTCCAATCTATTGTCCTTATCTTCTATCCAAAAATTGACTCCTAATCTACAACCAAACAACTACATTTATACAAGCGGCTACCAAACTGAGTCAACCTTCATATCCATAATTAAAAAAATTAATGGTCAGATCTAGGACCACATGCTTCCCAATGATGGATTCCAGCATTAAATATGTGATAAAAAAAATGCACAAGTCGGCCTCAACAGAAAACAAAACTAAACATGTCGGTGAGCAAGGATAACCGAGCAGCAGACAAGAAATGTCGAGCACCAGTGAAATAATCGACTGCCTAGGAAATGAACAACCACACTTGGTAACCAAAGGAAACTGACCAACTCAGTCAAAGCAAGAACCAAGCAACACAGTCAAACTTCAAAAAAAAATTTGGTGACACAGGATTGCCAAGGATCCGAGATGCTCCTGCATCAGAATCCTAGGTGAGACTTTAACTTGCCATAATTAATTACTTTATTATGTTTATTTAGTAACTTAGTAACCATACATTTAATCTCTTGAAGGAAACCTATAATGAATTATAAAATCTTTAAGACTAAATATTATATTGAAACTAGATGAAACCTTAGACTATTTTATGCCAACCTACTTAGAGATATGTCATTGGCTAACACCATCTAGAGAATTAGGGACGTTGGCATGCCAACGCTTGCAATGATCCCCCTTATGAGATGTTTGGTGATTATTCAACATTCCTCGAGCTTCACATCGAGTGAGCAATGTGTGACTCCATAGATGTTGTTTAGTGTTCTTTCAAAATAATTGTTGTGTTTTGTCCTTGTATTTTGGCCATTACAGCGCGAAGGATATGTGCAAGATCACGAGGGGCCAAAAGTGGAAATGGGGGAAAATGCATTTTCTACCTTTCCAAACATGCCAAAATCCACTTTCACTTTTTGTATGGGTGGAACAAAATTTGAATTTGATTTGTTCTTACCAAACCGAAATGGATATCTATTTAAAATTGATATCCATTTCTTAAGGTCATTAATCTGATATCATGTTTTTCAAAATAGATATCTAGTTACAAAATCATGGATATCCATTTCCAAAATGAATATCTATTTTGTTTAGCCTAAAGAACATGCTTTAGTAAAATAGGCATAACTTTTGTGTTTCTTATCGCAGATTTGATTTTTTATAGGCATTAGAAAGTTGATTCAGATACTTACAATATAGGTAAGGTAAATTTTATTAGATTATAGACCAAAAATTAATTATAATCATTTAAATTTAATCCTTAATTTTAAAACTTTAAATGCCTGTAACTTTTGCATACAAAATCATTCTTTTAATTTATTTTGCTCCTGAAAGAACTAAAATAGTTAAAATGCAGTAAATAAATATTTATATTTTATGTACTAATGAGACTGATAAATCTTCATAAATCATCATAGAAGATTTCCTTGTTATATTTGATCTTTTGCTAAACTAGGAAAAAATGTCTCTCTATACCTATATTCCCTCTCTTAATTTACTTAGTTGTATCTCACTCTCTTCACCTCACTTTTATCTCCCTTTTAATTCATGAGCTCTCACTTTTCCTTTCTCTACTTCTATTTATATTTCAACTCTATATCTCCCTTAGCTACCTATCTCACTCATTTTTTGGCAAGGAACATTGTGATGGATTGATTGTATATGGTCATTGATGGAAACTACACATATTTCCTATGGTCACTTGATAGTTTTTGTGTTTACCAAAGGTCGGATTGAATATTTGGCTAAGTATGGAAGAACAAGGGATAGTGTACAAGATCTAGTAGAAGGATCGGTATGGATAGGTTCAAATGAATATCCGATTGTAAAGTTAGAGGGAGATTCTACAAGGTATACTCTATTATATCCTATGACTACACCTTCTTATGTTATTATTTACTTGAGGTGTGAAGATATAAGTATCTGATCTATAGTATTGTGTTAAGATCAGTGATAGTCAAATGTTGGATTGATCGTTGATCATAACAAATCAATGATCTAATCGAGTTACTAATTCTATTTGGTTAAGATGACATGGTAGAATGGCATTGCTCGAGGTTAGCATGGAGTTTTGAGTATGGATTTGGCCGATTCATCTTACACATTTCATCTATGTTTTTGAGGTTGACCAATTAAGTTATTACTTTTGTAAATAGGTATATAAGCTTGATTATTTGTTTTGATTGTGTGATATGATTGTAAGATGACTCTGTGCAAAGTACAAATATGATATGTTGATATTATATGCATGTGAAGAACCTAATTACTGAAGTTAGGTTGATTTTTATGTATCGTACCTAAAAGGAACTGTATAGCCATAGTTAATATTGTTTCTCAGTTCACTCTTTTGGATTGTAGTCCAAACATTTTGTATGGAAGTGAACCTCTATATGTTGTAATTTGAGTAGTGAGCTCTAGGTAGTGGACCTGAATGCAAGTGCATTCTATTTTGTATATTTCACTTAACCAAGTTATTATTATTTCTACAAAAGTAATTTGTGGGTTCCATCCCCACTGTGGTTTTTTCCTCAATCGGGTTTCCATGCAAAATCATGGTGTTATGATTTTGTGGATTTGTTCCTTGTGTTTTAGTTGTTTACTTTTCATTATAATACTTGGTTTATGGTTATGTAATTAGAACACTGATTCACCCCCCCCCCCCCCACCCTCTCTTAGTGTTCCTCAATACCAATAATTAGTATTAGAGCCTAGTAACTTAGAAGAAGTTTAACAACTTGAGAAAGGGCCCCATGGGTTATTTAACAGTTTCTAGTAGTGTTCAGAGACATCTCTTAATTGCACTTGAAGATGTTAACAAGTAAAATGTTAAAAAATTTTAATTGAAAGAGAAAGTCAAAGAGGATAAAATATTTATAGAGGATATGAAGGAGTAGCTGAATAAATCTAGAGAAAAGAGGAAAGATCTTGAACATTAGAAGTTGGAGTTGAAAGGGAACACTAATGACTCATCATCCATGAAGGAAAATCTGATCAATGTGAATAGCTTTTGAAACAAAAAGACAACCTAAAACATGAAATGGAAGCCATGGTCATGAAGTTGACTAAGGAAATTGAGGAAAAGAAAAAGAATCAAGAACATCTTGAAAAATCCTTAAAAAACAAGTCAGATGAATGCCACAAATTGAATTATCAAATTGGATAGATGCATCTTGATCTTGTTGAATCCAAAAATAATGAGCAAGAACTTGAAAGGGTTAATGAAGTTCTTAGGAGTGATCTTCTTGTAGCTAATGAATTCAAATAAAAGTTAAAATCTAGTTTAGCGAAGCTTGATGTATAACTTGAGATTTAAAGGCCAAAAGGATATACATAAGGAGTTTGCTTTAAGAAGGGAGAAAGTTATGGATTTGATGAGAAAATTAATTCATTATAAAATTGAATTAAAGAACCTAAGAAGATACCTATGAGGCAACCAAATTTCAAAGGAAGATCCTTTACCTGCAACAAATATGGTCATAGAGCGAAGGAGTACAGAAGCAGATGTAATGCTATAACTTTTTCTAGATACTATTACACTTGAAATAATTATGGACATAAATCAAGTGAATTTTGAGGTAAAGGTGAAACAAGGAAATGTAACATGTTACAAATGCAATAATTTTGGACATATTGTGAAGGAGTGCATATTAAGGAAAAATCAAGAAAACCCAAGGTGTGGAAATCCAAATGTGATGTGTTTCAATTGTAATAATTTTGGTCATGTTTCTAAGAAATGTAGATGCAAAAAAGTTAACGTGAATACAAGAGGTTTGGTACAAACAAATAGAGTTTGGGATGATAAGGGAAATAAAATTGTTGATGTGGAATAAATTAAGAAAGAAATGAGAAAGACATGGGTGAAAAAACAACAAATTGATGTTACTAGACAGATCACACCAAATTCTAGTATTAAACTATCATTGAAAACCTGATTAGGTCAAGAACCTAAGGGGAGTGTTTATTAAAAATATTTACCATACCCCTGAATCTAAAGGATCAATAGAAGTGATCGATACAATTATATGCATAGTTGAATTTTTTATCTAAATGAAAACATTCTTGATGGATTATGATCAGTTTTAAAATATTGCAGACATATTTTTTATCATTGGCTACATTCATCTTTTGAGCTAGGGTTCATCCCATTTCTTGCAATTTCTTTTTGGAGCATGCAAAGGATTAAAAGGGCATTATGTGAAATCATTTGCAACTGTGCTATCTTGAGAATGAGATTGAAAAGATATTCAAAGAGATTTGAGTAGAGATTGAAAGAATTCTCAAAGATGGAACTTACAAACCCTTACAATTATCATAAAAAGATATTTATCACTCTGCAACTTGGTAAATTGAATTGAAAAATGTGGATACAACTATGGTAATTGATGTTAAGGATGGGCAATGACCTTAATTCAAGAAGCCCTCTACAATTGCAGGTTAGATCGCAATCTACTACCCCACAACAATCAACTAGGGCTTCAAGAGGAACCTACAAACCTAGATCCCCAGACCTAGATCAAGATCTCAACTCACTCTGATACCACCTAATGCAAGGTAGGGGTCAAGGGGGGCCAAAGAATGGTACACCCTAATGATCCAAGCCTACTCAACACATGTGGAAGCAAACAAACACAACAATGAGAGGGAAAATATGAGATCTTTTACACATTTTCCTCAATTGAATCATACATGTCAGGTTGTAAGGCCTTCCCTATTACAGCTTGATATTACAATGAATCTCAGAAGTCCTCAAACATGTGAGGATCTATTACAAATCTCCAATCTACTATCCTTATCTTCTATCCAAAAATTGACTCCTAATCTACAACCAAACAACTACATTTATACAAGAGGCTACCAAACTGAGTCAGCCTTCAGATCCATAATTAATAGAAGTAATGGTCAGATCTAGGACCACACACTTCCCAATGATGGATTCCAACATTAAATCTATGATCCAATATAAATGCACAAGTCGGCCTCAACAGAAAACAAAACTAAACCAGTCAGTGAGAAAGGATAATCGAGCAGCAGACAAGCAATGTTGAGCGCCAATGAAATAACCAATCACCCAGGAAATGATTGACCACACTTGGTAACCAAAGTAAATTTTAAAACTACCGACCAACTTAGTCAAAGTAGGAATTGAGCAATACAGACAAACTCCAAAATGTTTTTGGTGACACAGAATTGCCAAGGACTCGAGATGCTCCTGCATCAGACGCCTGGGGTTATTTTAAAATGCTTCTCTGAATCATTTGGTAGGTATGATCTGAGCTACATCTAACTCATACTGTGAAATCCTTGAACTATCTTCCATCAGTCTATTCTTCCACTTTACCAGATATTCCATATACTGTTTTCCTCTTGTGCTCTTGCTAACTCTTTGATTCAAGATTTGTTCAACTTCTTCATTCTACTTCTTAGGATATTCTGTCAGTACTATCATTTCTTCATCAGGTTCATGATACTCATACAAATTAGCAATGTTAAAAATTAGTGATATATCCATATCATCAGGTAACTCAATCTCATATGCATTTCCACTATCAAATTTCCTCAAAATCTTGCAAGGTCTAAACTTCTTCATCTTTAGCTTTCCATATGTTCCAACAGGAAACTGGCCTTTCTTCAAATGAACCATCACTTCATCACCAACATCAAAAATCTTATGTCTTCTTGATCTATCAGCTCTGTCTTTGTATCTCTGATTACTGTCTTCGAGCTTCAACTTCACATCTTTATGCAATATCTTCATGTACTCAACAAAATTTACTCCTTCAGCACTTCTCTTATTTTCATCATCAATGTCTCTCAAATCAGATATTCATCTCAGTTGTATGCCATTCACAATCTCAAATGGTGTCTTTCTAGTACTCCTATTCATTGAGTTATTGTATGCAAACTCTGCTTGTGCCAAGACATAATCCCAATTGCTTAGTGTGTCTCCAACTAGAAATCTCAAAAGATTTCCTAGACTTCTATTCACAACTTCAGTTTGTCCATCGATTTATGGGTGAAATGTAGAACTCTATTTCAACTCAGTGCCAAATTTCTTCCAAAGGGTCTTCCAAAAGTATCCAACAAATTTACTGTCTTGGTCAGAGATAATACTTCTCGGTAGTCTATGTAATTTGACAATTTCCTTAAATAAAAGAATTGCTACATGTATTACATCTTATGTCTTTCTAGAAGGTATAAAATGTGCCATCTTAGAAAATCTATCCACAACAACAAATATAGAATCATTACCTCTTATTGTCTTCGATAAGACAAGAACAAAGTTCATACTGATGTCAATCCAAGGTTTCTCATGAACAACAATCGGTACATACAAACTAGTATTCTGACTTACTCCTTTTACAACTTGACAAACTCCACAACTTTTCACAAATTTTTGAATATCTTTGTACAACTACGGCCAAAATTACTTCTCCTTAAGCAAATTCCATGTTTTATCAATGCCAAAATGTCCAGCCAAACCACTACTATGTTTCTCTTTTATTAGATTAGTTCTCATTACTCCTCTTGGTATACACAACTGAATACCTTTGAACAACATACCTTCCTAAATAAAATATTCATCCCATTTAGTATCTTGTTGATCTTGAAAGCTCTGCACTTTCTCCATGGCTCATAAAAATCAGGGTCATTTTCATACAAACCTTTCATCTCATCAAAACCAAGGACTTCAATTTTCATCTCGGTCATCAAAGATCTCCTTCTACTCAATGCATTAGCAACTCGGTTAGTGACTCCACTCTTATGCTTTATCACAAATGTATAACTCTACAAATACTCAAACCATTTCATATGTCTATGATTCAACTTATTCTGACTACCCAAATACTGAAGAGCCTTATGATCAGTATACAACACAAATTCACTCGGTATCAAATAATGTCTCCATTTCTTCAGTGCTTGAACAATAGCATAGAATTCTTGATCATACATAGAATATTTCCTTCTAGCATCATTCAACTTTTCACTAAAGAAAGCAATAGGTTTACCTTCTTGACTCAACACAGCTCCAATTGCACTTCCACTTGCATCACATTCTACTTGAAATACTTTACTGAAATTAGGTAATGCCAAAATAGGTAATTCATCAACCTTCTGCTTCATATTCTCAAAACTTTTATCAGCTCCATGTGTCCACTTGAATTCCCTTTTGTCTCATCTCATAGTCTCAGTCATAGCATTACAAATTGAACTAAAACTCCTTATGAACTTTTGGTAAAAACTTGCCAAACCATGAAATGATCTTACCTCACCAGCATTCATAGGTGTAGGCCAACTCAAAATAGCTTCAACTTTTTCAAGATCCATCTTCAAACCATCAGCTAAAATCACAAATCCCAAATACACAATCTCCTCTTTCATGAATGAACACTTTTTCAGATTTATCAACAACTTTTCCTCTTTCAACCTCTGCAAAACTTGTCTAACATGTAGCAAATGTTCTTCTCTGGTCTTACTAAATATCAGAATGTCATCAAGATATACAATCATAAATTTACCCAAAAATTTCTTTAGAACTTCATTCATCAGCCTCATAAAAGTACTCGATGCATTAGTTAAACCAAAAGGAATAAACAACCACTCATAAAAACCTTCTTTTGTCTTGAAAGCAATCTTCCATTCATCACCTTCTCTGATTCTAATATGATGATATCCACTTTTCAAATCAATCTTTTTGATATACTTTTCTCCAGTCAAACTGTCCATGATGTCATCCATTCTCGGTATAGGAAACCTATACTTCACTATTATCTTATTGATTGCTCTGGAATCAGTACACATTCTCCATTCTCCATTCTTCTTAGGTGCCAATACAATAGGTACTGTACAAGGACTCAAACTTTCTCTAATCAAACCTTTCTCCAGCAATTCTTGAATCTGTCAGTTCAATTCTTGATTCTTGGTAGGTGTTAGCCGATGAGGTACCGTATTTGGTAAACTAGCTCCAAGGATTAGATCCATACAATGATCAATGCTTCTTTTTGGTGGAAAACCATCAATTATATTATCAAAAATGATTTCACTATACTCGGTGAGTAACTTATCAATCTCCTCAAGTACATTATCTTCTATTTTCTTACTCAATTTGTTAGGAATCATAGCAAAACAAACATCATTCCTCTTCAAAGAGTTAACAAATTTCCTTCCTTCCATCAAGAAAACTTTCACAGATGTGCAAACATTACTAACAGGTTCTTCCATCAATGGTAACAAGATTTGTTTCTTTCCATCAGCCACATAAGTATACTTGTGCAATCTCCCATCATATATAGCATGTCTATCATATTTTCAAGGTCTACCCAACAAAATATGACAACAATCCATAGGCTTGATATCACACAACACCTTACATAGTATTTTCCAATCTTCAAATTCACATAACATTGTTCACTTACTAGGAGTGTATGCTCATCCTTGATCTATGAAATCTGATAGGGTTTCAGATGTTCCATCCTTTCCAACTGTAATTTTGTGACCATCTCTTGAAATGCCAGATTCTCCGAGCTACCACTATCAATGATAAGCTTCCAAAATTTATGAGAAACTCTACATCTAGTCTTGAACAAAATTTTCCTTACCGGATCTTCCTTTTTGCTTTCATTCCACAATAATCTCCTTACCATCAAATTATTTTCCTTCTCAGGCTCATTCAGTGGTTCATCTTGCACCAAAGCATTCCTACTGCTACCATCCTTCTTACTTACTTGTATACATTCAAATGACCTATGTCCTTCTTCTCCACAATTGTAGCAAGTTCCTCAGAAACTCCCTCTGCTATAACCACCTTGGTAGTTACTACCTCTGCCTCTAGATGAACTTTCACCTTTCCACTCTGTCTTTCCTTTGTCCAGATTTATCTTTTCAAGTTCAAATCTACCATTTTCACCATTAGATCTACCTCTTTCTCTAGGGAATCTACCACCTCTTCCTCATTGTCTTTGTTCATGTCTTTTGTTCAATTTCTCCTTGGCTTTCAAAGAAAATTGATAAGCCTCTTCAATGTTCTCCAACTTGACCATACTAATTTCCTCTTTGATGGAAACTCTCAAACTATTCAAGTATCTACCAATTCTTTCCACATCATCTTCATCATGTCCAAATCTCATATCCAATCTATAGAATTCCTCAGTATACTCTTTTACCGAGCTATCTTTCTGCCTTAGGCTTTGCATTCACTGAACTAGGTTAATCTAATAATCATAGGGTAAGAACTTTCCTTTCAATTTATTGACCATCTTACTCCATACCTTGATTGTGTCTTTTCCTTTCCTTTTTCTATCCAATTGTAGATGTTCCCACCATAGGGATGCATGGATTTTCAACTTAGTGCTTGAAATCTTCACCTTCTTATCTTTAGGGATGTTTTCATATTCAAAATGCTTTTCCATCTCGGTGATCCAGTCCACAAATTTATCAGAATCCAACTTTCCACCATACTCAGGAGGATTAAAATGTGGTGCAGACTTCAAACTTGTCAAAGCCTTCAAAAATATTTCTTCACCTTGATCCATAATAGGTGCAGGTTTTGCATTCGCTTGTTCTTCTTCAACTTCATCATCACTAACATCTTCAAGATGTCTGCCTCTTCTTTAGGCTATTTCAACTGCTTCTAACCTAGCAACAATCTATGTTAGCATATCTGATAATCATGGATCTGCATCTCACCTCCCACAAACAATCTTGACAACCCTCTGTAATTGCAGGTCAAATTTCAATCTGATACCCCACAACAATCAACTAGGGCTTCAAGAGGAACCTACAAACTTAGATGCACAGACCTAGATCAAGATCTCACCTCTGTCTAATACCACCTGACACAAGGCATGGGTCAGGAGGGATACTATCAAGGAATATTATCTTATGCAGGATAAACAATCAATGATAAGGAGCTTATGGGATACTTTAAGGCATTTTAGAAGGAAATGTAGAGTAGATATAGAATCTTGAGGGAGCTTGTAGAAAAGTATGAAGACTTTATTTATTTCATGGTAGAGATTGGTGAATATATGATGGAAGTAGTTGAGCCAAGGACTCATCGAACCATTCCTATGGGATATGAGGTAGACCGTATCTTAGTTGAAGAATATGTGAAATATGTACTCAGAAAATTGATTGATCCTAATGAGGAGAGGTTTGGTACTTACAAATAAAATATTTTAAAAGTGCATTTAGAGCTTAACAAACCTACCATGAAGATAAAAATGAGGAAAGAAGTTGAAGATATGGGTGAAAGAATGGGATTCACTAAGGAACATATGGAAGGAGCTAGAAGAAAGCATGAAGAGGAAGAAAAGAAGAAATATGAAGTAGAAAATCCTATTAATGTTGATAATGATGCACCACCACCATATATACATATCATCTCACCATCAAGATGTAGATCTACTAGGAGATCAGTTAAGAAATTTTTCAATCCATCAGAGAAGAAGACAATAATTAAACCAGAGGTTAAGACACCTACACAAAAGGATATAAAGCCTAAATTAGTTAAACCAAAGGTAATTTCCTAATCTATAAGTAAAAGGGTAAAGGATAAGAAAAAAGGGCACACAAGAGGACCAAGGATTGATGACAAAGATGAATCTGTTGATTTAGATTATTCAAAGAATAAACTAAGGACCAAAGGAGCCAAGGTAGAAAGAGTGGTTATTGGTGAAGTTTTTGAGGATTTTTTTTACCGGTAAGCCTCAATTCACAATGAATGATGTGTTAAATAATATGACTTTGCATGGAATTCTAGTTCAATTAAATAGATATTATCACAAATACGATGAAGACGAGAAAAGAAAATTAGAAGAGAGAGTCATAGTATTATTGAACAACTAAAATAGATTATTAGTTTAGATTAAAGGGGACATCCCTAATGA
Organism: Chamaecyparis obtusa; assembly: GCA_027943335.1. NCBI lineage: Eukaryota > Viridiplantae > Streptophyta > Pinopsida > Cupressales > Cupressaceae > Chamaecyparis > Chamaecyparis obtusa. The sequence continues at coordinate 456,833 of BSBK01007079.1, forward strand.
TATATTTGATAATCTTGAGACTAGAACAGTGAATGTAGTTGAAGAAGATAGAAGGATTGGGGAGGGAGTCATAACCAAACTATGTCTAGCTATTTCAAAAGATGAATTAAATATAATTCTTGAGAAGAAAAGAAGGAATTGTTAAACAAAACAAGGGTAAATGTGATTATGAGTGGGAGAATGGATGACATTTTTTAGTAAACTGAAGAAGTAATAAGTTAAAAAAAATTGTACAATGGGTATGAAGCACCACCTAAAGAGGATAGGAAAGAGACACATATAGAAACAATGAATACAATTTTTTAGATAGTAGATGTGGAGCCATATATCTTTATCTCTAGTGTACCAATTATAGTTTCTACAAAAAATGATGATGAGGAAGATATACCCAGAGTATATAAAAAAAATGAAACTATGACAGAAGATGAGTATGTTATTAGTGAAAAGAAGGAAGAAGAGGCAAAAAAAGATAGTACATATGATAAGGTAACAAAAGAAGAAGCAAACAAAGGAGAATTTGAAGTAGAAATGGTGCACGATGAAGATCAAAGGGAAGAAGTGAGAGGAAAAAAGACCCTATGGAAGAGAAGACACATGAGAGAGTTGAGGAAGTGGAGAGTGAGTATGTTGAAGAGCCAAGAGATAATGCAAAGGTAGTGACCAAATTCATAGATGAAGACATTACTAAGTTGTAACAAATGTAGATTATGTGAAGCCCAATTGAATTAACTACTCTCGGTCTGGCTCAATTGTTGGGACTTTCTTTGGTGGCTCAGTCCAATGCAAGAGAAATGATCTTGAGGACTCATGTGAAGAATAATAGACTTATATCTAGGATAACAAATTTTTTGGGTAAGATCATGCAAAATCACAAATTGTATCTTAATGAATCTACATCAAGTCATCTTGAAGGATTGGATGCATTTGACACTCATTTTGAATCCCTAGAGAAATTTGCATTGATCAAAGTTCAAAATGAATTCAATGCAAGGAGATTTAACTAGTTAAATGTTATAATTATTAAGAATAGAATTTCATTGGGAGATTTTATTCAGCAGTTGAAGGATGCATTGTCTGAAGGAGATGAAGTTTACAAATCTTGTTTTGATTATCCTAAGCATGTTACAGATGTTGACAAGATCATTAAGGATTGTGAGAAGAAGATATCAAAAATATCTCAAGGATATGATCCTTTGAAGGAGTTAGCATCAGTTCATGCATCTCAAGTGATATCTTTGAATGACAAAATAAAAATACTTGTCACAAAGAAAGACAAAGTAAAGGGAAGGATTGGGGAATTGATGAACTTGCTTGCTCCTAAGCTTGACATTTTGTTAAGAGGATTGAAGGAGGAAGAAGTAGCATATAAATCTCTAGATGCACCTAAATTAGGAGAAGTAGAGAAGATGGCCTATTCCATTTGTGGTCAGATTTAGATAGTAGAGAGGATAAAGAAAAGTTGGGATACAAAGTTTTCCACTCTGAGAAGTAATTTCTTAAATGTATTTAAACTTTTGTAAGTATATTTTGCATACTTATGTATATAGGTGGATAATATAGGATTTTGGTAGTTAAATTTTGAGGAGGATCCCAACCTTATCCATTGATGTAAAAGGAGGAAAGATAAGGAGTTAAAAATGAGTTATTTAGCTCAAGGGGAGCACTGATTTTTTGCTAGGAGATACCTTTCGGTGATTGGCATTTTGTTTGGACACTTAGTCATTTTTCACTAAATATTTCGATCAATGTTAAAGGGGGAGATTATTGGAAAGAGACACTTTTATGAATTGATTGTATGTTGTCATTGATGGAAACTACACATATTTCATGTGGTCACTTGATAGTTTTTGTTTTTACCAAAGGTCAGATTGAATATTTGTCTAAGTATGGAAGAACAAGGGATAGTGTAAAGGATTGATAAAAGGATTAGTATGGACAGGTTCAAATGAATTTAAAGTTGTGAAGTTAGAGGGAGAAAGGTATATTATATGATATCCTATTATCACACCTACTTATGTTATTATTTTCTTAATTTGTGCAGATCCAAGTATCTGATTTATAACATTGAGTGAAGAAAAGTGACAAATAGATGTTGGATGGATCACCAATCCTAACAAATCAATGATCTGATCAGTTTACTGGTTCTATTTGGTTAAGTCAATATGGTAGAAGGCATTCATGACATTTCTCAAGGTTGGCATGGAGTTTTGAGTATGGATTTGGTTGACTCATCTTACATATTTAATTTATGTTTTTGAGGTCGACCAATTAAGTTATTACTTTTGTAAATAGGTATATAAGCTCAAGTTTTTTTGTGATTGTGTGATGAAAATGTAAGAGGACTTTGTGTGAAGTACAGAGAAGATATGTTGATATTTTGTGCATAAAAAGAACCTAATTACTGAGGTTAGGTTGATGTTTATGTATTGTACCTAAAAGGAACTGTATAGGCATAGTTTATGCTTTCTCAGTTCACTCTTTTGGATTGTAATCCAAACATTTTGTATGGAAGTGAGCCTTTATATGTTGTAATATGAGCATTAAGCTCTAGGAAGTGATACAAAATGCAAGTGCATTCCATTTTTTATTATTTCCCTTAACCAGGTTATTATTATATATGTAGAATTAATTTGTGGGTTCCATCCCCACTATGGTTTTTCTCTTAACTGGGTTTCCATGCAAAAATCATGGTGTTATGATTTTTTAGATGTTTTATTTTTATGTTTCAGTTATTTACTTTTTATTATACTTTGTTTATGGTTATGCAATCAGATCTCTAAAGTCAAAAAATTTAGAACATTGATCCACACCCCCTCTTAATGTTCCTCAATACCAACAATTTTCTCATCTCATCTAGATCTTTCCCAAGATCTCTATGTATGTGTGTATATATGTGTATCATCCTAAAAAGTAAGCACTTACTTTTAGATACTTTGTGGGACCATTTTATCCCACCTTAGTGTGTCTCTCACATTACAAAAATCAAGGGTTCCTTGACGTAGAATTATGTAAATATATATTAATCTATTAAGTACATTAACCATTCAAATCTTCCACACAATGAAACTAAAGTACAGCATCTCATAAAAGATTAAACAAATACATCTAAACCATAAGGTATATATGATAACCCACATCCAATGCACAAGTCTCATGGTATGTAAATATAATCTAAGTACAAAGTAAAAATACAATAAAAGAAAAATATGAATAAATTTCCAAGGATGAAAGATTCATGCAAGTGAATATATCTTTCCTAAATAAGATGCAACTAAATCTATCTTCATTAAATAACATGCAACAGAATATATCTTTCCTAAATAACATGCAACTGAATATATCTTTCTTAAATAACATGCAACTGAATATGTCTTTCTACAACTGAATATATCTTCCTTAAATAACATGCAATAGAATATATCTTCCTTGGATATTTGATCTTATTCTTCTTTTATTGTATTAGTACTTTGTACTTAGATTATATTTACATACTCTGCGACTTGTACATTGGATGTGGGTTATCATGTATACCTTATGGTTCAAATGTATTTATTTATTCTTTTATGAGATGATGTAATTTAGTTACATTATGTGGAAGATTTGAATGGTTATTATACTTAATAGATTAATATATATTTATGTAATTCTATGTCAAGGAACCTTTGAGTTTTGTAATCTGTAAATGAGATTGTGTATATGAGTATGTATTGAATTTATGTTATTACTTCCACTTTTTCATTCATTATTGTTTGTAAACTCTTAAGAAAAAAATTATTCTATAAACTTAGTAACATAATTAAGGTTAATTTCTCTTGGGTTTCCTGGAAGGGCATTACACCTCAAACTCAAGTAGTCTCCTTTGTAGTGTAGATTTGTCCCATGTTTGGTTTAATATGTGTGCTCAAAGTGTTCTCAAGCTTCAAGTATTTGGAGGGATTATAAGGCTTCGATTCATAGGTTTGTTCTCTAAATAAGGCATGATAAATTTTCTTTAAATGGTGGATGATTTGTGAAGGAACGGGGACTCAATTTATAGGAAAAGATAAGGTCAAATGGAGGCTCAAGATTGAGAGCTTATAAAGGGATAGGATGCATTTTAGGGAAAGAACATGGGTTATGGTTTTTCAAATCCATAGCCTTGTGACAAGTGTCACAAGGAGAGGGCTTGAGAGGAAATTAGGGTTTAGGAAGATATGTCATAAATTCACATCTTGTCTCAGATCCCCAAAGGTTGTTCTTTGAGGAATGTGACCATTTTGGAGAATGTGAGAGGGGAAAAAGATGTAAGAGAATTTAAGGTTGGCTTAAATGCATATGGTTAGGGATTTGAGAGGATGTGATGGGGGGTTGACTTAGGCTTGGATTAGGAATTCTTAATCTTCATGATTAAGATTGTGCAAATGTTTAGTGGGTGATTAGACTTGGATTAGAAGACAAGTGGGAGATTATGGAGGATGTGATGAGAGGAAAGAGAATGAGTGGAGGATTAGATTATTTAATCAAAGATAATTAGCTAATTAAGAGGGGTTAATATGTGTGAAGGGGTTGGGTTGAGTTTGAACCAAGGGTTAGGTGGTTGGAGGATGGTTATGTTAGGGGTTATAGTTAGGAGTCATGTACTCAAATATAATTAAATATATTATTTAATTTCAAGTGCAAGGAAAGGGATTTATGAATTAATTTAAATAGATAAAGGTATTTATTTAAATTAATAAAGGAAGGGCATTTAATTAAATGGTTATAGTTTGTCATTAGATTAATTGGACTATAGCTAATTAATTAAATTAATTAACTAGTGGGATGACATTAATTAATTAAATATTTAATATTTAATCAATAATACCTTAGGAGATAACTAAATTTGATTATAATTATGTTAATCATATTTAGGTGTCTATATTTTTTCCCTCTTTGAAATAGTGTTAAAAATGTTATTTCGAAGACGTTTAAAATTTAGATGACATGAAGAATATAAGGCAACTAAATTGTCTTGGACTAGAGGAAAAGACACTTGTTAGATTGGTGATGCCCCCTCAAAAAGGTGGTTGGAAAAGAGAAAAAGGGCTCGGGTGACATCTCGAAAAGAAATTTACGTCGGCCACATAGAAGAAATGGGAAGGGCAACAAGCCTTAATAATGTGATTGAAATAAAAAATAAAAGGCCTAGGAAAAAATGGGGCAAGAAAAGGTTGTCTGAGGGATGAGATGATGAACAGGGGTCTCTAGAAGAGGCTCTTATAAGGGCAGGAGGGCCCAAATTGATCTCATTTGCACCCATAGCCCTTGGATATTACAGCTTCAAAGAGACTTTTGAGAGTTTTGGAGTGAGTTGAGTGGTGGCATGTGGAGGGTGATCTAGGCATCAGATGGATATGGTGAGGAGCATGGGACATCATCATGTGGAGGATCGACCAGTAGGATCTTGAAACTAGCCTTGTCATTAGTTTTTTCACATTTTCAGCTTGTTTTAGGAGAATATTTAGCATTCTCATAGGGATCAGAAGGGCAGGAATGAAGTTGCACCAGGCGAGATCACGATCCTATCAGTCGAGGGTTTAGGAGTGGGGTTTATGATTGGGGGTTTGAATTTTTTTGTAGGATCTTGAAAAATTAGAGTTACGATAAATATTTGTGGGAACATATTCCCAACTTGAACTTCTTGCGAGAATGCATTCTCGATAAGGTTGGGTGGGATTGGCTGCAAGAATGTGTGCCTACAAAGGGGGGTAGAATTAGAATTCTGGCAAGAAAGTGTTCTTGTAGGTGGGGAAGGGTTGGGTGCGAGATTACATCCTTGTAGTGTGGGATCAAGGGAACTGGGGATCCTACAAGATTATGGGAAGTTAAGGTGAGATCGTGGGTGTAGACACCTAAATTTGATTACATTATTTTGTAATTTTATTTAGTCTTCTCCTAGGCATTTCATTAATTAAATATTATTATTTAATTAATTTATGTCATCCCCTAGTTAATTAATTTAATTAATTAACTATAGTCCAATTAATTATCTAAATGACAAACCTATAGTCTAATAATTAATTAAATCCCTATTCGTCTATTAATTTAAATCAATACATTTATCTAAATAAATTAATTCATAAACCCTCTCTTTCCTCCCACTTGGAATTAAATAAAATATTTAATTCTAAAAATCCTATTTCTCCTCCATTAGCTAATAATCCATGCTTAGCTAATTTAATCATCCACTCATTCTCTATCCTCCCATCACATCTTCCTAATCCTTCACTTACCCTCTAATCCAAGCCTAATCACCTCCTAAGCATGTGCACAATCATAATCCAAGATTAAGAAAATGCTAATCCACCCCAAAGTCAACCCCTTATGACATCACCTCCACATCCTTCAATGAGAAATCAAAAGCCTCTTACACCTCTTACACACTTGTCCCCTCTCACACCTTCCAAAGTGGACACATCCCTCAAGCATTTGACCTCTCCTCTCATCCTCCCCAATTGTGACACTTGTCACAATGCTATGCATTTGAGAAAGCACAATCCATGTGCTCTCTCTTGGATGCATCTCCATCATTGCTCATTCCCCTTTTGCCTCTTAATCTTAATCGTCCATTTCACCCATCTTTCTATAAAAGAGAAGCTCTCATCCTTCATTTTCATCCATCTTTTATGCAAAGTTATCATGCTAGTTTGAGAGCCTAAAAACTACCAAACTACCATTATAATGCCAAAATCTCCATTGAAGCTTGAGCATAGCATTTGAGCACACATTCCATCCTTAGACAAAGCTTCTACAACTTGACGGTTCTTTGGTTTGAGGTTTGCATTCCGTTTGTTGCTTGGTCTTCATTTTGTAGGTCTAATCATAAGTGTTTATCTTCTTTGTTTTGTTGAATGGTAGCATATCTTTGTGTTCTTAGACATTACATCTTAGGTACTTACATTTTGGCATGCCTAGTGGAACCCACTTCAAGGGTCATTTTCTCTCTATCTTTCTTGTTTTCCTTTGAAAAACTAACCCAAATATTAATGTTTTTTATTGTTTGAGTGCTTTGCAAGGCATTTTGGGTATTTTGCAGGTTCAAGGCCAAAGAGGAGACATTTGCGTAGACATTCCCACTGTAAAATTTTACACAACAATAACTTCTGAAAAATCCTCAGTTTTGCGGGAACACTTGTATGGACGCGAGAACGTTGTTTTCTCCGCAGGAATGCTTGTATGGACGCGCAAACACTTGTACAGATTTTCAGGAATGCATTCCCGCAATGAAACTTCTATTTTTCTATCTTTTTCTGCTCTCTGTCCCAACTATGCCAGTATTTGACTATACCCTTTTTGCGGGATCGCATTCCCGCAAGGCGGGAACGCTATTTGACCAGGCGAGAATGCTTGTTGACTTTTGTAAGCTATAACAAATATTAAAAAATGCCTTCATTCTCACAATGTGGGAATGTGGGTTGACTTTTCAGGAATGTAGTTTGACTTTTTAGGAATGTAGGTTGACTTTTCAGGAACATAGGTTGACTTTTCAGGAACGTGGGTTTGACTTTTCAGGAATGCGGGTAAAAAAAATTTTAAATTTTTGCCTTCAATCCCGCAATGCGGGAACACAGGTTGACTTTTTGGGAACGTGAAAAAAAAAAAAGAATTTACTCACTGTCATTTGGTGCATTAAAAAGAACAGTGTATGCCTACACAACACTTCATTTTAATTTGGGCTTAAAATAAACAAAGGTTAAAATTGAACAAGGCAAACATCATACTTCATTTTGGTGCTTAAAATCAACAAAACTCAATCTTGAATGCTTAAGAATAATCAATCAATGCAATGAGAACATTTTGATTTGGTGTTTTAAATTGATCAAACAAAGTCTTGAATGCTAAGAGGAGTAAACAATTTCCTTATTTTTTGCAAAGAAATCTCTATTTTTCAAGCATTGTCATTTACCTTTCAAAAAGAACTTTGCATGCTAAACATGAGTGTTTGATGTTCTAGAATAGAAAACACTTAGTCTAAACTAGGTTCAATTTGGAATAAATACTTCTTGGCATGTTTGGAGTGTTTCTCAACACTTCCTTAGAGCTTTTAAATTCTTTGCAAAACCTTGTTAAAGTAAGTAACGTGGAAGCAATCCACTTGTATTTGTATCCTCTCCCCTTGCCTTTGTGGATCTTGGGTGAAGAGAAATATCAAGTCCGATTGAAAACACTTCTAGCAAGGCTTGTCTAGAGAGAAGCGCTTCCTCTTTAGAGAACAACCTCAAACTGGTAATTCCCCAGCTGGTATATAAATAAGGTGCTGAGAAAACTCTCTCCTTATCCCCGCAAGCTCAAGCGAGGTGTGTTGATGGTAGCTCGAGGTAGGTGAATATCCCTATGATTTTGGCATGGTCAACTAGGCTCTTAAGTGAGTCACGCACATACAAACTGATTGGGGGGATGCCACAGATCTTACTAGAAGCCATTAATAAGAAGCCCACTTGATCTACTCCTGAAAGTATCATAATCTTTGTGCAAGGACATGAGGGAGATGCTTTTTAGGTATTTTAGCTTAGGATGATTGTTGAGATTGGATAGGGATGATGTGAGATTTTTTTCAGATGATTGATAGGATGGAGGATGTTTAATGAAGCTTGAGTGCAGGGTATTCCAAAGGGGAACACCATGGTAGAAGTGGAGGGTGATATAGTTGGTACATTGGGATTGGTAGGGGGTAGTGAATGTAGGATTTATGACAGAGTGCATGGTATAGTTCAAGGCTACTCAAGTAGTGGGGAGGTTAGGTTTGTTGCCTCATCTAGAGAGGCATATAATTGTAGCTATGATGGGAGGAAGAGTTGGAAGGGGCTGGAGGGAGAGATGCTTAGATAGATGGAGGTAGAGCACCTCAAAGGAAAATAGTAGCTGATGGAGGATGGGGAGGATAGGATTGATGAGGATGCATAGACATAGGAGATGAGGTAGGAGGATTAGATTCCATTGAGGTGGATGGAGGGGGAGGATATGGTGCAGGGGAGACTGTACAAGTTCTATAGGCATTACCATGAGACACACATGATTCATAGGCACCACTAGCATGAGTCTCAGGGAGTGGAGGGGATCCTCTTCAGCTTGAGGGGGTGTTTCACTAGCAAAGCAATTGAGTTCTCTACAAGAAGTACATGTAGCTATGAGCCATCTCTTGAGAGATACACAGCGGGAGAGAGATGGGACCCAGGCAAAGCAAGATAGGCTACAGACTAAGGTACATGATTTGACTGCTCAATTTTTTGAGATGATAGGGTAGAGGGATAAGGAAAAGGGAGAGAGGGATAGCCTCTAGGGATAGGTGGATCAGTTGATAATCAATGATTTTGAGATTATTGAGGAGAGGGACACTTTTATAGATGAGAGGGATAGACTATTGAGAGAGATGGATGGGCTATTGTAGGATATTAGGGCCTTACAAGAGGAGGTAGAAGGTGATGTTAGAGAGGGGGGTGCAGATACCATGGTAGTTTTGAGGTTGAGTGCCTAATTAGTAGAGGCTATAGAATAGGTGAGTTGGTATAGGGCTATGTACCATGCATTCATTCCATGGGATAGGAGGGAGTCATACAGGTCATTTGGTGGGTCTCTCAGTACAAACATAGGGTTGAGAAATTAAACTAGGGGAGGCCGACATGGGGTTGGTTCCCCTCATAGTACATAAGGGAAAACACAGATCCAAATGATATCTAAAAAGAGTTAAATGATGATGCAATTAATGTAATTGATGACGTAAAGACTAATGCAAATAATAATAAATTAATACAATAAATTAATGCAACCTAAATTAAGAGACCTATAATGATAAATGCAAACTGTAATGTAATTAATGTAAATTTTAATGTAACCAATGCAATGGGAGGAAACTTAATGCAAGCTAAAATGGAAAATGAGTTTAATCAATGCAAACTAATAATGAGGGTGAAAGAAATAATGGATTTAATTGATGCAATTGGATGTAACTGATATGAATCATGATTGGATGGGATGCAAACATGATGATGATCATGGTGAATGTCCTTGGTGATGATGAAGTTGTGGATGTGACTGTGATATAGCAATGCTTGACTAGACCCTCATTGTGAGGTATTGACTAGGGGTAGGAGGAAATGAAATAAATTTTCACAATCTTAGTCATGAGGATTAGGGATGGGGAAATAGGGGTTTTGGTTTTTTAGGGATTTAGGGGAAATGGGGGATTATGTTATGTTTGTGGGGAATTTTGTTCGGAGCTGATGTGATTTTTAAATCTTGACCATGGGGTGCTTAGGAATGGAATATCGTCATGTAGTTTGAGAACTTATTTTGATATATCAATATCAAAGACATGCCATGGTTACTAGGAATTAAAGGCCTTGTTAAAGATTTTGCATGGGTCTAACACAAAAAACATGCAAGGATTTCCCTAGCATCATGCATGAGTCCTAGAGAAAAGCTGGAAATTATGTCAGGGAACCCACATGCAAATGACATTTCCCAAGTGCATCATGAAACTTTTAGAATAATCAGGCCCTAAGATTACTGAGAGGGGGATGATTCAGAAATCTACCAATAAAAACAAATCTGATCTAATAAAAATTATTCTTCAAAACCTCACCACATGCATGCAATAAGTAAAACATATACCAAAAAATAAGCATCTACACACATTCAACACATTACACCAATATTTAATAGCTGGTAAGGATAAGGTTACCCTGGTATGGATAAGGTTACCAAAAGGGTTCAAAATCTGGATGGTATTTTGTTTCACCTGGTAGCATGGGAGGACAAGCTTCAATTATCATTGGCCCTTACTATTCTAAAGGGTGTTCCTATTTCCCGAAGCAAAGGAAGTGAACTGCATCTCGGTGAAGTGCCTCTATCAGGATTAATCCCCATCCCATGAGAAGAGAACCATAGATGATAAGGGATCTGGTTATAGTTGTTACTAGTAGGGGCACCATTCCACCCACCCATTCTTCCTTCCCCAATCAACTAGAGATAATGAAGAAAAGGGAGATTGGGAGGACTAGCTATAGAAAGTGAACTCCTAGAAGGATGGAAATTCCCTCAAATCCCTTACTATTCTATGAGGTTCTATAAAAAATGCCTCCTAACCTCCTCATGAAAATCCTCATTTCAAGCCAAGTTTTACTAGGTGATAAAATAAGTTGGTAAGTCCTAGCCAAGCCTAGGAGGTAGTGTAGACATGCTTCTCATATTGGATTATCAGGTGGGGGGAAATTATATATTAAAAAAGGCACTTAACTGAATGATAATGTACAGTAAGGGCTAACCTTAGAATAGGGCAGGCTATTGTGGAAACCTAGCTTGGGAAAAACAATGGTGGGGATGACACCCACTAAGAAAAATAAACTCTTTGAAGCATGCCTAATTAAGAGCTTAGCCCTATTAAAAGCTTACAATAAATTTTGGTTAAGAAAAGACCTTATTAGGAGCCACCTGGTTAAGGGATTTTCCTCTAGCCCTGTTAAGAGCTTTACCCTGTTAGGAATAGCCTTGTTAGAGGACTTCAAACACTAGCTAAAGTGTCATCCTATTAAAGGATTTTACAAAAATATCTATTAGGATCTACCCAATTAAGGGATTTTTCTTGATGAAACTATTAGGGATCAATAATTTAAAAACTTGATCAAAAAAAGTAGCACTTATCTTCTGCTAGTACAGATCCTATTCAAGTTCAAACTATGCTTCACATATAGAACATCCAAAACCTATAATCACACTCTTGCCTTGTGATGGGGAAAGAATTTGTCTTTTTTATATACTATTTTTTATGCTATGTTCTAAGACATTTCCAAAACACTTGTTGTGACTTTTAAGTACTTGAACTTGTGTACATACTATAAGTACAATCAAATCTACAAAACTTATGGGTAGATAGTAGTTGACATACCTTGCTAAATATTATGTATATGCTACAGTATTTCATATAATTTTTTTAATGTATGTCCTAACATTTGGATTAATTTTAATAGTTGAATACTTGAATATATATGTATGTGCTACTAACCTGCCAGGGAAAGAGGAGAGGCTAGAGAGTGGATCGGTAGCATTGATGAAGAAGCGATGAAGTTTCAGTCACGATGAGGAGAACCATTATGATACTATAGAACATGCCTGGGGAATTGAAGGAATGATCATTTTAGGGAATATAGGAGCATGACTATGCTATATTTCCTCTGCGGTCAATATTTTGTTGAAGCTCTTATTTAGTCTTTATGATATTTTGTTGTGGACTAATGCATTCTCCTTTCTTTATGGCATGAATTAGTTAGACCTTATATTTATGTTCAAATAAATTTCAATCCTCTATATAAAGGGATACTATTTTTATAAATCAAGTTAGACAGATGATTGTATTATTGTTATAATTGGAAGCAAGTTACTCTTTCAGTTTTGTGCATTGTTTTATGATGATGTAATTAGTTTTTCTGAAAATACAATGTAGTAATTTTGAGTTATATTCTGTGTTCATAGCTAGAAGAAGCTAACCAAGGGGGCCCACTTGGGAGGTGGATTAGAGTAGCATAAAGTAATTAGTTTAAGTCATTTCAATATTTCAAGTAGAATTCATGGTTTTCTCCTGTAGCGCACTTGCAGAGATAGTCATAGTAAATGCTTTCAGTTTTTAGAATAGGTTAAAGTTGAACTTATGGTTGTCAGCATGATTTTCATTTAAGTAGTTGTGTGTGTTTTACTTTCCTGCAACAATAGTGTAGTTCCTTTCATGTATTTTCCTTCCTGCAACTTAAGTAAAATGACTTTATGAGAGACTTAGTGCACAAACTGTGTTGTCCCATTTCAAGTATACATCCTTGGGTTGACAATTTAAATGCACTTCATGATAGGGAAAATAATACTTAGTTTGAATGAAGAATTTGGAGAATTTGAATTACCATTTGTTGATGCGAGTCTAGAATTTCCTTCAACATCTCCATTTGTAGAAGACCCTTTTGATCCATTTGACCTTTGGCCTTTTGCTAAAATTTTGGCCAATTTTCTTGATAATTCCACCCCAAGTGCACCTATTGCTAATAATGCTCGGGCTATTATCATTTCCCAACCACAAATTCACTCCTAATTACTTGTAGTAATGGACTAACCTACCTTTCCATTTCCTCTTTCTAGCCTTATCAATAATGCTAATTTCAAAAACATACCCATTGCTGCACTTCCAAAGTTCTATGGCCTAATAACTGAGGACCCTGACACCTTTCTATTTGAGTTTGACATTCTTTTCTAAAGCTATGACTACAACACTGATACTCCCAAACTCAAGTTATTTCTAGCAACATTAAAGGAGTCAGCCCTAAGATGGTTTATGGGATTAGGGGCTAATACAGCAACTGATTGGAATGAGATGCAGACTATGTTTTTGCAAAAGTATAAAGAATATTGTAAAGGGGGTGACTTGAGAGGAGATGATAGTTTTTGGATGTCACAAAAATAAGATGAAACTTTAGAAGATTACATTTCACACTTCTTGTACAATCTGTAGAATATTCCTCAACATGCATTGCAGGAGGATTTGCAAAAACTCATTTTCTTGAGGGGAGTAAATGACAACTGTCTTGAAGCACTAGACCTTATGGATAGAGGAGATATATCTCAATCTTCTTGGAATGATCTCAAGAAAATTTGCCTTAACTATTCAAGATCAGTTGTAAAGAAGGGCAGAGAATTTTGACCCACACTTGCTAAAGGAAATAGCTCTGACATATCTAAGATGGAAATCTCAAACCTATTTTCATATTTCAAACAAGACATTATTAATGATTTTTCCACACACTCAGACACAATACAGGCCAAAAAGAAGCATGAAGATGTTGAGGCAAAGCTAGCTGAGTATTGCCCTCACTATCGGCAAAAGAATGATTGTCGGTACAAGCTGGTGGAGAATTTGGAGACCCAACACATTCCTAATGAGTTTAGGCCATAGAAGGAGAGGATGTGCAAGTATTCTTTGTTGTTCAACGTCAGTCATGGGACCTAAGACAAGGTATTCCTCAAGACCCTTTGTAATCTTTTACTCCTTATAATAGCCAATGGAAGAACTATAATTCTCAATATCCTTCTCAGTACTCCCAACATATTTGGAATAATGTATGGCCTAATACTAAGCAAAACTAGTGGTTTAACTTGCAGCAAACCCAATGACCATAACCTCAAAATCAATGGCAGCCACCATAGGGGAAATGGAAACTATATAACTAGTGGAGAGGATCCCAAAAATGGCCTAATCAAAATTATGGTTATCAGTCATTACCACCTCTAGTGCCTCAATCGGCACTTGTGCCACCTCGTGTAGTCACTAGTCCTCCACGGCCAACAAAATTACCTTCTCAACCACAACCCAATCCTAACAAAAAGTAACAACAACTAGTGTATGCTACTAATGCTCAATAGTACCCTGCCTATGCATTAGAAATAACTGATATTCACTTGAGACAGAAGTACTACTCTACCTGCACTAGAACCTCCTATTATAATAGAAGTTATAGACATTCCTGCAACATCAACATCACTTCCAGAAACTACTTTTCCAAATATAGTCCTACCAACTAATATATCAAGTCAAACTGATGCTCAAACCTCAATTAATCCTCCTTTTCCTCAAAGGCTTAGGATGGACAAACCTATATGCCAAGAAGAAACACTGTTTAATATCCTTGACCAATTGAAAAACATGCATATCCAGATTCCACTATTTTAGGCTATTAAAGATGTTCCTCTCTATGGGAAATCCATTAAAGAAGCCTATCTCCAAAAGCCTAGAAGAAAGAAGAAGGATCCCCAAACAGCACTTGTTATAGGTCAACTTGTAGATATAATGTTAGGAAAGATAGTCATTCCAAAGTACTTTGATCTTGGAAGCCCAGTTGTTGATATTATAATTAATAGCCAGTCAGTGAAGAATGCTTGGATAGATTTGGGTGTCATTATTAATGTTATGACCAAGGATACTATGCATAGGTTGAGTATAGAGGGATTAAGGACCACTCCAATAGTCCTACAACTTGTAGATAGTTCCAATGTCACCCCAGATGGCATAATAGAAGATATAGTAGTTACATTGGATTCCTAGGAATATCTTGTTGAATTCATGATATTATCACCCGAGGTAACTCTTATTGGTTACCCAATTATCCTTGGACAACCATGGTTAGCCATAGTTGATGCTAACATCAGTTGTAGATTAGGTAACATGATAATCTTAGATGGCCAAACAATTAAGAAGTTGGCATTATATCCTCCAACCCAACCACAACCCGATTTAAGTACTCCTATTTGGCCAAATTTGGGAGATGAGGAAGAAGAGATAAACTATGTTGCTCAAGTAATGATGTTACATAGGAAATATTTCCTGAAATTACAAGAATATGATGATGTGATTTAGAGCATCCTTACTAATGATTGTGTCACAGTAAAAGATATCTCTTCAATCTCTGTTCTATAGTTGACTACCTATGAAAATTGTGTTCTACCAGTGGAACCTGAAATTATCCATCAATTACAACCCTGTGAGATATCTACAAGCCCTGTATCTGAAGTATCAATGCTTGAACTAATGACTATTATGGAGCTCTCACCTAGCCACAATCTTAATGTTAACAATAAACTCCCACCACAACAATTAACATTGTTAACCCAACTCCTTTGTAAACATGAAAAAGATTTTGCTTGGGACTATAGAGATATGAAAGGATTAAGCCCAAAACTCTATACACATAGGATTTACATTAATAAAGGAAGTCTACCACTCCTCCAACCTCAGAGAAGAATAAACCTTGCCCTAAGATAAATTGTAAAGATTGAGCTATAAAAATTGTTGAATGTTAGTTTCATTTATCCAATCCCACATAGTAAATGGGTTTCACCTTTGGTAATAGTACCTAAAAAGGGGGTAAATGGAGAATATGTGTATCTACATTTGTTTCCATTGATGATTGCATCTGCCTAGCTAAATATTGTTATTTATTTTTATCTATGTTTTGTGGGTTTCCTCATCTTCTTAGTATTTTAATTCGCAAAGCAGTGTGATATTGGTTTATGTCCATTAGTTTATTTCAGAAAATTTCCTTCGAATTCTCCTTACCCTACCTCTTACTTTCTTTGCAAATCAATTACAAAAGATTAATTAGATTTACATTGCTTTCTATTTTGAAATCTGAAAATCCAAAAAGAGAAATATTGTGGTGTTTTAAAGTTTGTTTCGCATCCCTTTGAGATACGAACCAACAAAGGCCTCCTTGTGAACAGATTGACATTTGTCTTCAGTTGAGCTATCCAAGCAATTGAGACCTAACCCAGAAGGAACCTTGAGAGTGACTAATATCATTCTTCCAAGAGGGGAATTTTCTCACATAAATTCCTAGTCGTTGTCTCGCATAAAAATGATGCTCAACACTATTCTAATCTACTCCACCTCCCAAGTGGGCCTCCTTGGTTGGCTTCTGCTAATTACTAACATAGAATATACTCAAAATTAATCTTTTATTATATTCTCCTAAACTAATTACATAGTAATGGAACAATACATGAAAAATAGAAAGAGTAGCTCTGCTATGCTAAACACAACAATCATATATATTTTCACATTACACAACTAAACCAATAAAATACCTTTATATAGAGGATTGACGCTTATTAAAATCATGAAAGTAAGTTTTGAATAAGTCTCGCTATAGAAGAAGGAAATATAACAGCCCACGACATAATACAATAAAGTCTGGATAACTGATTCAACATAATAATGAGCACTGAGGAAATATAGCAGAGTTGTTTCCTATATTTTCTAGGATGGTGGCTCTTCCACATTAGCAACATATCCTCGGTGCTATGATGGCTCTCTTTGTTGTAGCTAGAACTTCAACATTTCTTCTTAAATGCAGTCAATCCACTCTCCAGTTGTTCCTTTTTCCTGGTAGGTTAGTAGCATGCGAATATGTATACAAGTCAACTAGCCAATTCTTATCCAAATATTAGAACATAGATTCAAGTAGCTACATGAAGTACTACAATATATATATATATATATATATATATATATATATATATATATATATATATATATATATATATATATATATATATATATATATATATATATATATATATATATATATATATATATATATATATATATATATATATATATATATATATATATATATATATATGATGTTCAGCAAAACATGTCATATCTAACTACCCATAATCTTGGTGGTTCTAATTGTACTTATCACAAATTCAAATAGTTATAGGTACATGAATGTCTTGGAAATGTTTTAACAAAGCATAAAGATTATCACAAAATAGAGACAACGAATTGTCTCATCATCTTCCCCCTCTGTGTGTGAAAATTGTACCTAGCTACGGACACAACACTTCAGTAAAACATTAGAGGTTAGCAAAATCAAAATATACAGATAAATGGAACTAAGGTAACCAAGCAATTTACTGCCTTCTAGTAGGTGTGAGTATGGTATTCTCAGATTAGACTGAGATCAATGATGATGCAACACCTAAACAAAGGATTTGAATGCAAAAGATGAATATGAAATAAATGCAGACTAATCTATTTTTTTGGATTTTGTATGCAATTAGAATAAAAATCTTGTATCAATCTAATCTAAAATGAATCGAAATGATATGCAGATTAATCTAAGAATGATATGCTAAAAGATCTATGAATGCTATGATATTAAAACTATGAAAATCTATGACCAACAATGAAAGATCTCACAAATTTCCTATCGCAAGTGCTTAATCCTTCAATCGCAAATTCGCCAGAGTAGTTGTGAAAATTCGAGGGTGTATTAATTATGAAGAGCTAACCCTTGATTTTATAGAAATTCAGGGCTTTGAGGATGCATGAGAAAATCCATAAATCACTCTTGATGAACTCAGGTTGATTTTTGAGTCAACAAATTAGAAACAGATCAACTCACAAAATCATGCAAATCATGCAAGAATAGTTGTTTGACTCAAATCAAAAGTTTAGATCAACTTTCAACTCAAAATAGATGTTGAGTTTCCAAAAAGATAACAACTTGAATTGATTTTCTAATTCAAAGTTTAACTGCTCTTCGAATGTGCATAATAATTGTGAATTAATTAATTAAATAAAGTGATTTATCTTCAACTTCACTGATTTTGAATTAAAACAATTGATTTATGGGTTAATCAATTATTAAATCAAACTTTTATTCAAAACTATATTATTAAATATTGACAACTGACATTAAATAAGAATTCAATCAATTAGTCATAAGATTTTATTGTCAAAATTAAATAATACAATTTAAGAATAAATTTAATTAATTTTAATTAAATAATTAAGTGGCAGTATTAAATCTAATTAATTAAATATTCAAAATATTCAATTAATCAAACTTTAGGATAAATATGATTTATCGCCAAATAATCATTAAATCAAGATAATTAGGATAAATAGGAATATTGCTAGGAATATTCCCCGATGCAGAATTTAGAATAATCAATTAGGATTCGATGATCTATAGATGTGCCTTAGGTTAGGACTTTGATGTTGATTTTGTTCGCATTGTTGATGTAAGAGGTTAATGAACCTATAGCACATTTTTGGGGTATTACATTTTGCCCCTCTTTGAATCATTGTGCGAAGCGCAGTGGTTCAAAGATTAATCTATTTTTTATGTTTGAAACTGATTTGAAAGATAAACTGATTCTGAGACAGAAACCGATTGAAATATTAAAAAAAGTTGATTCAGGTCCTAGTTGACCAAGAATCGTGGTTATGTCAACTATAGCAACGATGAATCGGTGATTACAAAAAAGTATCAAAATGCCTGATTCTGAACCTTATGATTATGAAGAAGTGAGTGACCTGATTCCAGACCTGAATGTCCAAAGGAATCAAAATGGTATCACATCTGAACCCTTCAATTACAAAGAACCAAGGAAATAATACTAAGGAACTGATGGTGACAAAAAGTTGATACAATTTACAAGATAGATTAGGATACCAGATTGATATGGATCTCGATGAGTCTGATATGCCCCAAGCGATGTGCCCCAAGTGACGGGGTCTTTTGATGAATCAGCAACTAGGCGTGGTTGTTGTCTTGATTACTAAGAAAAGATTTGATTTACAGATTTGAATGATGTGCAATACCATGCCCCCTTCAGGATGAAAATCAAAATCTAACAAGAAAAGTCAGTGGTAAATGGTTTAGAAGCATGTTAATTGATTTGAGAAGTGGTTACACACGTTCGAGAATGTGTTCTGCATCATTTGGAGGTCTTGGAGACCAAGTTTGACTAGGTTTGACCATGAGTTGACCATGGTTGACCAAGTTAAAATTTTGATAGTTTCATGTAAGATAATCAATTAAGTTGAATTCTAGATTTCTATGATGATTGAAGGTCGATTATGCAAGTAGTCGGTCGTCTTGGGTCCGAAAATTTTAAATCATGATTTTGACAAAATAGACGATCTTAGACTTCAATTTTGATCCCGAAAATGGGTTCAAAATGTCGAAATTAGCCAAGGGTACAAATTTTGTGGAAAACAAAGAACTTTTGAAAATTAGGTCAAAAGCTATATAAGGGCCAAAAAGGTCATTTTCAATTCATTATTCCATTTGACTTTTTGAAACTTTTATGGAGCCCTCTGATTGAGAAAATGGCCAAGATGAAGGTACCTATCTCTTCCCACCGATTTGAGCATAGCCAGAGACATCAGCAACCTCTTCACTATGGGCATCCAGTAAGTGGACCTTTGTGCCTCTTCATAAATTCTATTTTTGCATGTTTTTAGCATTTTTAGGACTTTTTTCATATGTTAGAATTTTTCAATTTTCACATGCATGGAAGCTCATATGACTATCCACTAGGACTCATATGACTTTTCAATTTCATTTAGAGTGTCATCCCAGAACCCCTAGAAACTTGTATGAGAGGGACCCAAGAATCGTACGACATTTCATCGGGTCCCTCATATGTCGTACAAGAAGACATACATTGTCGTATAACCATGATTTGTCATCTGAGACCTTGCTGAAACTCGTACAAGTTTTGATGCCAAACTGTATTGTCGTATGGAAAACAGCGAGCTAAAAATACCTATTTAGGTGAAAATTTTGAATTTTCTGATTTCATAGGCTGATCCCTAAGCATTTAATGTACCTTCTAAGATAGTCAACTTTTCAATTTCTATACTTTTAGCTTGTGTTTCAACCAAGTTACTGATAGGATTTCCTATTTCTGTGCTATGTAGGTCATCTATCTTGATGTCCATGTGCGTATATCACACCTGGTGACTCAGAGGTTGTTTCACTACCTGACCCAATGAGGGTACATCTTGCTACATGTGGCTTTGAGTATCTTATTCAGTTTCTTGAGATTAGGGTGAACCACAAACTTTTGACTGCATTGATTGAGAGGTTTCACTCAGAGACTCAGACCGTCCACCTCCCTACAGGAGAGATTATAGTTACACCGAAGGATGTCGATCAGATACTTCATATTCCATTCCATGATCCATGCCTTGATTATGTGAGTTCGGGGAACTCTGGATTACATGCTTTTAGATGATTGTTTGGAGATGATAAACAGCTTACTGGTTCTATTTCCTGGGAGACTCTAGTTCAGTGCTATGGGCAGACCCATAGATAAGAGTGTATTATAGCTAGCATGATAGGAGGTATTATTATGTCTGACTATCAGTAGAATGGTCTCTTGATGGGCTGGGCCCCGATGGTTGCACGTTTGATGGCTACTCCTTCTGATTTGGGTTGGGGTTAGTGTATGCTGGCTCACATGTTCTCCGAGATGCATGAGATCGTGTATCAGGAGAGCAAGTCCTTTGCTTCTAGTGCTTTAGTACTTCATATTTCAGCCTAGGAGCACATCCCAGTATGTAGACAAGTATGCCAGAGTCAACACCAGCCATAGGAGATGGTGATATACATATATTTAGGATATGTCACATAGGTTCGGATGGGTCACACTGAGTATTGGAGATGCCGCCTTAATGATAGTACATTTGTGATTTGGCATCCATATCTACAGATAGAGGACTGGCCTACTGCTTGAGAGTAGTTTAATCACTTTTTCCATAGTCGAGTGTTGATTGAGTGGTCTACCGTAGTGCTTGAGAGTTTTATCATTACCAGAGTGTGGCGGCAGTATGGCATCATTAAGGATGCACTACAGGGTCATGTTGTGTATGCATGGATACTCAGAGAGCTTGGACTAGGATGGGGCCCTCAATTGTCTTATGCTCTTTGTACACAGGAGTATAGCGGTTATGTTAGTAGAGACTGGGACTACCGTTCAAATGTCATAGATGCTAGAGTGACAAATGGATACATTACTTGGCTCATTGAGCATCCTATATATAGATTTTAGATCCCATAGAGTTGATACCTTCGATGGAGGAGGCTATGGATGCGACAATTGCTCCGATGGGTCAAGGACAGGGACACTAAGATGCACAGATTCTAATGCCCTAGCCTACACCTCTGAGGCCAAGAGAAGTCATGACTCCACAGAGACCATCTGGTCATATGAGACCACCTTGTCCTACTAGTGCTATAGTAGATAGGCCTGCAATTTTACAGAGGAGATCGACTAGAGGAGAGAGTGGGACATTAGGCAGTATTGGTAGTGCTGATGAGGTACTGGGTGCTGAGCAGTATGTAGGTGCTGGTCTTGATCCTACATAGGATAATATAGATTTTGATCTAGGTGCTGAGGTGAGACATCGTAAGGTGTAGAGAGCAGAGGCTACTGATCATCTAGCTAGAGATACAGAGATGTCAGCGGTAGATGCAGATTTTGGTGTAGCGTTGACTCCCCAGGAGATGATTAGGTGATTGAGATTATAGGTGAGGAACCTGAGAGTACGGAGTGCTCATTTTGAGGAGTGATTCATAGAGGTTGATAGATAGCGATCAAAGCTCCGAGAGGAGAACAGGAGATTATAGGTAGAGGTGACACATCAGACCTCTCGAGTTGTCAACTATGTTTCTACCTATTATGTTGTTGTTCATGTTGTTTAGAGAGTACCGACATACTCTCAGTACATGATAGCGTAAGAGGGAGCCAGGGCACCTTGAGCTGAGGCAATGCCTGATGCACCACCACCACTACCACCACATGCAGAGGATTAGGCAAACAACTAATCTGTCTAGATATTCTGATATTTTTGTCATTTTGTTCATATATACTACTCTGACTTTGATAGCTCACATGAGCTCATTCTTTTGTACTTTGTGCCAGTAGTGCACCCTTAACTATTTTGAGTTATATGATATATATGAGATCGAGATTTTGGTTATGACTTCATTTGCACTTGTCATGTTTTGATTTATGATGATATCATATGATGTAAATGCTATGTATAGTGTAGAATGTATGTATGGATTTATGCGATGCAATGATTTCTTTCAAATGTATGGATGTTATGCAAATGTAATTGATTAATGAAAAATGTATGGAAATGTATGATTGTGATTATGCACATGTATGTAATGTAATGCAACAAATGAAATGTTTATGAAATGCCATGTAAATGCAATGATACACATGATATGTTTCTGCAGGTATTGATGAAGACAAGTACTCGGTCTTATGTCAAAAAGGATGTTTAATCCAAGATGGTGCCTGCTTGCAGTTCTGTGAGGAAACCTTCATGAGATATTATGCTCTTCATGTCAAGTTTAAGTTCATTTTTTGAAAAAATCATTTAAGCATTTTAAGTGTATTCAATAGTTTGTGAGATCATGCAATCATGCAAAGTGCAAAAAAATGACATGTAGGATGAAATGCAAACCTAAGACCTAGGACCTAGTCACTGATCATGTGTTGGTCATTTTCATCATTGAATTTTTAGGTAACCAGATAAATCAATACAACATCCACTAGTTAGGAAACTATAGATATATGAATATTGATTTGTATGCACAAGAATCAATACAACGCCCACTGGTTAGACAACCATGGACATATGAATATTGATTTTATTTTTAGAATGTCAGATTAGATATAAGCACCAAGGCACAAACACCAGGATGACCTGAATATGCCTTGCATACAAACACATCAAACAGTCAAGAGATCATTCCAAATTCAGTGTGAATTACCCATAGTGACCCTTTATCGTTCACATCCTTAGGTAAGATCACGTTTCATAGTAGGAATGATAAATCACTCAAAAAGACAATAGTTAGATCAAAATTCCATGAATTTCCCTCGTATCAATGGTCGAGGTACTTGTGGCCATCCAATACGAGATAGAGGCTCTTACAGACGAACACCATTTCAATCCAGAATTTCCAAAGTTGTTAGATTTTCACATACAAGTAGAAGACAAAGAAAAGATTATGCCCCCAATCATCACTCTCTAAATCCTGTAAAGGAAATCATCGAAGAGCTCGAAGGGACACAATATGCAAAAATCTCAATGTGAATCAGTAAGCATACAAGGAGATAAAACTATGTAAAAGCATAGATTATTTTCAGTTTGTGTTTCATGTTTGATTGCATTGTTGTAGATGCAAAATCATTTCTGGAGAGGAGACTGACTGACTGACTCGGATGAAGCTTCAAAGGACTCTGACTAGATATGACATGTCTAAGATACACTTGGAGGCCATAAGATATTACTTTGATTGCCCCCAAGTTGAAACATTGATAGGATACAAACGCTTGAGCTGATTGGTGTACAGACCGACTTTATTGAAAACAAGGAATGTGAAAACAAACTGGGAGATATGTACAAACTAAAGCAAGACTGAAAGCTAAGAAAGACCAAGATTGCACTAATAGATGTAGGATTTTGAAACAAGTGGCATCTGTTTGCTGGGTTTTCACCATCTTGGTAGAGACTCTATTTTTGCTACCAAGGCACCTCTTTCCAGGTTTTCACCAAGGCACTTTTTCTTTTTCTCATTTTTTTGTATTTTTCATTTTTCCAATTTTTTTGCACTTTTGATGTTTTTTTATTTTTTTGTGAATCATCAAGGTGCCTATTGCTAGGTTTTCACCAAGATGTTCATTTTTTTCAGGATTTTTTCCAATTTTTATAATTTTTTCAAGACATTTTTGAATACTGAATGCCTTAGGCATAGAATTTCTTCAAATGGAGAACGTTGATTGGTTCTTAGAGATATTATCCTTCAATCATTGAGAGTTGATAGGAACTAGAGCCAAAAGTTACAGTGATGACAAAGGGACCCAGTCAGTTGGGTTCAAACTTCCCCTTGCATTCTCTATGTGATTGATTTTTAGGATTCTCTCTCAAGACTAGATCACCAACCTGAAATTCTTTGTGTCTGACTTTCTTGTTGTAGCCTCTAGACATTTTTTTTTGATATACTCTAAGATGATCATATGATGCTTGTCTGTGCTCATCTAGTAGTTCAAGTTCTTGTAACCTAGACACTACGTAGTCATCATCAGTTACTAGACCATGCATTATGATTCTTAGTGATGGGATTTCAACCTCAATAGGCAGTACCACTTCAGACCCATAAACTAAAGCGAATGGAGTAGCCCCAGTGGGCATTTTGATACTTTTTCTGTAGGCCCATAGAGATGGATTGATCATGAGATGCCAGTCTCTTCCTATTTTATTAATTGTACAATGATTTTTAATAGATTCTTGTTTGAAGCCTCTGCTTGTCCATTCCCTTGAGGATAGTAGATAGATGACCAATGTTGTGTGATCTTGAATTTGGCACATAGATCATCTAAGTCTCTATTTTTGAATTGTCCACCATTATCTATGACTATTGAATGTGGAATACCATGCCGACATATGATGTAGTTCAGAATGAACATAGAAATTTGCTTGTCAGTTGCGTGAGTCAGAGGAACTGCTTTGACCCATTTTGTAAAATAGTCTGTAGCTGTAATAATATGAGTATGTCCATTAGAAGAATGAGAATGTATGGATCCTATAAGATCAAATGCCCATTGGTAAAAAGGTCATTGTGTAGTAAAGCGAATTAGATCTCTCCCTAGTGCATGAATTAAGTTACCATGTACTTGGCACTTATGAGAGTTCTTAGCAAACTTGATTGAATCTTTCTCCATTTCAGGCCAATAGTACCTAGCCCTAATAAGCTTTCGAGCTAGTGTTAAACCGTTCGAGTGTGACCCACATATACCCTCATGGACTTCTAATGCACATTGAGACTCTTCCCATTCTAAACATCTAAGTAGTGTACCATCTAGACCTCATTTGTATAGATCGTTACCAATGATGACATATTGGGACACAATACGGATAAGGTATCATTTCTCATGGCGATTGAAGGTATCAGGAATGATTTGGTCTTGGAGATAGGAGAAAATATTTTTGTATCGGGATGAATCATGACCAACAATAGTGTAGATCATCCAAGTTTTGGGGGAATCATATGTAGGATAAGATAGTGCTTCCACCAGGAACTCATAGCATAGCTCATGTTGAGGCTACTGTGATAAAGTAGATACTGTTGCCATAGCATCAACAACTTTATTCTTTGTCCTAGGAATTTTCTCAAAGGTGATAGATATGAAATATTTCTTTAGATCATCTACCATTCTCTTGTATGGGATCATTTTTCCATCTTTCATCTGATACACATCATTGACTTGGTGTATTACAAGTTGTGAGTCCCCATGAATGTGTAATTCAATCACTCTCCACTCAATTGCTATTTTCATGTCATTAAGAAGGGCTTCATATTCAACAATATTGTTTGTGCAAGGAAACTTGATTGTGAATGCTTTAGGGATTGAGTATCCTTGAGGTGTGATGAACAATATGCTTGCTCTAGATCCATTCTGTGTATAGGAGCCATCAAAGAATAACATCCATGATCTAGAAGAAAGATTCATAATAGAGGAATCAGGAAATTCCATTTACATTGGTGTATCATCAAATAATGGTGTGTCAGCCAATTGATCAGTGATAACTTGGCCTTTGATAGCTTTTCTTTCAACATATTCAATGTCGAATTCACTTAAGAGCATGACCCATTTAGCTAATCTACCCATGAGGGCAGCTTTACCTAGTAGGTACTTTAGCGGATCAATCATAGCTACTAAATGAGTGGTATGAGCTAACATATAATGTCTTAGTTTCTATGATGCAAAGATCATAGCTAGACAAGCTTTCTCAATCATTGAATAGTTCTTCTCATATGCTACCAATGTTCTACTGATATAGTATATAGCTCTTTCCTTCCTGTTCTCATCATGTTGTGCTAACAATGACCCCATTGATGTATCTGTTGCAGAGACATATAAGATCAATGGCTTCCCTTGTATAGGAGGCATCAAAATAGGAGGATTTGATAGATATTTCTTGATATGGTTAAAGTTCTTTTCACATTCCTCACTCCATGCAAAAGTCACACCTTTATGTAATGTTTTTCTAAAAGGCTGTGATATGTCTGTAAGCTGAGATATGAAGTGTCTGATAGATTGTACTCTCCCTTGTAATGTTATCATTTGACTAATATTTTTGGGAGGTTGCATCTCCATGATGCTTTAACTTTAGTTGGATCAACTTCAATACCTTTCTTTGAAACAATGTATCCTAGGAGCTTTCCAGAAGTGACACCAAAAGCACACTTCTTAGGGTTCAATCTAAGACTAAACTTCTCCATACGGTCTAGTATTTTGCTCAAATCATTTAGATGTTCATCCATTATCATAGATTTGGCTACGGTATCATCAACATAATCCTCCATAGTTTGATGCATCATGTCATGAAAAATAGATGTCATAGCTCTTCGATATGTAGCACCAGCATTTTTAAGCCCAAATGGCATGACATTCCAATAGAAGGCACCCCATGCGCATGTGAAAGTAGTTTTCTCTTGATCCTCTAGAGAAATTTTTATTTGGTTGTATCCAGAAAAACCATCCATCAAGGAATACATCTTGAAACCCACAGTCATGTCCACTATCATGTCAATGTTAGGTAGTGGAAAATCATCCTTAGGCCATGCCTTATTCACATCTCTAAAATATGTGCACACTCTTATGGATTTGTCTGGTTTAGAAATAGGTACAATATTAGAGATCCATTCAACATAGTCAATAACATGGATGAATCTGGCTTTTAGTAGTTTCTCTAATTCAGTTTTGACCAAGAGTGCAACATGTGGATACATCTTTCTCAATATTTGCTTAACAGGTTTGACCCCTGGAACTATAGACAAATGGTGCATTATAAGATCAAGATCCAACCCTAGAATATCAGAATATTTTCATGAAAATTTGATCTTTTTCTCTGTTAGGAATGTAGTAAATTTTTGCTTCTCTTCTAGTGATAAGGATTGTGCTACATGGATCAACTATGGTTCCTCTATTGTTCCTAAGTTGATAGATTGAGTGGGCTCAATTAGAACTAGAGATCTATCCTGTAAATGACTCAGAAGGACATCAAATATCTCATCTATAGGCACCTCAGAGAGGTTTTCACCTTTGGATACATCTTTTATTTTTACTTTTGTAGGTTCTGAGACTACCACAAAGTGGTTTTCACCCTCAGAACTCCTTTTCTTTTTATTTTTATTCTTATTCTTTTGACTAAGATACTTGATGTCTAACTTCGTCATGCTAACGCTCAGTTCATTGATGGAAGTCCTCATAGGCTCAACTACATTTAGGTAGCGAGCAAGGGAATAGTCATTTGGAAAAGTATAGATACCTTGGCTTGGATTCATGGAAGTTTGGTCAAGAAGTTCAAGATGTTGGATAGTCAAATTGGGGAAAGATTGGGAGATAGTGTTTACGGATATGGATCTATCATCATTAGTCCTAACCTGATGCTCAAGTTCAAAGGTGATATTACAACTTAAGATGTTCAATTCATGAATAGGCTCCATGTCATTATGGGAGTCCAATAGCTATCAGTGGATCAGACTCGTTAAGTTCATTATTTCTCTCTAGACTTACATTGGGTTTAGGTGTATATTGGTGAATAGCATCAACATGTTTCTTTGTGATAAGTTCATCTTTCTCTGGAATGACTCCCCATTCATATTCATTGGATTCTATATCTATGCCTCTAGGAAAATTAAGAACATGAGTAAAGTTAGGATGGATACCCCAAGAAGGGTTACCCTCAGATTTTGATTTGAATTCATACTCATGAGAATCTGTCTCAGAATAACTACCAGCTTCCTCCTTGTCTATTTGATTGTCTTCAAGATTAGCTGGTTCTTGTGGTGCAACTATCTCTTGTTCCATAGTAGGTTCTTGTGTGTCTACCACATTAATTCTTTTGATTGGATCAGCTTCTGCTTCAAGGAGGTCTTTTATTTCTTTAGGAAAACATTCATAAGGAATGAGCTCTTCACTAGTGTTTGAATCATCACTGTCAAATTTTTTTGTTTCTTCCTTTGGTTCAATCTATTCTAAGACATGTGGGGAGTTCTTACTAAGATATAAAGGCTTCTTCTTCTATCCTAGACCTGTTGTATTCTTGTTTGTTCGGTCACGATGGTCAAGAGGTGATATAAGACCTTTACCTTGTAGTCCTAGAGGTCCTTTTCTTGTATATCCTATTTTTGTGATCAATTTGTCCCCTGGTGCATATGACTTTTGAGGAATTTTGCTTGAAGTGGAGTCACATTTTTGGACTGACTGGGATTAAGACTGATCCTTATATAACCATGCAAGCATGACTTATTCTTCTTCAAACTCTTGTTTTGATACTTTCTCTGGGAAAAATCTTCCATTGAATATGACTTGGGATTCTTTAGCATTAGGTTTCACTTTGTCTGAAGGTTGTCCATAAGACTTTGGTGATAATGGGAGAGATGTGAGAGATAAAACTAGTTCCATTATGTATTCTCCCATACCATTATCTTTGATTTTAACCTCTATAGCAATGTCTTCCATCTTGGATGTGGAAGCAATGTCTAGCTGCTTAGCGGAAGATTCTTTGTTATTAGGAACAAGTTTATCAACACCAATGCATTGCAAGTTGTAGAGAGGTCAGCTGGAATCATCACCTCTACTCCTTCATAAGGAAATTTTATACATTGATGGTATGTAGAAGGAATAGCTCTCATTTCATGTATCCAGGGTCTCCCTAGAAGAATATTGTAAGCCAAAGGTATATCAAGAACTTGACATGTAGTATCTCTGATGACCGGACCTGTTCTGATAGGCAAGACAATTTTTCCCTTGGAAGATCTTTCTTCTTCATCATATGCCTTGATAGTTATTCTCTTTTTAGGATCAATGGCAGCTTCAGATAATCCCAATTGTGTAATCAAGTTGTAAGAACAAATGTTGAGACTAGTGCCTCCATTTATCAACACATGTTTGACTCGATGGTTTTGGATTAAGACTTCAATATGCAAGGGCTGGTTATGTGGATGACTCAAGGAATTATCATCTTCCTCTGAAAAGGAGATATACTATAGAGATGTAAGATGACCAACCATAGTCTGGAATCTATCTAAATCAACATTATCAAGAACATTGGATCCGAGCAGGGCTTTGTCTAGAATGGCTCTATAAGCTAGAGATATCAGAAGCAAGTCAAACATGGAGATTTTTGCATTGGTATGCTAGAGTTGTTGGACAATACTATATGATGTAGGCCTCATGTCTTTAGGATTTGAAGATTTAGATGTAGCCTTCTATTTAGAAGCAGAAGATACATTGAAAGGAATCTTAGGGACATTTGATGAATCTGGGATTTGTCCCTGTAGATGCACCTCAGCTTGTGATCAAGTAACTACATTGGCTGATTGATTTTCTCTATCTTTTCTTACAAGTGTGATGACATTGCAATGCTCAAATAGGCATGGTTCAACCATATTGATGGCAGCATTGTTTCCAGAGTAAGCATTAATGACTTTAGCACCCACATTTGGCTAAGAAGATGAATCTCCATGACCATATTTCAGAAATGGCTCCATGAATGTCGTGTGATCATTATTTCTTTTATGATTGTCAATTGTGATTTCTCCATTATCAATTTTGTCTTGTATGATGTGTTTCAAGTGGATGCAATTATTAGTTTTATGACCCTTATTGCGATGGAAGTCACAAAAATTGTTCTCTCTCCACCATTTTGATTTAGGTTCAGGATAAAAGACTTTTATCTCAGGCAAGGAAATGATATTATTAGCCAACAGAGTTTTCATGGCAAATTCCAAGGACTCTCCAAGAGGAGTAAACTTGTGTTTAGGATCTGTAGCCCAAGGTCTATAGTCAGATGGATTCTTGTTAGATTCTATTGCTTTAGCTTCGGAAGCTTTGATGGCTTGGGTACCAATAGTGAGATTGAAAGCGAGTGCCTTAGATGGGGCACGGATAGTATCAACAACACCGTCAGTGACAACGCCTTTGTTCTTGTTCCAATTTTTGCCTTTGTCTTTAGAGCTAGATCCAGATTCATACTTGTCTTTTTGAAGTGATATGTCTCCTTTTTGCACAAGTACTTTCTCAATTTTGATTGCATTTTCTACCATCTTATCAAAGGATGTATGATTTTGCATTTGCAAATGGTAGTTGAGTTCTGGAACAAGATTGTTGATGAAGATTTCTAGCTTTTCAGTTTCTGGAATGGGTCTAGCATATAAAGAAAAAAATTTCCTCCATCTTTTGAGAAAATTTAGGAATGGTTCTCCTGAGTTCTGTTTCAGATTACAGATGTCAATCATGGTGATTAGATGCTGGATGTTGTAGGAGTATTGT
This sequence comes from Chamaecyparis obtusa, assembly GCA_027943335.1. Taxonomy (NCBI): domain Eukaryota; kingdom Viridiplantae; phylum Streptophyta; class Pinopsida; order Cupressales; family Cupressaceae; genus Chamaecyparis; species Chamaecyparis obtusa. The sequence continues at coordinate 487,544 of BSBK01007079.1, forward strand.
TGATAGAACAATTTGATTAACTCCTCAAAAGTTTTGATAGTTGGAGGCATTTTTGAGAACCAAGGAATAGCTGACCCTCCCAGAGATCGAGGGAAAAGATGCATTAAGTGGGTTGGTTTGTGCATGAACTCCATATATTGAGTACAAAATTCTCTGACATGATCTTGAGGATCAGAGTTTCCATCATACTTATCATACTTAGGTATCTCCACTCTCTTAGGGAATGGATGCATGTACAAGTATTTATCAAATGGAAAAGGGCATAGGGCCTCCATGGAGAACTCCTTAGGTTCCTTTTCTTTCTCAAGTTTGTTAAGTTTGACTTGCATGACATGCATCTATTTCATCATAGCAGTGATTGGAGTTTCTTCCTCATGCGTAATGATATCTTCAACATTAAAGTTGGGAGTAAGTTTAGCCCCTTGACGAGCTAACTCTAGGAAGTATGTTTCTCTGTCTTCCTTCAAGAAATGCCTCATCATTTTTTTGAAGTCATCATCATTTTGATATCGAGTGATTTCAAAAGGTGTGGGTTCTTGATCCGCACCATGTAGAGAGTGATGTCTTTGAGACCCTTGGTTTGTCCCTCCTTGAGAAATAGTGTTGTTATGAGAACTACCAGGGATAGATTGATGCGGGGTTGTCTGATAGCTTTTGTGAATTAAAAAAAGAGGGGGTGGTTGATTGCCTGCATGGATTGATGCAGGAGGGGTGATGTAACCACCTTTCAAGAATAGATTACCAAGAGAATCTTCTCCAAATTTGGTTGTGTCGTAAGGTTGATGAATCATCTAAGCAATCATAGAAGATGTCTCTGAAGAGGGTTTGGGTTCTTCTCTTTGTTTTCATGATGAAGCTCTAGTTTCCACCATTAACCTTAGGTGAAGTAAGAGAGCAAGATTAAGACAACTGAAAAATGACTTGATTCAAGAAGATCGAATGACGCAACCTTGTCAAGATTGGATTGATTGAAGATTAGATTGGACATAAATGAAGGATAATGTGCCCTAGTAGTATGGGTAGATGCCCAAAAGATGGCGGACATGAGCTCACAACACTTAGCCATTTTGTATGAAGATTGAATTGAAGATAATGTTGACAAGGTTTTGACACAAGATGAAAGAGACTCAAATCGATAAATCAGAAGGCTAAATCAGACTCAAGAGACCACTTTAGGAAAATAAATGGATTTTTTCTAGTTTTTGCTCTGTTCCTGACACAATGATTTGTTTGACAGAATCTGGAAATAGGCCGTAAAAATTGGATTTCTGGAAATTTGGACAAGTTTCTGGCATTTTTTCAAAAATTCTCATATGACTTTTTGCAGGCTCGTATGACAATGGGTAGGCTCTAAAATAACAATTGAAAAGACTCGTACGATAATTGCAAAGCTCGTACTATAGTTGCTAGCATATTTTGACTTTTTTGCTAATGATTTCTGACAACACTCGTATGACACTATAAAAGCTCTCATATGACAATACAGGGGTTCTAATATGACAAATGCTCAAAACTCGTATGACTCTCTAATCTTGTGGGATGACTTTTGACTCCAGAAAGGAATTTTGCATCAGATTTTACAATTTTAGTTTTTAGAATTAGTGTATTTTTGCAAAGTTTTCTGTCCAGATTTGATGTTTGTTTCAGGATTGTTCATTTTTTATAACCAAGTAAGCAAACAAGCATGCAAAATAGCAGGCAAGTGATTTCAAGCATGTCTAAAAATAATGAATAGGGGACAAAGCAACCCTATGCATGAACAATCAAGTGACTTAATGTGCTAATCCCTAGGAGTGCTATTTGTGTATGTTCCAAAAAAAATTTCAATAATGCACATAGTCCTAGAAAATGAAAACTTGGCCTCACTAGGGTTTGTAGTAATGGTCTAACTCTACAACTTTTATGATCTCAAGAGGGTGAACTCCAATCCAAGCACACTAAGGTTTTGACACAATCTAAGAATTTAATCAATCAGGAGCTGCTAGGGAGATCTGACAGCCCAACAAGAAACCACACCTATGAAGATTTCCTCCACAAGGACATTTATATAGCAGTTGTTGCTATCACAATGAAAATGGCTAGTACTGCTTGAGGTTCTATCCACATGGTTGACCCAATAAAGGGATTGTCCACTATGGTTAACCCTCTCTAAAGGTAACTCATAAAAGATACCACTGGGGGACTAGAACAGATTCAAGGATCTGGGTTTCTGGTACTATCCAAAAAGGAAGTAAAGCATAATCCCCTAGCCTCTTCACTTCACCAAAATAAAGTAGACAAATTCATCTGATGTGCTAAGAATGGAATTATCTCACCAAGATCTGTGATGTCAACAACTTATGCTCTATCAATCTCTTCGAAGAGAGAATGTATCGATCAAAAGCTGAGGATGAAAACCCAGTAGAACACAAGATAATCTCAGTATCCTCCCTACCTACAAGGGGATCCTTCATCAAGAAGAGCTTCACATGAGTAAATAAGTGAAAGAAGCCCACTCTCTCAAGATCATCCACAAATAGTGTTTATAGGGCCTATTTACTATGTGTAATAGATATGCAGAAAGAAAATCTATGTTCATTTTATAGCCCTAAAACTAAAGCCTGTGATATGAAAGCAGGAAAAAGTCACACAAGCTTGACATGAGAGAGTTTGTTTTAGTTCCCAAAATGAAGTGTTATCAGTTGTAGAAGAATACCTGAATTCCTCGCAACTCGCTTAGTAGATTTTACCTATTTTAGCAATTTTGTCACACTTTCCCAATCAGAAGCAGGAAATATCAATCAGAAATAGCAGAGTTCAATTGTTAGGTTTACCTGTTAGTCCAAATCTAAAAATCAAATCTGACAAACTGCCTAAAAATATGAAATGACAATTGAATCCTGATATGAAAAATCGTACGACAATGGGTTACCTCTCATACGACAATCCAAACCTCATACGACAGTGGGTCACCTCTGGCATGACTTTTTGGAAACTCATACAATAGTGGGTAACTACCCACATGACAAAGTAGTCTTCAAACAATGATCTGTAGTTTATGGTACGAGCCTTGAAAATTTTGAATGTCATACGACACCCAGAGGATCCTGGCATGAGTTTCTAACAAAACTCGTACAAAAAATATATGGACGAAGAATAAAATCACAGAATTGACCAGAAAATGACAAAAAATAAATTGAAATTGATAGAAAGAAAATTGAAACCCATTTCAGGGCCCCACAGTGGGTGCCAAAAATGTGTGTGAAAATTATACCTAGCTGCAGACACAACACTTCAGTAAAACATTAGAGGTTAGAAAAATTGAAATATGCAGATAAATGAAACTAAGCTAACCAGGCGATTTACTATCTTCTAGTAGGTGTGAGTATGGTATTCTCAGATTAGACCGAGATCAGTGATGATGCAACACCTAAACAAAGGATTTGAATGCAAAAGATGAATATGAAATGAATGCAGACTAATCTATTTTTTTGGATTTTGTATGCAATTAGAATAAAAATCTGTATGAATCTAATCTAAAATGAATCGAAATGATATGCAAATTAATCTAATAATGATATGCTAAAAGATCTATGAATGCTATGATATGAAAACTATGAAAATCTATGACCAACAATGAAAGATCTCACAAATCACCTGCCGCAAGTGCTTAATCCTTCAATCGCAAATTCACCAGAGTAGTTGTGCAAATTTGAGGGTTGATTAATTATGAAGAGTTGAGCCTTGATTTTATAGAAATCCAAGGCTTTGAGGATGCATGAGAAAATCCATAAATCACTCTTGATGAACTCAGGTTGATTTTTGAGTCAACAAGAAATTAGAAATAGATCAACTCACAAAATCATGCAAATCATGCAAGAACTGTTGTTTGACTCAAATCAGAAGTTTAGATCAACTTTCAACTCAAAATAGATGTTGAGTTTCCAAAAAGATAACAACTTGAATTGATTTTCTGATTCAAAGTTTAACTGCTCTTTGAATGTGCATAATAATTATGAATTAATTAAATAAATAAAGTGATTTATCTTCAACTTAACTAATTTTGAATTAAAACAATTGATTTGTGGGTTAATCAATTATTAAATCAAACTTTTATTCAAAACTATATTATTAAATATTGACAACTGACATTAAATAAGAATTTAATCAATTAGTCATAAGATTTTATTGTCAAAATTAAATAATACAATTTAGGAATAAATTTAATTAATTTTAATTAAATAATTAAGTGGTAGTATTAAATCTAATTAATTAAATATTCAGAACATTCAATTAATCAAACTTTAGGATAAATATGATTTATCGCCAAATAATCATTAAATAGGATAAATAGGAATATTGCTAGGAATATTCCTCGATGCATAATTTAGAATAATCAATTAGGATTCAATGATGTACAAATGTGCCTTGGTTAGGACTTTGATGTTGATTTCATTCGAATTGTTGATGTAAGAGGTTAATGAATCTATAGCCCATTTTTGGGGTATTACACCCCCCAACAAGCATAATGCTTGTCCTCAAGCATTATACTTTCTGGATATAGATCTCAATTTACCAACATTTTTCTTTCCCCTCTTCCTACTATGGAAAGTATAATAGAATCTCCTTGTCCTCTCCCAGTAATCCATATGATGCTCCTCCTATAGCTGGTCTATCCTGGTAGCTTTGATATCATACAGTGGCCATAAGAGCATTGGCGATTGGAAAGATAGGGGAAACCATAGTTCTCTTCTAATTTGGGGTCCTAGCTACATGTACCTGGTTGCTTTGTTCACAGTTACCTTGAAATTTATTGGGCTATGTGGCTCAGATTTCTTAAAGATCTTGGGTAGCCTATTTCATCTACTTCTTACCCCAGTGAGAGCTCTTTGGAATGAAAAAATAGGGTAACCCTTGATACTCCCTATAAACCTTATCTCTGAGAGGAAAGACCTTTTCTCTGACTTCAGGTTTGCACCTACCATAGGTTAGGTTAAACCAATCTCTTAGGAGGACATCAGGTTTTCTTGATTCTTCTCTTAAGGGTAATGGTTCAGATTTTTCCATGTCTCTATAGTTATTTAGTTGCCTATCATAATTTTCCTCATTCTGCATCCAGGACATTAGGGCTCTCAAATGGATATCTCCTATGTAAAACAAAGGGTTCCATTCAGTTTCATGAGGAATGACAAAATTATGCAGATAAAGCTCATAAAGTAAGCTATGTTGTCATGAAGGAAGGGTCTAGTACAATCCATAAAATTCTTGAGCTGATTTAAACTCATAGTTTATATCCTTCATAGTCATCATTAGCTGAAATAGGAGGAACTTTTCATTCAAACAAATGGCATAAACTCTGGGAGGTGGTCTACAAGTTATAACCTAATTAGCTAGTTTGAGAGCATGATCCATTTGTTTCTTCTGCTTCTTCACATGTTCTTTAAGAACTTCTATCTCCTCTTGTTTCTCATCTATCTCTTTCTGCATTCTTTTCCTTTCTTTCTTCTACAAATTTTTCTAGAAGACAAACTGGTTATATATATTGAAGAGGATAGATTGTAATGTTGGAGGGCCAAATTCTTGCAACTGGGTGCTCTTTTTTCTCCTTTCCTTACAAGCTTGTTCAAAATATTCAGTAAATCATGTTTCTTTGTAAGGCACAATAGACATATGGGAATGAATAGGGACTGGTGGATGAGTCAATTGGACATCTTCGGTAATGTTTTTTTTTGCTACATTAGGGCTTTCCTCAAGTGCATCTAGATCATCATGTGATATATTATCACAAGGTTCTTGCAGATTTTGGGGAGATGAAGGCACTTTTGTTTGCTTAGGGGAATTGTCAGAGATATACTCAATAGAAGGCTCCATGGTAGTTTTTGCTAATGGAAGACTTGGGTTTTCTGGGGAAATTAGAGAAACTTGTCCTTGCATCTGAGGACTTCTCCGCATAGTTGTTTTCACAACCTCTGTAGTTTTTTTTAGGGTTCTTTTTGGCCTTACTACTACAAGAGCAGATGTTGCATGATTCAACCATTTTCTTTTACTTTTTTGAACTGTGGGATTTTAAACTTCATTCTCAAGATCAAGGGTTTCTTCTCCAATTTTCCATTTTCCTTCCCTTGTAGAAGAGGTAGGGACATTACTTTCTGGAATAGGTGAAGGCCTATTTTCTTGAAGTATTTCCAGTTCTTTTTCTTGTGTAGTTATTTCCATAGCGGGCTCAGAAGGTGCTACATCATTTTCAAGGGGTTGCTCAGCAAGGTCAACTTGAGGTTGCAGTGTTTTATGCTAGAGAAATTATGACCACGCTAAGGGAGAGACATCCCTGAGGGATTTTTCAACTATAAGCTTAATTAGGGCATGGTGGGTGACATAATTTGTATTCCCTTTTTGAGTCTCCTTAGTGCTAATACTTACCATATTATACAAGAAATTAGGGACATTTACTGGAAGACTATGCCTTATACAGCTAAGTAGCTTAAAATGATGTGCATGTAAATTTGAAAATCTCCCCTCACATGTTAGGTACCTGATAATATGTGTTGCTAGCTCATTGTATGGTGGAGGAAGAAACATTTGTTTGCACCCTTGCTTGCTAAGCTCCAAAGGAGGATCACTTGGAAGGTAAAACTGGGCTCATGACGACTTGGCATCATGCTCATTGGGGTAATATTGCCCAATTATTGGTAACCTAGTTACCTATGGTATTCATTCTTTTGTCGTGAGAACTGTTAAACCCCATACAGTCACCTACCCTTCCTCAAAAGTATTCATAAACTCAGCTGCCACCTCTTCATTAAATTCTGATAATTTCAGGAAATAACCTAACCAACCACATGCATTAAACCTCCTAACTGCTTCAATGTCTGTAAGAAAAAGGCCATGATGCACTAGCTCACACCTCTATAGTTGTCTACCCATTTATTTCCAAATATTTTGCCAACAAACTTCTTCTCACCGTAGCTTGTTAATCTTACAATCCCTCTTGTTTTGCAAATACCTTATTCCCTTCTTGAATTTCAAATGCTCTTCTTGAAAATACAAACCTTTCTATTTCAATTACTCCATTATTTTTAGCATGAATAAATAATAATGATGTTTTAATAGAGGAAATTATAACTTTAACTACAAGTTTCCACACAATTTAATTATAATCTTTTTAGGTTACATCAGCTTTAGAAAATTAGGAAATATTCAAGATTTATAGTATGAAAAATATGTGAGAATAAAGGGACTTAATGAAACAAGGCCTAAGTACAACTTTGAAATGACAAGGAAGTGACAAGGATAGCTTAGAAATGATATTAGAACTTAATACACTTCCCCTACCCCCTACAAAACAATAACAAGTGTCCACACTTGGCACATTCAGTACGGGATGAGGAATTAGCATAACGTCATAATCATACATTTATTGTAGTACTAAATATAATTACCAAAATCTATGTGCTAAAAGTGGATAGAGATTTAAAAATTTGTACTTGATAGTTGATTACCGTATGCGCAAAATAAAAGGTGGTGAGAGTAAAATGATGCTGGCAACTGCTTATGTCAGTTAACATGGCTCTTATTGAAAACATAGAAATAGAAAAAGACAATGACGTGGATGGTGGGTGGATGGAAGATAGAGAAATGAAATGGGTTGGAAAGAAGAATAGAGAAAAGTGAATGGATAATTAGACTTCATGCAGCATGAAGTTTTATTATGGTCACACTTTGAAGGCATGCTATATTGAAGCTGCAGGAAGCGGGTTTTCACCTTCTTTTGCAGGAAGTGTTACCTGTTGTGTTGTTGAAGTGTTATTGTGGAATTGCTACAGGAAGTCCTCTTTTGTTTGGAGTTGATGATATAGGTGTAGCCGATGTTCATTGATGAGGAATTTGAATTTCACTAGATCGATTATTGTCAAATGGACTGCTCCATTGTCGAAGACATATTCAATTGCATAAGGTCCCAGCCATCTGGTCTGTAGCTTTCCTAGAATTTCTTTGAATCTGGGGGCATTTTGTTAGCTACAAGGTAATTAGCTATATTAGCATACCATGGATTTTTTACAACAATATGAAACAGGTGTTCATCAGGGAATGTATCATCAACCACAGTAGCATTTGAGTCAGCATTCTGAATTCTAGATAAATAGTTAGCCACTACATTTGCCTTCTTTGGATTGTCAATAATGGTTATATCAAATTCCTACAAAAGAAGGAGCCATCATGCTAACCTACCTATGATGGTAGGTTTGTTCATTAGATACTTGATTGTTGCATGCTCAGTATGAACAAAGAAGGGGTAACTTGTTACATAATGGAAGAATTTGTTTAAGGCATAAACTATTGCCCATAATTCTTTTTTCAGTTACTATGTAATTTAACTCTGGTCCATGTAGGCTCTTGTTGATATAGTAAATGGCATTTTCAAGGTTACTAGGCTTTTTTCCTAAGACAACACCTATTGCATAGTCTGAGGCATCAGTATGTATGTGAAATGGTAGAGACCAATCAGGTCCTTTAAGGACTGGTGCGGTTGTCAGAAGTGACTTGAGCTACAGGAACTATTCATCACAAGCTAATGTCCATATAAACTTGACCTCTTTGGTAAGCAATGCATATAGAGGACTAGCTATTTGACTGAAATTCTAAATAAAATGCCTATAATAGCTAGCGTGTCCTAAGAAGGATCTTCCATCTTTTTTCTTAGTAGGTGTAGGCAATGTGAGGATTACCTCAATTTTTGCTAGGTCTACTTGGATGCCTACTGTTGAAATGAAATGTCCAAGTACAACACCTTCCTGCATCAACATAAAACATTTCTCAATATTGAGAGAGAGATTGTGTTCCTTGCATCTAATTAGCACCTTTTCTAGATTCCATAGAGCTTCTTCAAAAGTGACCCCAAATGCAGTAAAATCATCCATGCATATCTCCATGTAATCATGTGAAATGTCTACAAAAATACTAATTATAGCCCTCTGGAATGTTGTTGGAGCATTACACGACCCAAATGGTAGGACAAAATATGCATAAGTTCCCCAGGGACTTGTGAATGTCATCTTATCTTGATCCTCTGGAGCAATACTAATTTGGTTGTATCCACTATATCCATCAAGAAAAGAAAAATACTTTTTACCAGCTAAAGTATCGAGTACTTGATCAATGAAAGATAAGGGAAAATGATCTTTCTTTGTGGCTCTGTTTAATTCCCTATAATCTACATAGATTCTCCATTTACCCCTCTTTTTAGGCACTATGACCAAAGGTGATACCCATTTTCTATCAGAGATTGGATATATAAAACCAGCATCTAGTAGTTTTTGTAACTCTATTTTGACTATTTCTCTTAACACTGTGTTAATCCTTCTCTGAGGTTGGTAGAGTGGTAGACTTCCCTCATTGATATAAATTGATGCAGGAGCATCTTGGGTCCTTGGAAATCCTATGTCACCAAAAACATGTTTGAATTTTTTTGCTTTGCTCAATTCCTTCTTTGACTGAGTTGGTTCGGTGTTTCTCAATTTCCTTTATTATTAGTGTTGGTCAGTTATTTCTTTGGCGCTTGGTCAATTTCTCTAGCGCTTGGCAATGCTTGTCTGACGCTTGATTTCCTTGCTTACTGATTTTTTTATTTTTGGATTTCTATTGAGGCTGACTTGTGCATTTAATTTGGGTCACGGATTTAATGTTGGTATCTATTATTAGGAAGCGTGTGGACCTAGATCTAGTTGTTCCTTCCATTAATGGTGGATATGAAGACCGACTTGGTTTGGTAGCCTCTTGTATAAATGTAATTATTTGGTTAGAGTTTAGGGGATAAGGTTTTTGGAGTAAGAAGATAGAAGATAGAAAATTAGATATTATTGGCAAATCCTCACATGTTGGAGGACTTTTGTACTTGATTCTAATATCTGGCCTAAATTGAGAAGGCCTTACAACCTGACATGTATGAATCAATTTGAAGTTAATATATGAAAGTATCTACATTCTCTCTCTCACTATTGTGTGTTTTTGCTTCCACATGTGATCTCAGCAAGGTGGATCTGGTTAGGGTGTGCCTTTGGCCCCTCTCCCTATTCTCCCTTGCATTAGGTGGTATCAGAGCGAGGTGAGATCTGGATCTAGGTTTGCGAATCTAGGTTTAAGGGTTCCTTCTTGTCAAACTCTAGTTGAATTGTTGTGGGGTAGTAGATTGTGATCTGGCTTGCATTTGCAGAGGGTTTCAAGATGGTTCGTGGGAGGTGAGATGCAGATCTAGGATTGGCAGACATGTTGAGACAACTTGCCGCTAGATTAGAAGCTATTGAAATAGCCCAGAGAAGAGGAAGACATCTTGAAGATGTTACTGATGATGAAATTAAGGAAGAACAAGGTGATGTAGAACATGCGCTTTGACAAATCTAAAGTGTACACCACACTTTAATCCTTCTGAGTATATTGTAAAATTGGATTCTGATGAATTGGTGGATTGGATCACTGAAATGGAAAAGTACTTTGAATATGAAAATGTACCTAAGGAAAAGAAGGTGAAAATTACAAGCACAAAGTTGAAAATTCATGCATCCTTGTGATGGGAATATCTACAACTAGATAGAAAGAGGAAAGGAAAAGACAAAATCAAGGTATGGAATAAAATGTTGAATAAGTTGAAAGGAAAGTTCTTACCTTGTGATTATCAGATTAACCTAGTTAGGCGAATGCAAAGTTTAAGGCAGAAAGATAGCTTGGTAAAAGAATATACTGAGGAATTTTATAGGTTAGATATCAGATCTGGACATGATGAAGATGTGGAAAGAATTTCTAGATACCTGAATGGTTTGAGAGTTTCCATCCAAGAAGAAATCAGTTTGGTCAAATTGGAGAACATTGAAGAGGCTTATCAATTTGCATTGAAAGCTGAGGAGAAATTGAATAAGAAACATGAGAAAAGATAAAGAGGTAGAGGTGGTAGATTCCCTAGAGGAAGAGGTAGATCTTATGGTGAAAATAGTAGATCTAAACCTAAAAAGACAACTCTAGATAAAGGAAAGACCAAGTGGAAAGGTGAAAGTTCATCTAGAGGCAGAGACAGTAACTACCGAGGTGGTTATAACAGAGGTGGTTTCCGAAGAACTTGTTACAATTTTGGAGAAGGACATAGATCATTTGAGTGTACACATGCAAGTAAGAAGGTCGGTAACAATAGAAATTCTTTGGTGCAAGAAGAGTCACTGAATGAACCTAAGAAGGAAAATAACTTGATGGTAAGGAGAGCACTTTGGAGTGAAAGTAATAAGGAAGATCCGGTAAGGAAAAGTTTGTTCAAGACCAAATGTAGAGTTTCTGACGAAGTTTGGAAGGTAATTATTGACAATGGTAGCTCGAAGAATCTAGCATCTGAGGAAATGGTCACAAAGTTGCAGTTGAAGAGGTTGGAACATTTGAAGCCCTATCAAATTTCATGGATCAAAGATGAGCATACACTCCTAGTAAGTAAACAATGTTATGTGAATTTGAAAATTGGAAAGTACTATGATAAAGTGTTGTGTGATATCATGCCTATGGATTGTTGTCATATTTTTTTGGGTAGACCTTGGCAATATGATAGACATGCTATATATGATGAGAGATTGAATAAATATACTATTTGTGCTAATGGGAGAAGACAAATCTTGTTACCTTTAATGGAAGAACCTATTAGTAATGTTTTCACATCTATGAAAGTTTTCTTAGTGGAAGGAAGAAAGTTTGTTAAGAATTTGAAGAACAGTGATATATGTTTTGTTGTGATTCCTAATAAACTGAGTAAGAAAATAGAGGATAGTGTCCATGAGGAGATTGATAAGTTACTCATTGAGTACAGTGAAATCATTTTTGATAATGTACCTGATGGTTTTCCACTGAAGAGAAGCATTGATCATTGCATGGATCTTATCCCTGGAGCTAGTTTACCAAATAAGGCATGACATCGGTTGATACCTACCGAGAATCAGGAATTGAACCGATAGATTCAAGACTTGTTACAAAAAGGTTTGATCAGAGAAATTTTGAGTCCTTGTGCAATACCTATTGTATTGGAACCTAAGAAGAATGGAGAATGGTGAATGTGTACTGATTCTAGAGAAATTAACAAGATAACAGTGAAATATAGGTTTCCTATACCAAGAATGGATAACATAATGGACAGTTTGACTGGAGCAAAGTATTTTACAAAAATTGATTTGAAAAGTGGGTATCATCATATTAGAATCAAAGAAGGTGATGAGTGGAGACTACTTTTAAGATAAACAAAGGTTTGTATGAGTGGTTGGTTATGCCTTTTGGTTTAACTAATACATCGAGTACTATTATGAGATTAATGAATGAAATTTTGAAGAAATTCTTGGGTAAGTTTGTGATCATCTATCTTGATGACATTCTAATATTCAGTAAGACCAGAGAAGAACATTTTTTGTATGTTAACCAAGTATTGCAGAAGTTGAAAGAAGAAAAGTTGCTGATAAATCTAAAAAAGTGTTCATTCATGAAAGAGGAGATTGTGTATTTGGGATTTGTAATTTCAGCTGATGGTTTGAAAATGGATCTTGAAAAGGTTGAAGCTATCTTGAATTGGCCTACACCTAAGAATTCTAGTGAGGTAAGTGTATCATCTTAAAATGGAAGCACTTTCATGTTAAGAGCATTTAGCCCTTCGAGTAAGTGCTTTGGGGTCATGTTTGTGTAGTGTAAAAATGACCACACTTCTATGAACCATTACTTGCAAGGTTGCTCAACAATGAGGCCTCACAAAGCGGCTCATAGCTCTCTATGCATGGAGTTGCAAAGGACTTATGAGTTTTGCTCTCAGCTAGAGCTACAAGAATGTGACCTTGCTAGTCAACCATGCAATGAGAGATTCAAGTGAAGACAAGGGCAAGAGTGCCAATGTCCCCAAAAATCTAAATGAAAAATGCAATGCAAATGCAACTAGTATGAATGTGCAAGACTAATCTATCAAATGAAGTGCAAACTAAACTATGAAAAGAAGTACAATAGATTTCAAGCCCCTAATTAAGCTATGTGAGATCTATTCTATTGCATAAAAGGAAATCTAATCTATGATGCCATGATCATGCAACTAAGAAAACAAATATAAACTAGATGATGAAAGCAACAAGTCTTCAATGTCTTCAAACTTCAAATGCACCTAAAACTTGCAGCATAACATTAGCAAAAAACATGAGATATGCAAATTGAGAAGAGAGCTCTCCTTTTATAAGAAATGAGGAGAAATGAACCATGGAGATTAAGAGGAAAAAGATCTTAATCAGTGGTGGAGCTTGAAAGAGGAGCAATCCATGTGCACAAGTATCCTCCAATGAGGGTGAAGTGTTGACTTTTGAGCCTCATGTGAGACAAAAGTGCCTTTTTTCTTTTTTGTAAAATAAGAATAATGCTTTATTGGTGCAACTTAGGATAAGAGGAAAGGTGGGGCTTTTTATTTAATCAAAAAGGGAGGAAATATTCATTTTAATTAAATAAAGACTTAGGATAAATGGTTAGCCCCTAGGATAAAAATCTAATATATGATCGAAATTAAGACTTGATCAAGAGATTGATATTGTTGAAAATATTGATTAATGATCAAAATGATTCAGGATTGATAAATCAAATAAATGGGGCCCAAAGTCTAGGCGACCATTTTAGGGTGCATACATTTGCCCCTCTTTGACTAATGTGTGATCGATTTGGGAACACATGTAGTCAAAGAATGAAGTTGCAATGTGAGATCGATTTGGGATCACAAAACAACTCAGATGTGAGGTCGATTCGGGATCACACCTAGACAAAGCATAAACAAAGGTCTTTGAACATGAGGTCGATTCGGGATCATATTCAAAGTAAGATATAAGAATCTCAAATTTGAGCGAAAGCTCACAAAAGATGTCTGAATCAGAAAAATCAAGCAATTGGGGATGAGAATCCCATAAATATTGCCCCCTCGGAATCAAAATTGAAATCAAGTAGAGGAGAGACAGAAAATTGATAAGGTTGATCAAATCAGAATGAAATCATAATCGAAGGTAAGGGTCAATAGGTTAACCATTAGGCGATGAAACATGCCCCAACCTGACTGAAGAGATGTAGTCAAACGTGAGAAAGAAGGGAATGGAATGAAGATGAATGAAAGACTAGAAGTTTGGAAGACATGAAAATGAAGAAATGACGATGCCCCAACAAAGATCAAAAGATTAGGCCTCAAAAGATCAGCCAACTGCGCAGAAGGGGGAAGATTTTGAAATGTGATTTTGACTATCAAGATGACCTTAGATTTCAATTTAGAGTCCGAAAATAGATCCAGGACGTCGAAATTAGCTAGGGGTGCAATTTTTGCATAATTCTGAGGTGTTTTGAAAATGAGGTCAAAAAGTCAAAAGACTATAAAAGGGGTCAAAATGTCATTTTCAAAAATCATTTGTCTTTTAGCGATTTGAGAATTTCAGAGCTTTAGAGAGAGAGAATGGCCCAGCAAGTAGGAGTTTCCATCCACAGGCATCGATTTGAGCACACCTGGTTGCACAACCGGCCACCACACTATCCTGCCCCGGTATGTTTTTGAAAAACTCGAGCTTTTTAGTCTTTTTTGCATTTAATAGGTGATTTTAGCACATTTTTTCAAATTTTAAATTTCAAAATTTTTTCTTAGGTGAAATATCGCGCGATACTTTAGAAGTATCGCGCGCGTTGGGAAGAAGTATCGCGTGATACTTCGCGTGTCCCCAAAGTATCACGCGACCTTAGGCACCAGTATCGCACGATACTGGGTGAAAGATCGCACGATACTGGGTGAAGTATCACGCGATATAAGGTTTATCACCCCACTATAGGGAGAAGTATCGTGCGATACTTCTCTAGAAAAAGAATATCGCCCAGCATGAAATATTGATTTTTAATGCATTTTTGAGCAAAAATGACATGGGTCTAGACAATGTTACATTTTTAAGATGTTTTATACTGAGTTTTTGGACATCCATCATGATATGTGCTAACAATGGGCTTGGTTTTGGCTTGCAGGAAGTTTTTCCAGTGCTCATCATCAGAGCGCCGAAGGTGACAGGATTGCGGTGTGTCCGGGATCTAGACGATCCGGGCAATGCCGATCTCAGAGCGATGGAATTTCGGTATCTGTTGAGATACCCCTATATCTGAGTGGACCATGAGTTGTTGACTGCTCTGGCTGAGAGATGGCACAGCGAGCACAACACCTTCCATCTGCCTACTGGAGAGGCGTCGATCACACTGGAGGATGTCTATAGGATCCTCCGAGTTCCATGCCACGGAGAGCCTGTAAGTATAATCATGTTTTTGAGATAGTCATGTAAAATGTAATGTTTCCAAAAGATGAAAACTAACATGATTTATGTGTTTGTCACAGGTGTACTATGATCAGGATGCCACTGAGGGGCACCGCTTGGTTCAGGAGATGTTCTAGGATGTCACAATTCTGGATAGACATATCAGCTGGGAGAGGCTAATAGATGATTTTGGCAGAGACTACCCAGTGCCATGTATAGTGGCTTCCATCATTTCACAGATCCTGATGACTGATCGCGGTCAGAAGGGTTTCCCGCTCGGATGGGCTTGGCTTTTGGTGGACCTGATCGGCAGGCCGCGGCGGATGGCATGGGGTCCTGCTATACTAGCAGAGATGTACCATGAGCTACACGAGATCGTCTACAGAGACGGTCAGACATGGGCATGCGGTGCCATCCTGGCACAGGTATGGGCGTGGGAGCACATCGCTGTGGTGCGCCCTAGGGTTTAGCCGAGGGAGAGGAGGTACCCCTATATCTATAGGTACCTCGGGTTTATATCACATGCCCATTTTGGGGATGTGACTTACTACAGATAGATTTTGGATGAGATAGCCTCATTTACATGGAGGCCCTACAAGGAGGTTGAGGTTTGGGGGGATGCAGCAGATGAGTTGAGCTACATGCTATGCAGTCGGCCACTGGTAGGTCGGTATGCAGAGATCGTAGAGAGATTCAGCATCACTCGGGTATGGCGATAGTTCGGGTGGTAGTAGCGAGTCTTGACAGAGACCACCACATATGCCAGGGCCAGAGATGAGGAGGGTCATGGGTGGCTACAAATGCTGGATTATCAGTAGGCTGTCACAGAGATAGTAGCTATCAGGAGCAAGCCTTGGGATTATTTCCCAGATATGGCAGATGCAGGGGCTGATGGAGCCTACAAAGCAGAGCGGCGGAGGGTGCCATTCCCTTGATTTACAGTACCAGATGCACAGGCACCAGTGCAGGGAGGAGACGGAGGGGATGACGGGGGAGAGGGAGGAGATGGAGGGGATGGAGGAGAGGGAGGAGGGGAGGGAGGGTATGGAGGAGATGGCAGGAGGGGGAGAGGGAGGAGGATGGAGAGGGGAGAGGGATCAAGATCAGGTGGCCAGAAATGGTCACAGAGACAATAGTCAGTGACACTTGAGGAGGAGGCGAGATCAGTTCACCGGCAGGTGGAGGCACAGCAGGAGCAGCCTGCGGGGAGAGAGGATCTGAGAACCCAGATATAGGCTCAAGAGGTAGAGATACAGTAGCTCTAGACTACTATAGCCGTGAGAGATCAGTAGCTACTGGATCTGAGGGCAGAGCGGGATCAGTAGATATCTGATCTTAGGGTAGAGATAGCACACCGTGAGGTGATGGCACAGGCCGAGGCACTAGAGCTCCAACGAGAGGCAGCGAGAGCAGCCTATTATCACGGGTTATATCTGTAGGCCGTCCCAGAGGGTGAGAGAGCACCATCATACTCTCAGTGGGCAGGGGTATCAGACGTGGTACTCGATAGGAGAGCTATGCCTCCACCACCACGAGCTCCTCACGAGGGTGGTAGCGAGTCTTAGGGTTAGGTCTTAGATATTTGGACATATTTTGAGACTGTTGATCCAGATTTTGGGATCTCATATTGTATTGTATATCATGACATTGTATATGAGATTACTGGATGTTCGATGTATCATGTGTATTTGTCTCATTTGTGATGGATGTATCAGTTTATGTAGATTGTCTTGTCATTTTTCTCAAAATGCTTATGTATGTGCTTATGTATGTTCTCTCTCATAGATGTATGTTTAATTCTCATATGTATGATATAGACTTATGTTTCTTGAAAATGATAGTTTGGATATAGATATGATGATGTGATTAACCCCTTGTGATGAACAGGAACAGGTTCGAGATGAAAAAGACAAGGAGCGAAAGACATGATCGAGAAGAAGAAAAGGTGAGCGCAGTCGACTGACAGGTCCACGGAGGAGAGCTCTCTCCATATGCAAAATGCAACACTAGACTAACATGAACTTACAAATGCAAGCTACTATGAAAGTGGTTGACTTGCAAGGTCACAACGCTTATAGACATCTAATTATCATCATCGAGTGTTATTGGTAGCTTCGGAAGATCATACAATGCACACTAGCGTAACTATGTGGATATGAATATGATCTTTATCAGATAGAGATGTGAGAATCTCACCTAGGCATCAAAGACATATAGGTCAAGATGACTAATGCAGTGAGATCACCTAAATTTGTTATAGCGAGATTATGCTTGTATCAAGACGCATGAAAGTCAGGATAGCTAAAAGCATGCACTTGCAAAACAGTCAAGGATAATACCTTGTCAATCCATAGTGTCAAGTAGGACTAGCAAAAATGCTCATGACAGTTAGGATCAACAAAATATACCCACAAGCAGATAAAGAAAGAAAACATGTTCTCATTCCCTCAGTCTTCTAGCTATGCATCATCGAAAACTTCTCAGGGAGAGATCACTCATCAAAGAAATCCTCATAGACAGCACACAAAGAAAAATAAAGTCATCATATCATTATCGAGTTGATTGTTTAAGTGCATGTGTGTTGGTCATAGAGTCAAATTCTGAGTATCATATCTACAAATGAGAAATATTGCGTCATACGAGACTGTTTGGGTAAGACACCTGATAAGTGTTAAGAAACACTCGACGCAAGGGTAGTGTTGAAAAACATTGTTTGGGGTGGTGTTGAAAAACACCTATTGTGAAATGCCCCAAGAGACAAATGCACCAAAAGGACTTATGCGAACAGTTATGCTCCCTAGACAAAGACAAAGACCAATTCTAGATTAGGCCAAATAAGGTCAAGGCATGATGGAAAGTGGCTAAGTGTCGAGGGCGCATGCTAACAAATAGGGGTGCAAAGGCCTCAAGTAGCGCCTGTTTCCAGGTTTTCACCACTTGGAATTAATTTTTTTGGATTTTTGCTACCAAGGCGCCTATTGCTAGGTTTTCACCAAGGCACTTTTTCTATTTTTTTTGTATTTTTGAATTTTTTGATTTTTTTGTATTTTTTTAGGACATTTTATGCTTTTTAGGATTTTTTCAACATCATATTTCAATTTTTTTGGAATTTTTCAGGATCAATAAGATATGTACAAAGGATACCCCCAGATAGAACGGGCATCAAGGATAGAACTTCTTGAGGTGCACAATGTTGATGGGATTAGGGAGCTGTTCTCCATCAGGGTCTGATAGTAAATACGCACCAGTACCAAAAGCAGTTGTAATAACATATGGTCCAAGCTAGTTAGGTTCAAATTTGCCCTTTTGCTCTCTGTTTTGTTGGTTCTTAGGGTTCTCTCGCAAAACAAGATCACCTATTTGAAATTCTCTAGGGCGAACCTTCTTGTTGAATTCCTTGGACATACGCTTCTGATACACTCTCATATGATCAAAGGAAGCCTTATGCTTCTCATCTAGAAGTTCTAGTTCCTGTAACCTCATGGCGCGGTAATCCTCATCTGTAATCAAACCTTTGAGTGAGACTCTAAGTGATGGTATCTCGACTTCTAAAGGCAATATTGCTTCAGTGCCATAGGTGAGAGAGAAAGGAGTGGCTCCCATAGGTGTGCGAATGCTTGTTCTGTAAGCCCATAGTGCTGGATTGGTTTGTAAGTGCCAATCCCTACCATTCTTGTGCATTGTTCTATGAAGAATCTTAAGAATGGTTTTGTTAGAAGCTTCTGCCTATCATTTTCCCTATGGAAAATAGATGGAGGACCAATGTTGCTTGATTTTAAACTTTTTGCATAGGTGCTTTAGGTCCTTATTCTTAAATTGACCTCCATTGTCAGTAATGATCTCAGAAGGCACTCCAAATCGGCAAATGATATGATTCAAGATGAATAAAGAAATGGTTCTTCTTGAAGCAATAGAAAGTGGCACAGCTTCCACCCATTTTGTGAAGTAGTCAGTGGCAGTAATAATGAACTTGTGTCCACCTGATGAGTTGGGATGAATCTTCCCAACCAGATCAAAGGCCCAGCGTTGAAATGGCCAATGAGAAATAGAAGGGATCAGCTCCCTACCTGGAGCATGAATCAGGTTGCCATGTTTCTGACATTTTTCACATGACTTAGCAAAGGTGACTGCATCTATCTGCATTGTGGGCCAATAATATCCTGCCCTAAGCAACCTTCGAGCCATGGCAAGACCATTAGAATGTCCACCACAAATGCCCTCGTGGATGTCAGCTAATGCTTGGTTGGATTCCTCCTTTTCCAAGCACCTAAGGAGCGTCCCATCTAAACCCCTCCTATATAAATCACCAGAGATGAGGGTGTGGCGAGAGGCGTTACGGATGAGGTTTCAGCAATCGGAGCAGTTGAATGTGTCAGGGATGATGCCATCACGAAGATATGAATAGATAGCACCATATCGGGAAGACTCGTGTGTGATAATGGCACAAATGACATGGCTTTTAGACGAGTCAAAGATGGGATGGTGTAGCTCTTCCACCAGGAATTCAAATCTGGATTCATGCGTCTCCAATTGAAGAAGTGAAGCTAATGTGGCCATGGCATCTGCAGCTTTGTTCTCTGTCCTAGGGATTTGTTGAAACGTCACAAAGGTGAAATAGCGTCTCAAAGAATCAACCATCTTTTTATAAGGTATCAATTTGTCATCCTTGGTTTGATACTCTTCATTGACTTGGTTGATGATTAACTGGGAATCCCCAAAGACATGTAATTCTATGATGTTCCATTCTATAGCCATTCTCAAGCCATTAGTTAAAGCTTCATATTCTGCAATATTATTGGTACATGGAAATAATAGTTTGTAAGACTTCAGAATGTTGTACCCATGTGGAGAAACAAATAACACTCTAGCACCTGATCCATTTTGCATGTGGGAACCATCAAAGAACATTGTCCAAGTGCGAGTAGTGGTATATAAGATGTGTTTGTCTGAGAATTCCACTTGGACTGGCATGCTATCCTGGATTGGAAAATCAGCTAATTGGTCGGTAATAGCTTGCCCTTTTATTGCCTTCCTTTCAATGTACTCTATGTCAAATTCAGTTAGGACCATCATCCATTTAGCAAGTCTACCCGTCAGGGTAGCCTTACTAAGCAAGTATTTAAGGGGATCAATTTTGGCAACCAAATGTATGGTATGAGCAAGCATGTAGTGGTGCAACTTTTGAGAAGAAAACACCACCGCGAGACAAGACTTCTCAATATTATTGTAATTGATCTCATAGGAGACTAGAGTACGGCTGATATAGTAGATGGCTCATTCTCTCCTAGTATCATCTGATTGAGCCAATAATGCCCCCAGGGAGGTGTCTGTAGCTGAAATATATAGGATCAATGGTTTTCCTAGAATAGGAGGCATTAGAATCGGAGGATTGGCCAAGTATTGTTTGATCTGATCTAGGCTCTTTTGACAATCCTCGTTCCAAACACAAGAAGCACCCTTATGTAATGTCTTGTTGAAGGGTTGTGCTCTATCTGCAAGCTAAGAAATAAACCTCCTAATTGATTGAAGACATCCCTGAAGACTTCTCATTTGGCTGATATTTCGAGGAGGTGGCATATCTAGGATTGCTTGGACCTTTTCGGGGTCAACCTCGATACCTTTTGCTGATATTATGAATCCTAAAAGTTTGCCTGAGGTGACGCCAAATGTGCACTTCTTTGGATTCAATCTGAGTTGAAATTGTTCCATACAATCTAGAATTACTTCCAGATCATTGAGGTGTGTGTCCCTTTTTCTTGATTTTGCCAGCGTATCATCCACATAATCTTCCATATTTTTGTGCATCATATCATGAAAGATAGTCGTCATAGCTCTTTGGTAGGTTGCTCTTGCATTCTTTAACCTGAATGGCATGACGTTCCAGCAATAGGTTCCCCATGCACATGTGAATGCTATTTTCTCTTGGTCTTCAGGAGCTATTTTGATTTGATTATACCCCGAGAAACCATCCATTAGAGAATATATGTCATAGCCTGCCATCATGTCCACTATCATGTCAATGTTTGGAAGTGGAAAATCGTCCTTTGGGCATGCTTTGTTTAAATCTCTAAAATCTGTGCAGACACGAATGGACCCATCATGTTTGGAGACCGGTACTATGTTTGAGATCCATTCTGCATAATCGATGGCTCTAATAAATCCAGCTCTCAAAAGTTTTTCTAATTCTCCTTTGACAAGTAGAGCTACATGTGGATGCATTTTTCTTAATCTCTGTTTTACTAGCTTGACTCCTGGAGCTATGGATAAGTGATGCATTATGAGATTCATGTCAAGCCCTGGCATGTCTGAGTAGGTCCATGCAAAATTAATTTTCTTTTTCTGTAAAAACTGTACATATGCCTTAGTCTCTTCCTCTGATAAAGACTGAGCAAGATGGACTATCTGAGGGTTTTCTTCTGTGTTTAAATTGACCGGCTTTGTTGGCTCAATCAATATTGATGATCTGTCCTAGAAATAACTCAGCAAGTTATTAAGTACCCCATCCTTAGGTGCCTCAAAGAGGTTTTCACCTTCGGATGCGTCATTTCTTTTTACTATTTTTGGTTCTAACATCACCACAAAGTGGTTTTCGCCATCAGACCTATTTTTCTTTTTCTCTTTTATTTTGAGACTGAGGTACTTAATATCAGGCTCTGTCATGCTGGTTGTTGATTCACTAGTGGAAGAAGCCACGGGTTCAGGAGCATTCAGATAGCAGGCAATTTCGTAATCGTTGTGAAATGTGAGGAATGTGGGCTCTTGATGGCGCTGAGACCAGTCGATTAGGTCAAAGTGAACAAGTGGTAAGTCAATGGCGGGTTCAATGTTGTTTATGTGAAAGGTGTCATCTCTGGTGACCATATAATCAGAGTTCATCAAGTCTTCTCCTAAGATACCCGAATTAGGGCTCATCCTATCAAATGAAGTGTCATCCACTAAGGCGATTTGGGGAGGGCAATCCTCTAGTCCGACACTAGGATCGTTAGTCGCATCGGTTTGAGTACTATAGGCATGGATAGTATCCACGTCCAGATTAATTATTGCATCTGAAAGTGAGTCCCATTCATATTCATGGGAGTCTGTCTCTGAGTCATCATTTAGGCCTCGTGATGTAGAAGCCTCAAGGTTAGGAAGGGTTTCCCCCTCTCTAGTGCTAGTGTTGGTACTATCCGTCGCAGCTAGGATAGTAACACTTTCCTTTGTCGATCTAGTAGTCACACAGTCACTATCCGTCACAGCTAGGATAGTAGGACTATCGAGCATCAGATCTATGGAATCTCCCCAAAGGAGATTCATTGAGGGTACCCAATCATCAGACACATCTTGTTGATTGGAAAGATCAGGCGTATAATCTGTATCACTGTCACTGTTTGTCGCAGCTGGGATAGGGACACCTTTCTTCTTCTTATTCTCAAAACCTAAGCCAACCGTGGACTTATTCTTTCATCCAAAAAGAGCGTGATCAAGAGGCTCAGCCTTAGCATCTAGCCTATGACTAAGGGGACCATATCCCGGATATCCCATATTTTTAACTAGTGTATACCCTTTCCCATAAGTTTCAGGTGAAGGAGCAAACTTCTCGTTATGTTTGTATTTATCTTCATGATAGATCCAATTCCTGACAGAAACTTCCTCTTTCTCTTCTTGAATGGGGACCGAAGACTCAACAAATTTCCCAAATAATGTCATTGTCGATGACGAAGGTTTTGTACTTGGTGATGGTCTCCCATAAGACCTAGGAGAGATTGGCATTTTTGTAAAAGAATCAATCTTATAATCTCCCATCCCAAGATCCATGGTCTTGAACTTCTGCTTGCATTGTTCAAGTGAACTACTAGGACTGTCAACTTCCCTATTCAAAGGCACATGTGATCCCGTAGAAATGTTATTAACTGATAAAGCACTATCTCCAGGGATGCAAATTTCTACACCGTTATGGGGAAACTTAACACACTGGTGATATGTTGATGGGACTGTCTGCATCTCGTGAATCCATGGCCTACCTAGCAAAATGTTGTAGGCTAGAGGTCCAACATCAACAATTTGAAATAATACATCTTTTTCTACGGGACCAATGCGAATAGGCAAAACAGCCAATCCCTTAGAACTTCTTTCTGCTTCATCATATGCTTTGATTGTGATCCTTTTCTTTGTCTCAATGACATTCTCGGAATATCCTAGAGCTAGCAACAAACTCAAGGTATAAATATTGAGCCCCGCACCCCCATCTATCAGTACACGCCTAACACGGGTTTTATGAATCATGACTTCGATGTGTAAGGCCAAGTTATGTGGGTGACTGATGGATCTGTCATCTTCTTTAGAGAAGGTGAGGTAATGAGGGCTAGCCAAATGGTTGACCATGTTTTGGAATTGGTCAATATCTAAGTTGTTAGGGACATTGGCTGCTCGCAAAGCATCCTCAAGGACGCGCTTGTGCTTAGGAGATAATTCTAAAAGCTCAAAAATGGATATCTGCGTGGGTGTACATTGTAGCTGGTCAATAAGATTATAATTGGAATCAGGACCAATGACAAACTTGGGAAGAGCACCTTTGGACATGGGCTGCTTGGACTTACTAGTGCTAGGACCTTTAATGATAATGGGCGCTTGGGCCTGACCCCTAGTGACAGCATTGAGGGACTGGGGCATTCTTTGTGAGTGAGGACCTCTTATCACCACAGCGGGTCTTTCATTAATTATAGGAGTTGAGTCCACATTATGTCCATAAGGATCTTTCTTTCTCACCATGTTGATGTTATTGTCAGCCACTTCAAGCATGTTAATCACATTGTCAGCATGTGTGTATGTATAGTTAATAGCCGCCTTGCCATTCGTATTGCTAGAATTCTCTCCTTTTTCATATTTAGGCAAGGGCTCTTTAAAGGCTTTATGGTCTGCATTAGTGGTTAACCCATCCACTTGTAATTGTCCTTTTTCAATAAGGTCTTGGACAAGATGCTTGAGTTTAAAACAATTTTCTATGTCGTGTCCAATCCCATTATGGAAAACGCAAAAAGCCTTAGCATCCCACCAATGAGGTAAAGGATCCGGTATTCGATGTTTTGTAGGATCTTGTGGGTGCGCCAAATTATGAGCAACTAATGTCTTGAAAACATCTGCATAAGATTCTCCCAATTTGGTAAATTGTCTTTTCTCCGTTTTAGATCTCTTTTGATACTTAGGTTTATCTTGTTGTGTTGAAGATGTTTGCAGCTTCATAGCTTGAACTGCATGAGAGAGGTTAAGAACTCCTTCATTTTTGACTTGGGATGAGTCAACAACTCCGTCGTTGACCACTTGCTTGTTTTTGTTCCAATAGGAGTTCTTTTTGTCCTTGTTACCATCAGTATTGTTATTTTGGCTATTGTTGTTATTTGTTGGTTTAGCCAAAATTCCTTGTTCTTTTAGGACATCCTCAATGCGACATGCAACCTCTACCATAGTATCAAAGGAATTAAATGGGATTTTCTTGACTTCATATCTGAGTTTTGGTATTAGATTGCTCACAATGATATCAATTCTCTCCTCTTCAGGGATTGTCCTTGGGTATTTCAAACACAATCACCTCCATCATTGTAAAAATGTGACAAAAGATTCCCCTTGATTTTGTTTAAATTTACACAAATCAAGCATTGTGACTGACCTTGATAAGTTGTAAGCAAAATGCTGAACAAATCTTTGGACAAGTTCTTTAAATGTCTTTACTGGAGGGGAAAGGTTGGTGAACCACTCCATGGCTTGACCTTTTAAACTCCTTGGGAATAATCTTAGCAAGTAGGAGTCTTCATGGTGAAAGGAAAAGCTCATTATGTAGAACTGTCAAACATGGTCGTGAGGGTCACCAGTGCCATCATATTTGTCGTATGTTGGAAATTCAACTTTCTTAGGGAATTCTACCATCACCACAATTTTGTCAATGGGGTTAGGACATATGGAGTCCAAATGGAATGTGCTCTTGGGAGCCTTCATCTTGTCTATATCCTTTTGCATTTGTAAGATCACCTCATCAGTTGAAGGATTCTGTTTCTTAATTTTTTGGTGGACATCAAAATTATATGGGACTTTAGCGCCTTTGTTGATAAGACTTTCCAAGAATTGGTCTTTGTTTTGTTCCACATATTGCTCCACATAGGCTTGAAAGGATGGTTCTTGTTGCATAGTCATGAAGTCCATATGATCAAATTTAGCATAACTACCTCTATGTTGTGAGCCATGATGTGCTCGTTGGGAGGGTTGCTTTGAATGTCTATGAGATGACTGTCTCCTATGATGGTCGTATCTTGAAGTCCTTCTTCCTCTAGGACTTGGGGATCGTGAGGGTGTCTTTGATCTTCTTCGAGGGCTAAGGGAAGGGGTAGATGGGGGTGAGTTGGTCCCACTATTGGCTCCCCTTCCGTTAAATCAGCTTTGGAGTTGTTGTGCATAGAGTCTATCTTCTTCTTCTTGGGTGACTCTTTTTTGTATATCCAACAATGCACGTTCCTCTTCTTCTAGTTGTCTGAATTTTTCTTTTTTAGCAGCCTGTTCATCTAAGTAGGCTTGCTTCTCTCTCCCAATGCTTCTCAATCGTGTATTTGCATATCGAGAGGTGTCTTTAAGTGGGGAGGTTTGTCTCGAATGCCTCATTGCATTAGCTGCATTGATATGGTGATCACTAGATTCATTGTTCTGGTCTTCGTGTTGTGACCCTGAATCTGAGTGAGCTTACTTATGATGTCTTTCAGCTCATTGATGAGCATCAAAATACCTCACATTGTTAGGAGGTGACCCGGGTGGACTAGCATGAGAAGAACCACCATACTCTCTTCTGTGTCGTTGGAAGATATCCTCAAGAGTTTGATTCATGGCTTCTCTTTGTTGTCGGGTGAAAGTGTAACTTATGTCCATACTTGATGAAAGTGGTACAAAAGAGGTGCTCACTTCACTAGGATTAGCTCCCAGATTAAAACAAACCTTAGATTGACTCTTAGGAGATTGGTCAAAAAGGGGTCCTTTTCCCTTAGGTTGTCGACGAGTCTTGACGGGTGGTAACTGGCTAAAGGCAACAGGGGGTCGCTTCCCTTGATTAACTTGGTACCTTGTCATAACTGACATGAAAGAGAGATACTCTCAATGATAAGGTGACCTTTCAAAGTGTCAACACCAAACTAGGATAATCGAAGTCCTCTATTGTCCAAAGAGAAATGAAAAGAAAAAGAGGGCTTTACCAACACTATCAAAGAGGTGCTTCAAATCAAAGGGTGACTACCCTTGCACTTTTGAATCAGGAGGTTGGACTAGGCCAAAAAAATAATTGAAATTGAGATGAAAATGAAAGCGATTTGGACAATAAGAGTACTAAGATTTTCCAAGAATGTAGCTAACAATTTTAAAGATGAACCTTGGCACCAAGAATGGCTTTCTAACTTGACAATTATTCTAAAGTGATTTTGTAAATCAAACGATGCTATCCCGGAGGACTAAAAACCAAAAATTTGGAGTCAAGACGAATCTCAGACGTCAGGGTGAGAAGCCTGCCCTAAGACCTAGCCTGATTGACAGCAACTGAAACTGACCAAAATTTAAGCACAGCAAAAATAAACCAGGCGATATACTCCAGGCTACTGGGGTGATAAACCTATACCCGCGTGATACTTCACTCGAGGCTAGGTGATACTTCTTAATACTGCAGGCGATATACTCCAGGCAGGCCGGGCGATAGTCCGTCAGGGGCAAACTATCGTGTGATATTTCTCTTCAAAGGGGGTGATATTTCTAGCAAGCGTGAAGTATCGCACGATACTTCGCTTCATAGGGTGCGATACTGTTGCAGAATTATTTAACTCTTGACCAGAATTGTGTGAAATTTGCATTTTTGGGTCTGTTTGGTCAAAATTTCCAGTCTGAGGGTTGATGTTTTCAATTTCAGTCACAGTATCAGCAGAATTTTGGTAGGTTTGCAAACAGCAAGGGATAAAAACATGGTCTCAAACATTTGAAACAAGGGCAAAAGCAACCTTGCCAAGACAAACACTTGTGATATCAGAATTGAAACAACATCTTATGAATGCTAGCGATTATTTGTATGTAAGAACATTTGTACTGGTATCACACAATCAAAGACACTTCAAGCAAATCTATCCTAGAAAGTCAAGGCTCAATACTTACCAACTTAGCCCACAACTTGATGCCCCCTCGCCTCACACCAAGTGGTTACCCATAAGAGATGTTGGCTTTGTCATGGAAATGTCAAATGACACAACCAAAGGGACACATATGGTGAGTGTCTTAAGGGGATCCGGGTAAACCACTTGGATCAATCCTTGCACTAAGAAGATAAGCGGCTAAAAGAAGGTGGCTTCTATCTAATGGTTCTTAATAAGGATTTTCATTCACAACACCCCTCTTGCTCCTCATAAAGGACTAGGACCTCGCGGCCTCAAGAGTACCTTAAGCATTCTTGTTCAATGTTTTCCCCATGGTCGCAATCCCATGAGCTACTCACATCAAACGAAGACAAGTGTTATGTCTATCAAGGTTTTTGGTGTCCTTGATAGCCTTGAGATTATAGTGAGTTGGAATCACTTGCCACCAAGGAAAATGATGACAAGGTTGTCCCCACTTGAGTCGTTCCTCTTGATTGCTCAAGAGCAGGCCCACTAAAGGATTCCTAAACTAAACAAAAATGGATCAAATCTTGAGGTTCAAGGTTTTTGATTCACCACAAGGGTGAAGAGCATACTCCCCTATCTCAAAAATCTCTCCCAAACACTCCAAGCAAAGAGATTCAATTACTCCCTTGCTTCCAAAACCTTAAGATGGGTCAAGATTTTCTGATTCACCTAAAGGTGAAGAGCATACTTCTCCTACCACCTCAAGATCCCTTTCACAAGGTATTAAGATTCCTAATACAATTAGTAAATGCCACAATTGAAAGGAAAGTAAATAACAAGCAAGAAATTTTTTTAAAAAAAAAAATTTATGCTTGGGCAGCCCTGCAAAAACTGTTAGTAGCCCTCTTTGACATGCGTTTTTAGCAATTTTCAAGCAAATGAGAGCACCTACAAACACAACTTGTTAGACCCACAAAGTTAGCAAAATCAAAATTCAAATGTAAACATGTAATAAACTGCTAGATTTAAGCTAAAAGATGCAAGTTAGACCTATCTAAACATAGCAAAACAAAATAGCAAGCTAAAATAATCAAATTCGGACAAGAAAACTGAAAACGTAAGTCTCTGTCAAACCAGGCGATATTTCTCAGATTTCAACAATATCGCGCGATACAGTTTCCTATAGTCGGGCGATACTTCTCAGTCGAGCGATATTTCTCAGTCGCACGATACTTCGCACAATGCCAGGTGATACTTCGCCCGATGCCAGGCGATAGACTTCAATATAGGCGTGCGATACTTTTTCCACGCGAACTATCGCGCCAAGACAGAAAGTATATCGCGTGATACTTCTGAGAAGTGTCGAGCGATAATCTGAGATAGAAAACCAGAAAACGTAGATTTTTTCAAAAATTAATCTCAAAATGATGAAAAATGCATCAAATGAAAGGACAAAGCTATCTACTCTGCCCCACGGTGGGCGCCAAAAATGTGTAGTGTAAAAATGACCACACTTCTATGAACCATTACTTGCAAGGTTGCTCAACAATGAGGCCTCACAAAGCGGCTCATAGCTCTCTATGCATGGAGTTGCAAAGGACTTATGAGTTTTGCTCTCAGCTAGAGCTACAAGAATGTGACCTTGCTAGTCAACCATGCAATGAGAGATTCAAGTGAAGACAAGGGCAAGAGTGCCAATGTCCCCAAGAATCTAAATGAAAAATGCAATGCAAATGCAACTAGTATGAATGTGCAAGACTAATCTATCAAATGAAGTGCAAACTAAACTATGAAAAGAAGTACAATAGATTTCAAGCCCCTAATTAAGCTATGTGAGATCTATTCTATTGCATAAAAGGAAATCTAATCTATGATGCCATGATCATGCAACTAAGAAAATAAATATAAACTAGATGATAAAAGCAACAAGTCTTCAATGTCTTCAAACTTCAAATGCACCTAAAACCTGCAGCATAACATTAGCAAAAAACATGAGATATGCAAATGGAGAAGAGAGCTCTCCTTTTATAAGAAATGAGGAGAAATGAACCATGGAGATTAAGAGGCAAAAGATCTTAATCAGCGGTGGAGCTTGAAAGAGGAGCAATCCATGTGCACAAGTATCCTCCAATGAGGGTGAAGTGTTGACTTTTGAGCCTCATGTGAGACAAAAGTGCCTTTTTTCCTTTTTGTAAAATAGGAATAATGCTTTATTTGTGCAACTTAGGATTAGAGGAAAGGTGGGGCTTTTTATTTAATCAAAAGGGGAGGAAATATTCATTTTAATTAAATAAAGACTTAGGATAAATGGTTAGCCCCTAGGATAAAAATCCAATATATGATCAAAATTAAGACTTGATCAAGAGATTGATATTGTTGAAAATATTGATTAATGATCAAAATGATTCAGGATTGATAAATCAAATAAATGGGGCCCAAAGTCTAGGCGACCATTTTAGGGTGCATACAATGTTAAGCACCTTGATCGGGTCTTTGCATGTATTTGGCTTTCTCCCCACTTTCCACTTCTTCCCAGCACTTGATTTCTTCATTCTACATGAAATTAGGGTTAGGATCTCGAGGATTCTCCTTAATTTCCCTCTTCCATGACTCTATTTTCTAGGTAAGATTTAGAAATAGGTCCTCCTGGCCTTCATCGTAGTAATCATAGGATTTTATGTCTATCCCTAGCATTCTATCCTATCCTGATATCATTTCTAGGTTTATAGGTATCCTCAAGACCTCTTGACCTGGTTCTGACTGAATCTAGGCCGAAGGTCAAATTTGAGGTTGATCCTGACTAGGTCAAGATTTAGCTTGAACCTGACTAGGTCAGGTCCAACCTCAATTTTTCCCCCTTCATTCAAATTTCTATAATCTTGGATTTTTGGGCATCGGGCTTCAGGGATATTTATTTTCCCGCCTCTGGGTTAACCATTTCAAGTTTTGGAATGGTAAATCCTTTAATTGCATTTAATCTAGGTATATTTTCTAAATTTTAGGACCTAATTGAGATTTAATTCTCCAAGGTGGCCCCTCTAGAGGATTGTGCTCTAGTTCACTATAAAATGAGGCCTTCCTCTTTCATTTTCATCATCACATCTCAAGCAATTTCATGAGTGAGCTCTCAAGTGCAAGCAAGTGAATTCAATCATTCAAGCAAGTCTTCAAGCATTCAAGTGTTCAAGCAGTCATCTATCAAGGAGATCCATTGTTAGTTATTGAAGGATTCAATCTCTTTGGAGCCCCCTTTGATGATCCATCCTTCTACATTCATCCAAGCCTCCTCATATGCAAAGATCTATTCAAGATTGGTGTTGAAGATCAAATGCCATTGATTTGAGACATCCTACATTTATCCTACATCTATTGAAGCATTCCTACTTGTGGATTTGAGGATTTGAATCCTCTACAAGGACTTCAACATAAGCGAGGTGATTTGTTTCAATTACTTTGTTTATGCATAGTATATTTCAATTCAAATTCAAGGTTAATTCTTAAATTGGGGTTTGACTAAGGCAAACCCCCCATACAACAAAAACCCCCATTTTCTTATAGGTACAGGTGCTAAATTTTAGATCTAAGAGAAAATTTGGATACCCTTTTCAGCAAACTTCTGAGATCTACGAACAGAATTTGAATCGAACTTCAAATAAAGAATGTAGTATTTGACCTTTTATGAGGATCAAACCCGACCTGAGCTCATCTTGGAGAAAGATTTTTGGGTTTTTTCTATCTCATCATTTCCAGTCTGAAACAGGTTGTAGAATTACCCGAAAGTATACACAGACATTAGAATTTGACATTTTCCAGATTTTCCCTAATTTGAGGTTAGTATTTATATTTCAATTATTCCATATTCCAAACATAATTTTATTCATAGGGAAATATTGGATTTACTCTCTCTCTCTTCCATATTCCTCATAAATTGATTTGATTGTGTATTAACCTCTTGGTTGATCAAATTGGATCTCTTCTTTGGGAATTTGGGTTTGAGAATAGATCTCATATTTCCCCCCTTTACATCTGAATAGAGGTGAATCCATTTTACCACTATTCATTTTGGTGAACCTGACTAGCTTGCTCTCTTTCTTTTTGGTGTTAGATTTCCCTTTGTCTTATTGTGTGTGTTCACCTTCACTATTCATTTTGGTGAACCCGACATACTTACCCCTTTCTTTTGTGGATTTAGATGCCCTATATTGCTAGATCTTCCTTTGCATTATCTTGTGTGTTCACCTTCACTATTCATTTTGGTGAACCCGACATACTTACTCTCTTTACTTTTGTGGAATTGGATGCCTTATTGTGCTTTCCTTTTATCTTGTTAGTATTAGATTTTTCCTTTGTGTTAGATCTTGCATGCTAATTAGATTTCATATTCATGCTTTATGTGTCCTTAGTTTAGTTCATTTGCATTACATTGGTTTATGATTTTTACTACCACTAGTCCTACTTATAATATTCTGGTTAGAAGAAGTTGTAGACTCATGGGTGCCTTTGATCCTAAATCTTCCTCTCCTTTCCTTAGGATCCCGAATGATAACCTGATTCTTCATGATTCTAATCCTACCATGGATCAAAACTCTTCTCACTCATCTCATGACGAGGATGATGCTTTAAGAGTTCCTCCTGAGCAAGTCCAAAAACTTTCCACTAAACTTGATAAAATGGGTAATTGGCTTCTTCAAGAGAACCATAATCAAGATTCCATTCAAGTTATAGAGGCTCTTAAGAAAGTTCTATGTGATAGTGATCAAGGTGTTAACCTCTTATGTGGTATTACTCACCTTGTGCATTCAAATGTTAAACCTCTAGTTCAAAAAGCTCAAGATTTAGGGTTGATTCCTCTTATCACTAGTGTTGAACCTCCTTCTAATCCTTTACCTAGTATTCCTATCTATACTCCTTCTTTGGTGACTGTGATGGTTCCCTCTATTCCTATGAGTATTCCTCCTATGTCCCTTCCTACATCATAACCTTCATATCATAATGTCCTTTTCAGTTATTCCAATCCACTTCCAACTGTAGTTCCTAGTGTTCCTCCAGTTGTGTCTTCTATTCTTGTAGCTTCTTACACTTTACCTAGTGTTTCTAATGTTGCTACTCTTCCTATTTCCTCTAATGATTCAACAATCATCAGTTTGGCTCAAACTGTATCATCCTTACAACAACAACTTGCTTCCTTAACTCAAAACAAGTTTAGTATTCCTACATGTGACATGGGAAGTCCCTTGTCTTGAGACATCATTCATACTCATGTTCCTCAGCAAGGTGAGATGCCTCATCTTGAGAATTATAATGGAAAAGGAGATCTTGTTCATCATGTTAAAACATTCCAAATCCTTTGTAGTGATTATGCTCATGACCATAGGATTTTAGCCAAACTATTTGCTAGAACCTTCCATGACAAGGCCTTACAATGGTATTGTTCCTTGCCTCCTTATTCTATTAATTCCTTTCCTCAGCTTGCTAATGCCTTTATTCAATAATTTCAAAATAATATTGGCCCGCAAGTGTCTTTGGCTGATTTGATGCATTGTAAACAAAGTGCTAAGGAAAAATTGACTGAATTTATTGGTAGATTTAAGCATTTGTATGCTCAAATTTCCTATCATGTTCCTAATATTGATATTCAACATATGTTTATTTCAAATTTGCAAAAGGATATTAGAGATAAGATTATGCTTATTGAATTTACCTCTTTTCAACAACTTTGTGCAGCACTTCATCATTATCAATTACAAGTGAGTCAATTTGAGAGCAACACTCCAATGGCTCCTGTTCCAGTTGATAAGAGTGATACTGCTCCTAATTCAAACAAATTTAAAAAATTCAACAACTATGTCAAGATAAACAAACAAGCGAATGCAGTTGCTGATCAAGTTGATGTTGCATCTCACAATGCCACTTCTGCATCCACTGCTTTTCGATTAAATCATGCATTTACTCCTCTTTTTGAATCTTTACATGCTATTATGAATAGGTTGTTAGCTGCTAATATGATTACTTTACCTCCTATTTGACCTCTTTTACCTACTACGATTGCATCTAAATCTTTTGATCAAAATGCTTTTTGTCAATATCATCATTAGAATGGTCATGATACTGAGAAATGTTATTCTTTAAAACATAAGTTTTAAGATCTAATTGATTCTAAGGCTTTATCTATTGATAATCTAGATAGTAGTGGGAATAAGTCTGTCTCTCCTCCTAATCAGAACCTTCAAATCTATACGAACCCTTACCTATGCATGATACTAATACTATTGCTCAACCATCTACTATGGAAATTATGTATGATTCAAAGATGGATGATCTCAATCATGTTGTTAATCAAGTGGAGCATGTTGATCAATCTATACCCCCACCTCAACCTCAACTTCAATATCAACCTCAGATTCAACCTCAAGTTCAATCTCAACCTCAACCAAAACCTAAACCTAAAATGAAAACTCAACCTAAACCTCAACAACAATTTAAGAATAAAAGACCTCAAGAACTTTTGATTACCTTTGATGACTCTAAGACTATTAAAGCTCCTGATGGTCCCCTTTACATTGCTGCTAGGATTGCTCAAAAACCTACTCGTGGTTGTCTTGTTGATCTTACATCCTTAGTCAATGTTATCACTGAAGAAAATATTTTTATGAAAATATTACAATGTGACTTTTATGATACATTGGATGTGTGGATTCAAATTTGCAACGGGTTTCTTTATCCATCATTTGGTTCTATTACTTTACTGGTTGAACTTTGTGGAAAAATTGTGAATACTACCTTTGTTGTTGTTCCTACTTCTGATCAATTTCAAGTTAAGCTAGGTTTGCCTTGGTTAACTACCATTTATTTTGTTGCTTCACCTATCCATAAATGTCTTAAGTTCATTCATGATGAAGAAGTGAAGATGATTAATCATAGTCTATATCAACCTTCCAGGCCTAGAGATTATGCTGCTCTGGATTTCTTTTGGCCTTCATTACCTAATTCATGTCCTCCTCGACCTGATAATATTTTTCGATCATATCAAGCTTATAAACATCATAAAATTCTTGAATTAAGTTCACCTCCTAGGGATCTTAATCATGGTCTTTTACCTACACCCTCGATACCTCCTTTAACTATGACCTCTAGCTCTGTTAATCAAGTTCCTTCTACCGAACCTATCAAAGATCCTATGATTGTTCCTCCTATGGTTAATAATCCCATTGATCATCCTAAAGAGCCTATGAAGGATCCTATGATTGTTCCTCCTAGTTCTCAACCTATTGCAAATAAATCAAAACAAAATCAATCTGCTAGTGAACATCGTAAAAAGCATCGTGCTCATGCTAAAGCTCAAAGATCTCTACCTTCTACGGATAAACCTATGCATAATGTGGTAAAATAGATTGTTACTAATAATGATGTTCACATGCATGATTATGATGATTCTATTCGTATCTTAGATCCTATTTTGATTAATTTGGATGAAGAAGATACTCTTGATGATACGGATGATGTTAATGATGAATATGAAACTATTGACATTGATTTACCTAATATGCTTTCATCACAATTAACTTTTACACCTAGTGTCAAACATTGTGATTCTCAAGAGGATCCTTGTTTGGAACTAGCTATCCTTCCTACTATGTTGGATATAGTCCCTCTTGCGATTTACCCACCTTCTCTAAATGATATACAACGAGATGGGGAAATTAGGCGGCACGCTTGATCGCTTTGTCCTTCGTGGTAGCTTTTTTGTGTGTTTGCCTGTTGTACGGTGCTTCTCCCATACTGTGTTTGCTAAATGTTGTTAGATTATTTTATACGATCCTTGTTACTCAGTTGGTGCAAGGTGATAAAGGAATCAAAACTACTGTTCAAATTCTTCTATATGTATCTCTAACTTCTATGCATTGTTGAATGTTATGTTGTAATTTTCCTATTGTTCATAAATGTTTCCTTGTGTAATCTTCTTGGATTCAAGATATGGTAGCACTAATTCTTTTTGGTCTCCATGTCATGGTCTGAAAAGATTCTCCTTCATATATCTTATGTGATCTTTCCTCCTTTGTGACTGTAGTTCTACTTTCTTTGCGGAATGATGTCAATTCATTTGCAATAATATCATATATATATTATCTTATGATCATACTGACCCCACAATAAGTAGATCACTTCTATGTTCTATGTATGTTTCTATGATATTTCTATTGATTTGTCTTCGTCTAGGGGCATCGTAATCAGTGGAGTTGTTTATGTTTCCGTTAAAGTCATTGCTCCTGTTAAAGTGTCAGCAATGACTTTAACGTGGGGGCATACACTCTACTCACCTATTGCACACACACTTTTTGATATACACACATATTTTTCAAGACACTTTTTCCCTTTTTGGATTATTAATTAATCCTTAAAGCATGGGTTTATATTTTAGGATCTCTTGATCCCTCCAGTTTCAAATACACATATTTTGATCCCTTAAGGTCGAAGGTGTCCTTAAGATTGGATCTCTTTTTTGTTTTTTGTTTTTATTCTTATGGAATAGAATATTCCTAAGAATGAATCCTTGATGGATTGACTAGTGAGTAGCCACATTCACTAGGCGGTTCAATTCCATCTTTCTAGTTGCACCATTTTTCTGTGTGGTTCACAATGGGACATAAGTTCTCATTGGGTGAGGTAATCACACCTTCTTTCTTTCTCTAGAGATTTTTTTCTTATTTTGATCTAGGAGTTGATGAAGACTTGAGTCACTAGGTGCTTAAGGTTTCTCTTTGTCCCTTAGATTATGATAAGATTATCTTTTCATTCTGATCTCCTTTACCAAGAGTTTGCATCGAGTCCATACTCTTGCTAAAGTGGGGGCTTAATGTATCATCTTAAAATGGAAGCACTTCCATGTTAAGAGTGTTTAGCCCTCTGAGTAAGTGGTTTGGGGTCATGTTAAGTGCCTTGATCGGGTCTTTGCATGTATTTGGCTTTCTCCCTGCTTTCCACTTCTTCCCGGCACTTGATTTCTTCATTCTAGGTGATATTAGGGTTAGGATCTCAAGGATTCTTCTTAATTTCCCTCTTCCATGGCTCTATTTTCTAGGTAGGATTTAGAAATAGGTCCTCCTAGCCTTCATCATAGTAATCATATGATTTTATGTCTATCCCTGGCATTCTGCCCTGTCCTAATATCATTTCTAGGTTTTTGGGCATCCCCAGGACCTCCTGACCTGGTTCTGACTAAATTTGGACCCAGGGTCAAATTCAAGGTTGATCCTGACTAGGTTAGGATCGAGCTTGAACCTGACTAGGTCAAGATCAAGGTCGAACCTGACTAGGTCAAGTCCAACCTCAATTTTTCCCCCCTCATTCAAATTTCCAAAATCCTGGATTTCTGGGCATCGGGCTTTCGAGATATTTATTTTTTCGCCTTTGGGTTAACCATTTCAGGTTTCGGGATGGTAAATCCTTTAATTTCATTTAATCTAAGTATATTTTCTAAAGGTTAGGACCTAATTGAGATTTAATTCTCCAAGTTGGCCCCTCTAGAAGATTGTGCCCTAGTTCACTATAAAAGGAGGCCTTCCTCTTTCATTTTCATCATCACATCTCAAGCAATTTCATGAGCAAGCTCTCAAGTGCAAGCAAGTGAATTCAAGCATTCAAGTGTTCAAGCATTCATCCATCAAGGAGATCCATTATTAGCTATTGAAGGATTCAATCTCTTTGGAGCCCCCTTTGATGATCCATCCTTCTACATTCATCTAAGCCTCCTCATATGCAAAGATCTATTCAAGATTGGTGTTGAAGATCAAATGCCATTGATTTGAGACATCCTACATTCATCCTACATTCATTGAAGCATTCCTACTTGTGGATTTGAGGATTTGAATCCTCTACAAGGACTTCAACATAAGCGAGGTGATTTGTTTCAATTACTTTGTTTATGCACAGTATATTTCAATTAAATTTCAAGGTTAATTCCTAAATTGGGGTTTGACCAAGGCAAACCCCCCATACAAAAAAAACCCCCCATTTTCTTGTAGGTACAGGTGTGAAATTATGGATCTAAGAGTGAATTTGGATACCCTTTTTGGTAAACTTCTGAGATTTGTGAACAGAATTCGAATCAGACTTCAAATAAAGAATGTAGTATTTGACCTTTTATGAGGGTCAAACCTGACCTGAGCTCATCTTGGAGAAAGATTTCTAGGTTTTCTCTATCTTGGCATTTCTAGTCTGAAACAGGTTGCAAAATTACCTAAAAGTATACACAGACATCAAAATTTGACATTTTCCAGATCTACCCTAATTTGAGGTTAGTATTTGTATTTCAATTATTCCATATTCCAAGCATAATTTCATTCATAGGGAAATATTGGATTTACTCTCTCTCTCTTCCATATTCCTCATAAATTGATTTGATTATGTATTAACCTCTTGGTTGATCAAATTGGATCTCTTCTTTGGGAATTTGGGTTTGAGAATAGATCTCATATTTCCCCCCTTTACATCTAAATAGAGGTGAATCCATTTTACCACTATTCAGTAAGATCATTTCATGGTTTGGAATGTTTTTACTAAAAGTTCATTAGGAATTTTAGTTCAATATGTAATTCTATGATTGAGACTATTAGAACAGATAAAAGGGAATTCAAGTGGACACATGGAGCTGATAAAAGTTTTGAGACTCTGAAGTAAAAGGTTGTTAAATTGCCTGTTTTGGCATTGCCTGATTTCAATAAGGTATTTCAAGTGGAATGTGATGCAAGTGGTAGTGTAATTAGAGTTGTATTGAGTCAAAAAGGTAAACCTGTTGCTTTCTTTAGTGAAAATTTGAATGATGCAAAAAGGAAATACTATGTGTATGATCAAGAATTCTATGCTATTGTTCAAGCACTAAAGAAATGGAGACATTATTTGATATCGAGTGAATTTGTGTTGTATACCAATCATAAGGCTTTACAGTATTTGGGTAGTCAGAATAAATTGAATCAGAGACATATGAAATGGGTTGATTATTTTCACACTTATACATTTGTGATAAAGCATAAGAGTGGAGTCACTAATCAAGTTGTTGATGCATTGAGTAGAAGAAGATCTTTGATGACCGAGATGAAAATTGAAGTTCTTGGATTTGATGACATGAGAGATTCTTATGAATTTGATCCTGATTTTTCTGAATCATGGAGAAAGTGCAAAGCACCTATTAAAGATCAACCAAGTACTAAATGGGATGAATATTTTTTTCAAGAAGGTATGTTGTTTAAAGGTATTTAGTTGTGTATACCGAGAGGAGCAATGAGAACTAATTTGATAAAGGAGAAACATAGTCATGGTTTGGCTGCACATTTTGGTGTTGATAAGACATTGAATTTTCTTAAGGAGAAATACTTTTGGCCACAGTTGTATAAAGATGTTCAAAAATTTGTGAAAAGTTGTGGAATTTGTCAAGTTACAAAAGGAGGAAGTCAGAATACAAGATTCTATACACCAATTTCTGTTCATGAGAAACCTTGGATTGACATCAGTATGGATTTTGTTCTTGGCTTACCGAAGACAGTAAGAGGTAATGATTCTATATTTGTTGTTGTGGATAGATTTTCTAAAATGGCACATTTTATACCTTGTAGAAAGACATCAGATGCAGTACATATAGAAAATCTCTTCTTTAAGGAAATTATCAAATTGCATGGATTACCGAGGAGTATTATCTATAACCAAGACAATAAATTTGTTGGATGCTTTTGGAAGACCCTTTGGAGAAAGTTTGGCACCGAGTTGAAATATGATTCTACATTTCACCCATAAACCAATGGACAGACAGAAGTTGTGAATAGAAGTTTGGGAAATCTTTTGAGATATTTAGTTGGAGACACACTAAGTAATTGGGATTTTATGTTGGCACAAGCAAAGTTTGCATACAATAATTTAGTGAATAGGAGTGTTGGAAAAACACCCTTTGAGATTGTAAATGGCATACAACCGAGAGGTACATCTGATTTAAGGGATATTGTTGATGAAAGAAAGAGAAGTGTTGAAGGAGTGAAGTTTGTTGAGTACATGAAGACATTGCATGAAGATGTGAAACATAAGTTGGAAGTATGTAATCAAAAATACAAAGACAGAGTTGATAGATTAAGAAGACATAAGAATTTTGCAGTCGGTGATGAAGTAATGGTTCATTTGAAGAAAGGTCGATTTCCTGTTGGAACATATGGGAAGCTAAAAATGAAGAAGTTTGGTCATTGCAAGATTTTGAGGAAATTTGATAGTGAAAATGCATATGAGATTGAGTTATCTGATGACATGGATATATCACCTATATTCAACATTGCTAATTTGTATGAGTATCATGAACCTGATGAAGACATGAAAATACCGATGGATTATCCCAAGAAATAGAAGGAAGATGTTGAAGATATTTTGGAGCAAAGAATTAGCAAAAGTACATGAGGAAAATAGTATATGGAATATCTGGTAAAGTGGAAGAACGGACCGATTGAAGACAGTACATGGATTTCATAATCTGAGTTGGATGCAGCTCAGATCGTAATTGTCCCATGATTCAGAGAATCATTTCAAATAACCCCAGGTGTCTGATGCAGGAGCATCTCAAGTCCTTGGCAATCTTGTGTCACCAAAAATATTGATGGAGTTGATGAAAAACAACCCACAGCTCCCAAGAACACCTGGATGCAAACACTTGTCATAGAAAGAGAGAGAAGCAAACAGCTATGGAGGCCTGAACACATTGATCCACGAGAGAGGAGAAATCCTTGATGTGCAAAAACAAAAGTTGCAATCAATAATGAAATGTCAAAAAAGGTTACAAAGTGTTATGAGATCAATCCTTATAAAAGGAGATCAGAAAACCTAAAAGGTAAAACCCTAGGTTGCATAATAATAATAAATAAAGATAATTAATTATTATATGCCTAAAGTTTAGCTTAAGTCAAAAGAGGTAATAAGTGACTGAATAATTAAATCAATATGATTCAATTAATCAATAAAACACTTTATTACTCTAACACCCCCCCTTAAGATTAACTTTGGGAGAAGCTAAAAACCTAGAAAGAACTACTGAAAGCAAATGGGTCCCAACAACAAAGGCTTGATCAAGTACCCAAGTACAAAGGAGAGTCTCTACAAAGCGGAGAAATAGAGAAAACCACATGGGAAAAACTCTACTCTAAAAAGAGACAAAGATTAGTCTGAAGGACCGAAGAAGCCTCCAAAACTAGGAATGTTCTAGAAAATAGGAACAAAGTGTTAATATGATTTAGAACAACAAAGAGGGGGGGTGAATCAATTGTTCTCAGGTCTTGATGTATAAAACAATCTCATAAACTTATCCTTAAATCAGATCCAAAACCAAAACAAACTCGGTCATCACTGATTCAATAATAGAAACATCTAACAATGCAGTCCACTACCTAGCTGTAACTTAACTTGTAAAACATAGTAATGTTTAGATCTAAACATTCACACAAGTATAAACACCAAGATTTATAGTGGAAACCCAATTTGGAAAAAACCACTTTGTAACATGCTACTATTATTTTCACTCTTCTGAAGTGAGCTCGGTAAAAAGCCAACCCTGTCAAAGGTTACAATACACACTGTTAAATGTGACCCGGTTAAAGGATTTCAATCACCCTGTTAAAAGTGAGCCTAGTCATAGGACTTACATACACTCCATTAGAATGCAACCTTGTTCAAAGGATTTAACATATGAATGTTAGGTCAACCTCTGTTAAAAAGATTTTGACTGTTATAATGGTTAGAAAGTAGTAGCAGTATTATCTGAAAAATATACAACTCACTTTGCAAATATCAAATCTGATTCTGTACACTAATGTTGGTTTACTGACTTTGAAACTTTTCCATTTCCATCTCTGATCTTCTCAAAACTTTTCTTCAAGCAATCACCACCATTCTCCTTCAGCCTTTTCTACTTATTCAGTCAATAAAACTTTTCTCTTCCAGCATTCTCTGTTCACCATGTGCATACATATCACAATGTTTAGGTTCCCTTATATTTTCCTCAATTAGGTTAACTCATCTTTTGCCACTCAATCTCATTCGTAGATCTTAGGGTTAGGTCAGATTCATTGAATCTACCCACTTTATGTTCTTTGGCTCCTTTTCTAGAATCATCTCAAATCTCTTAAAGATTTATAATAAAACATTTTATAATGCATTTAATGCTTCCAAACAATCAATAAATAAAGTCAACACATTTTACATAATCCAAGAATTCAACAATGTCAGCTCCAAAATTAAATTCTCTTCAAATATAAAATTGCTTATGCTCGGTCAATACTGTGATTGTTCACTTGATCTTCATGTAGAATGCTCGGTCAATACTAAAAACTATTTCCTCAGCTTGCACTGTCTTCCTCGGCAATTTACTAATGCTTGGTCGACACTATAATTTTTCTCGGCATATAGTAACTCGGTCGACACTAACATCACTCAGCTTAAACATGATTTTTCCATTCTTTGCTCAATTAAGCCTACCAGTTTAGTCTTTAGTCTTACTAAGATAAACAATACATTATCTCATCATAGTGTAACATAGTCAAGTACACTTTGTAGTATCAAGATAACTCAACCTTTCCCTAGGTGCTATTGTTACCAACCTTGCTTAGCCCCTTAGCAACACTCAAATAGATATAGTACTTTCCTAAGTAGCAACAGTCTTACCAATTAAGGTTTGACATCAATGACAATACAACAATTGTTTCATTTTAGTTTCCAACAATCTCCCTCTTTGGCATTGATGGCAACACCATATGATATCACCTAAATAACACATGGATTACCAACCAATCCAAAATCTTATCTATCTATCAGAAACTTATTTATAATATCCTTAGCTTCATTCTGATTCAGAATCCTATAAGCCTCACTCCTGTGACCGTCAGAAGTATTCAGATCTCCCTCTATCCTGATTCTTCATTTTAGTTCATCATCCTTATCTTTAGTTCATCATCCTCTTTCCTTTTTGTTCCATCGGCTCATCAACTCTTAGTTTTCAATATCATGTTTTATCATATCTCATGTGTTATCATATCAGTACATTCTCCCTCTTTGACAAAAATACCAAAGCACCAACTAAAACATACATCCATCAGATGTAGATAATATCTATGCAGCTCAATGTTTCTCCCTCTTTCATCTTGCTTATGACTGATTCCTTGTCTTTGCTTCTCTTCACAACTCTAGGCCAGCCCTAAAGTGTGACAACCTTCTGCATCAATTTGTCAAATGTTCTATTGTAGCACACTTGATGTAGTGCTCCTAGCTTGTCTAGGAAGCCTCGGTTAGGGGAAGAACCCCTAATTGACTTCTTAAATACTCATGAGCTTCTCTGGGTAAAGCTTTAGTGAATATGTCTACTAGTTGTTCTTTTGTATTCACATATTCCATTCGGACCTCTTTGTCTTGTACTAATTCTCTCAAGTAGTGATACTTGATTGCAATGTGTTTGGTCTTAGTGTGCATCACTGGATTCTTAGAAATATTGATAGCACTTGTGTTGTCACAGAAGATAACAACAGGTTCAGTGATTTCTTCTTTCATGCCTATCAACAATTGTTTTATCCATACCAAGTTTAAATAGTTCCCTGCAGTAGCAACATACTCGGCCTTGGCAGTAGATTGGGAAATGCAATTTTGTTTTTTGCTTGTCCAGGAGACTAATCTGTGTCTAAGAAAGAAAGCTCTACCACTTGTACTATTTCTATCATCTACATTTCCTACCCAATCAACATCTGTATAAACTTGGAGTTCAAATTTGTCATCCTTCTTATAATATAGACCATTGTCAGCAGTTCCTTTCAAGTATCTCATAATTCTTTTCACGGCCATCATATGTGTTTCCTTAGGATTGGTAGAGAATCTTGCCACAATCCCAATAGCTAATGCAATATCTGGTCTGTTGTGTACAGCATACTGCAATTTTCCAATCATGGATCTATACAGAGTCTAATTCACTTTTGCAGCATCATCATTCTTAGATAACTTTTGTCCAATAACCATAGGAGTTCCCATTGGTTTAGCATCTTCCATCCCAAAAGTTTTCAGTATTTCATTAACATACTTAGACTGTGTAATGAAAATTCCATTCTTCTTCTGATATACTTGTAAACCAACAAAGAATTTGATCTCACCAAACATACTCATTTCAAACTCAGTTTGCATTTCATTTGAGAAACTTTTACATAATGCATCTTGTCCACCAAAAATAATGTCATCAACAAAAATTTTTGCCAACAAGATACCTTTACCTTCTTCATCCTTCATGTACAGATTGCTTGTGTCATTTGTTCTTGAAAATCCAATCTGTATCAAGTAGTTGTGCAACCTCTCATACCATGCTCTAGGTGCTTGCTTCAATCCATACAATGCTTTGTTCAGTTTGCACACCATGTGTCTTATGTTTGGATCAATAAAACCTTATGGTTGGTCTATATAAACTTCTTCTTCTAGTATACCATTGAAAAATGCAAACTTGACATCCATTTGATATACCTTGAAATCTTTATATACAGCATATGCAAGAAGAGTTCTTACTCCTTCCAATCTAGCTACAGGGGCAAATGTCTCCCCATAATCTATTTCTTCTTCTTGTGCGTAGCCTTTGCATACCAGCCTAGCTTTTTTCCTAGTGATTTCACCATTTTCATTCATCTTATTCCAAAATACCCACTTTGTTCCTATAACATTCTTGTTTTCAGGTCTCGACACCAAAGTCCAAGTATCATTCTTCTCAATCTAGT
This sequence comes from Chamaecyparis obtusa, assembly GCA_027943335.1. Lineage (NCBI taxonomy): Eukaryota > Viridiplantae > Streptophyta > Pinopsida > Cupressales > Cupressaceae > Chamaecyparis > Chamaecyparis obtusa. Next base: position 531,689 of record BSBK01007079.1, read on the forward strand.
CAATTTCTTCATTCATTGCTTGTATCCAGTCTTCATTCTCCAATGCTTCTCTAGTTGTCTTCGGTTCAAATTCACATAGTAGACATGTTGGATACTTAGTCTTACTTCTGGTCTGGATTCCAGTATCTTTGTCTCCAATTATTTGTTGAGGCTTATGATGTCTTCTCACATATTTTGCCAAAATAGGTTCAGTTGTTCTCTCCTCTATTTCATCATGTTCCTCAACAAGATTGTCAGATTCAACTTTAGAATGCTCAGCAACCTCTTCCTAATATTCAACAGCATTTTCTTGTAGCTCGGCATGTTCTTGTTCTCTCTCAGCATCATTTTCCTGATGCTCGGCAACTTCTGTCTGTCGCTTAGCATTGCTTACCCGAGACTCAGCATCAGGTGAAAGTCTGTTACTTGCCTCTTCTTCCTCTTCAATGTACACAAAAGATCTATAATCTTCTAGTTCTCTTTTACTGTCAGCTTCATTTCTTTCTACATGCTCATCAATTTTGACATTCACACTTTCCACAATTTTGTTAGTGTTAGAGTTCAAACACTTATAAGCTTTAATTTTTGTGGAGTACCCTAGGAATATGGCTTCATCACTCTTAGCATCAAACTTTCCATTCCTAGTGTCTTTTAATATATAGCACTTACTTCCAAAGATTCTAAAGTATTTAACACTCAGTGCATGTCCATGCCATAATTCATAAGGTGTCAGATTTGTACCTTTCTTGATTTGTACCCAGTTAAGAGTGTAGACAGCAGTGCTTATAGATTCTTTCCAATATTTTTGTGCCACATTCTTTTCAATCATCAATGTCCTTGCACAATCCAAGATAGATATGTTTCTCCTTTTTGCTATACCATTCTATGGAGGTGTTCTAGGTGCAAACATCTATCTTTTAATTCCTCTATCATTGCAAAATAGATTAAATTCATTTGATGTAAATTCTCCACCTCGATCAAATCTAAGACATTTCAGATTCCTACCCGTCTCCTTTTCAACCTTACCCAAATACCACTTAAAATATTGAAAAGCTTCAAATTTTTCTTTTAGAAACATCACATGCATCATCCTAGTATGATCATCAAAAAATAAGATAAAGTATCTAGCACCACAATAACTTTGTACACCCATAGGTCCACAAAGGTCAGTATGAACCAAATCTAAAATGTTTTCAGAAGTAAAGGTTTTGCTCTTGAAACTTGACTTTGTCATTTTTCCTAACTGGCATTCCTTGCACATCACATTCTTAGGTTTCTTCAATCTAGGTAGACCTCTTACCTTTTTCTTCTTACTTATCTCTACCAGATTGTCAAAGTTAACATGACATAGCCTTTTATGCCATTACCAAATATCATCAAGTTGTGCAATCAAACATGTTTCTTCAGATAGCTCAAGATAGAACAAATTACCTCTAGTCTGATCTCCACTTCCAATCAGTTCTCCAATAATATCAAATATTTTAGCTTTCTTGTGATGAAATTCCACTTAGTAACTAGTTTTGTTAAGTTGAGCAACACTTAACAAATTGTAATTAAGACCTTCAACCCAATATGCATTTTCACAAGATATCTTATCAATTAGTTTAATCAAACTTTTTCCTCTAATACGACATGGTGCATCATTACCAAATTTTACACTTTTACCTCTGTAATGATGTAAGGTCTCAAACTTATTTTTGTCACCTATCATGTGATGTGAACAGCCACTATCAATAATCCATTTATCATTCTTGTTCACATAGGATATCAATGCAGTTTTTTCATCCTCATCAGATTCATCTTTCATTGCAACATAAACTACCTCAATTTCAAAATGATCACTATCAGTGTCAGTCTCTTTTTCAGCAATGCCACAAGATTTCTTACCTTTTCCCTTGTAGTCTCTGTTCCATCAGTAGCTTCTGTCATCTTTTCTATCTTTGTGTTTTCTTTTCCTTTCATCATCTTTATCCTTCCTGTCAGGACATCTAGCAGCTATATGACCAACTTTATTACATGCAAAACATATAATAGGGAATTTACCTTTATACTTTCCTTTTCCCCTTCTCATTCTTCTAGCCATAAGAGCTTCTAGATCTTCTAGTTCTTGTTGGAAACAATTGTTTGAAGTAAATTGCTACTCAATTATGTATTGTCTTTGATGTCACACTATGTCATAGTTCGCAGCAATCTGCTTCTACCGAGCTCAGTCGGTCTGCCAGACAGGGATATTAGTGCTTACCGAGTCCACTCGGTTATCGAAGAAAGTTTAGTGTTTACCGAGTCCACTCGGTTATCGAAGAAAGTTTAGTGTTTACCGAGTTCACTCGGTTTCCGAAGAAAGTCTAGTGTTTACCGAGTTCACTCGGTTGCCGAAGAAAGTTTAGTGCTTACCGAGTTCAGTCGGTCATCGAGGAAAGTTAGTATTTACCGAGTTCAGTCGGTTATCAAAGGTAAAGGATTGTTGGTGTTTACCGAGTTCCCTCGGTCTCCGAAAAATTATAAAAAGATATGGTCACCGAGCACTGTCGGCCCTTGAAGGATTTTTGCAAATAAAGTTTACTTAATTCAGCCGACTGTTATACTAAATAATGTCGATTTGACTAATCCAAAATCATATAAATAAAAGGTAAAATGTGAAAAATAGATATACAACACAGCAGAAGATTTACAGAAGAAAAGAAGGAAAGATATATGTGAGTTTGCGAAGGATGTTCAGATATCCTTGAGGAGCAGCAGAGATTTATTCGATCAGAGAGGATCAGACTTATGCAGAACAGAGATCTGTAATCAGCAAGACAGTTGCATTATTATACAGGTCACTTTTTCATTGTTACCTTCTTATCATTGTAACAGTGAATTCTAAATCTCTTAACCGAGTTGGTTTAACAACCATAATATAAATCCTCTAACAAGGTGACAATTCCATTGAATTGTTTTTAAGACCTCTTACCAGGCCACTCCTAGCAGGGTGTTTTAAATCCTCTAACAAGGTCACACCTAACAGTGTGTTTTGTAACCTTTTACCGGGTTGGCTTCTAACCGGGCATCACTTCAGAAAAGTGAAAATTAGTATCTAGATACATTGGTGGTTTTTCCCATATTGGGTTTCCACGTTAAATCTTGTGTCTCTTGTGTTCTTAATTGCTTCCTCAATCATTTACATGCACTGATAAATATCTAAAGATAATATTGCTAATACTTTCTGCATCTTCAAAGTTACTGCAATCTATTTACCGAGTGCTAAAACAGACAACATTGTTAAGATATCTTAAAGGATCTGCAAAGAATTAATTGTGAAGTGTTTTTATGGTTCACTGATTCACCCCCCCCCCCTCTCAGTCACTTCATCCATATTCCATCAATTGGTATCAGAGCTTTTGGTGCTTGCAGGAAGGGTTTCAAAGACCTAAGCTAAAGATCAGGATGTCTTACAAGAGGGAAATTCCAAAGCTTAACAGAGATAACTTTTCAACATGGCAAGGTCTCATGCGACTTCATCTGGCTTCCATTGGTGATTCAGGATGCAAATACATTGATGAAGAATACACAATTCCTAATGGCGCATTAACTGTTGAAGACATTGCAGATAAAAAGACTCACAACACCATGATGATAGACATTGCATCTGCTCTCAGCTATGAAGAATTTGATGATATTAAAGACTACACTACTGCATACGAAATGTGGGTGGCACTGAAGAAAATATATGGTGGTGATGCAAATGTGAAGAGAGCCAAAGCAGAAAGCCTAAGAGGACAGTTTGACAAGATGAATATGAAGGAAGATGAAAACATTGCAAAATATGTTGAAAGAATCAAAGCAAGTGTAAGTGCAATCAGAGCTTCTGGAGGAACAATCTCAGATGAGACTGTTATAAGTAAGGTACTCAGAACACTACTCCCTATCTATGCAATAAGAGTATCAGCTATTCAAGAAAGAAGATGTGAAGCAAACCACAGTATAACTTTGGATGCTTTAGTTGGAAGATTGACAGCTTTTGAATTAGACAACTATGATAACTATGTTCCTAGTTCCAAAAATATTGAATCAGCATTTGAGGCTAAGGTTTCACTAAAGAAGAACAAGAAAATTAAAGAAGTTCAGACAGACAGTGAAGAGGAATCAGAAGAAAGTTCTGATAGTGATCTTGAAATTGTACTTGCAAAGAAGTACTCTAGAGGGAAAGGTAAGTATAAAGGTAAAACTCCTTTAATCTGTTTTTCATGCGAAGAAATTGGAAATATTGCAGCTAGGTGCCCAAACAAGCAAGTCAAAGAAGAAAAGAGAAGTCACAAGTGCTATGGCAAAAAGAATTTCAAATCATACAAGGATAAAGGTAAGAAATCATGTTTTATGGCTAAAGATTCTGATGATAGTGAAGAAGAAATTGTCTTTATTGCTATAAAAGATGAATCTGATGATGATGAAGATAAGATAGCACTTATTTCTCATATAAGCAAAGATGATATATGGATAATAGACAGCGGATGTTCACACCACATGACTGGTGACAAGACAAAATTTGAATATCTAGAAGACTGTGACAATGGTAATGTAAGATTTGGAAACAATGAACCTTGTTGTATAAAAGGAAAAGGAAGAATCTCATTAACCAAAGAACTCATATGTGATAATGCTTACTGGGTTGAAGGACTAAAACATAATCTTCTAAGTGTAGCACAGCTAATCAACACTGGTTTCAAGGTTGAATTCATGAATGGTCAAGCAAGACTGCTGGATGGAAAAGGAAAACTCATTGGATCAGGCAAACAAACAAAAGGTAACTTATTTTATCTTGATCTCAATGAATATTCATGCCTTATTGCTCAAATAGAAGAAAGTTGGCTATGGCACAAAAGGTTATGTCATGTGAATTTTGATAACATGATAAAAATAAGCAAATTCAAGAAGGTTAGAGGCATTCCTACTTTGAAGAAACCTGACACTGGTCTATGTAAGAATTGTCAGATTGGCAAAATGAGTAAAACTAGTTTCAAAAGTAAGAACTATCAGTCTAAAGAAATTTTGGAAATTGTGCATATTGATTTATGTGGACCTATTGGAATACAAAGCTATACTGGAGATAAATTCTTTATTCTTTTCGTTGATGATTATTCTAGAATGATGACTGTTATGTATTTAAGAGAAAAATCAGAGGCATTTGAAAAGTTCAAATGGTACTTAGCAAGAGTAGAAAAAGAAACGGGGAAAAGATTGAAATGCTTAAGATCAGACAGAGATGGTGAATTCATCTCCCATGATTTTAACAACTTCTGCATTGAAAGAGGAATCAAAAGGCAGGTATCAGCTCCTAGAACTCCTGAGCAGAATGGAATAGCAGAAAGAAGAAACAGATCTATTATGGATTGTGCAAGGACTCTAATGATAGAAAAGAACATTGCTATAAAGTACTGGAAGGAAGCTATCAGCACTGCAGTTCATACCTTGAACCGAGTACAACTGAAGAAAGACACATTCAAAACTCCTTATGAATTATGGTATGGCTATAAACCTAATGTAAGTTACATGAAAATATTTGGTAGCAAGTGTTATATCTTAAAAGAATCCAGAAGAAATAAATTTGATGTGAAGAGTGATGAAGGAATATTCCTAGGATATTCTAGCAAAAGCAAGGCATACAAATGTCTGAACTTATCTACTCACAAAGTCATAGAAAGTATACATGTGAAATTTGATGAGTTTGCAAAAAAGACTGATGAAGAAAGCAAAAGGGAACCTGAGAACTACAGAAGATTCGTTTACATTGAACCTGAAACATTGACAGACACAACTATCAATAAGGAAGCTATATCTACCGAGCCGAGCACAGTTACCGAGTCACAGGAAGAAGTTCAAACCGAGTCACAGGAAGAAATTCAGACTGAGTCTCAGCCTGAAGTTACCGAACAAATATCTACCGAGCCCAAGCAACCTGAAGAAGAGATCCTAGAAGACAACAGCATGAATCATTCAAAAGGCAAGGAACCTATACTAGCCAAATATGTCAGAAGACATCATACACCAGATCAAATCATTGGAAACAAATCAGATGGTACTATGACAAGAAGCAAGCTAAAAGGTACATGTCTACTTACTGATTTTGAACCTAGAAATATCAAAGATGCATTAGAGAATGAAAGTTGGGTTGAAGCAATGAATGAAGAATTAGAACAAATACAAAAGAACAAAACTTGGACTCTTGTACCTAGACCTAAAGATAAGAATGTAATTGGAACAAAATGGGTATTCAGAAATAAACTGAATGAAGATGGTCAAGTATCTAGAAACAAAGCTAGACTGGTATGTAAAGGTTATTCTCAAGAAGAAGGTATAGATTATGGAGAAACTTTTGCTCCTGTTGCAAGATTAGAAGGTGTAAGAACTCTACTTGCTTATGCAGCACATAAAGGATTTAAGGTATATCAGATGGATATAAAATCTGCATTTCTCAATGGAATTCTTGATGAAGAAGTCTACATTGAACAACCTGAAGGTTTTGTTGATCCAGACAAAAGGGACATGGTCTGCAGGTTACACAAAGCATTGTATGGTTTAAAACAAGCTCCTAGAGCATGGTATGAAAGACTCCATAACTATTTAATCCAGATTAATTTCAAAAGAGCTAATGATAACAGCAATCTGTATATTAAAGAAGGACCGGATGACAAAATTGTACTGGCAGAAATATTTGTGGATGATACTATATTTACAGGGAATGAGGATTAGTGCAAAGAATTTTCAGAACAAATGAACAGAGAATTTGAAATGTCTATGTTTGGTTTAATAAAATTCTTTGTTGGTCTTCAAATTCAGCAAAGCAAGAATGGTATATACATTACTCAATCCAAATACATTAAGGAGATACTTAAGAAGTTTGGAATGGAAGATTCAAAACTAGTTGGTACACCCATGTGTACTGGACTGAAACTTACCAAAAATGATGATTCAAAAGAAGTTGATCAGACCCTATATCGATCTATGATTGGAAAATTGCAGTATGTGGTACATACAAGACCTGATATTGCCTTAGCAGTCGGTATAGTAGCTAGATTCTCAGCAAAACCTAAGGAAAATCACATGATGGCAATCAAAAGAATCTTAAGATACTTAAGAGGAACTGAAGAGTATGGTTTGTGGTATAAATTTGGAGGCAATCTAGACTTGAAAGTGTTTACTGATGCTGATTGGGCAGGAAACATTGATGACAGAAAAAGCACAAGTGGTGGAGCATTTTTTCTTGGAAAAAGACTGGTATCCTGGACTAGTAAAAAGCAGAATTGCACATCTCAATCCACAGCCGAAGCAGAATATGTTGCTGCTGCAGTAAACTGTTCAAATATTGTTTGGTTTAAACAGCTGTTAGAAGGTATGAAGGTTGAAATCAAAGAACCAGTTGTTATATTTTGTGACAATACCAGTGCAATAAACATTTCTAAAAATCCAGTGATGCATTCCAAAACCAAGCACATTGCTATTAAATATCACTTTGTCAGAGAATTGGTGCAGGACAAGGAAATCAGATTAGAATATATTCATACAAAAGAACAGATTGCAGACATTTTTACCAAACCATTACCTAAGGATGCATTTGTGTATCTAAGAGGTAAGTTAGGGGTCATTCCCCTATCCGAGGCTCACTAAATACATTTTTAGTGATGCATCAACCAGAACATGATTGAAAATCAACCTGTTGATGCAACATATTAAAGGACTCATTACATATGAATCAGTACTTGAGGTACATTAATTTTCACCGGTAATATGTGAATTGTCTTTGGCATGTGTTGTCAAAGAGGGAGTGTTTGCTATGTCTTTACTATTGCTTTCAAGAAATTTTCAATAGTCAGAAGGAAGAATTTTCAGGATACAGGAAGTTTGCTGACAGAGGGAGATTTGAATCTAAACCGAGCCAACTCTTTCAAATTTCTTATGTTATGACATATTGTGTTGCCATCAATTCCAAAGAGGGAGATTGTTGGAAACAATTGTCTGAAGGAAATTGCTACTCAATTATGTATTGTCTTTGATGTCACACTATGTCATAGTTCGCAGCAATCTGCTTCTACCGAGCTCAGTCGGTCTGCCAAACAGGGATATTAGTGCTTACCGAGTCCACTCGGTTATCGAAGAAAGTTTAGTGTTTACCGAGTCCACTCGGTTATCGAAGAAAGTTTAGTGTTTACCGAGTTCACTCGGTTGCCGAAGAAAGTCTAGTGTTTACCGAGTTCACTCGGTTGCCGAAGAAAGTTTAGTGCTTACCGAGTTCAGTCGGTCATCGAGGAAAGTTAGTATTTACCGAGTTCAATCGATTATCAAAGGTAAAGGATTGTTGGTGTTTACCGAGTTCCCTCGGTCTCCGAAAAATTATAAAAAGATATGGTCACCGAGCACTGTCGGCCCTTGAAGGATTTTTGCAAATAAAGTTTACTTAATTCAGCCGACTGTTATACTAAATAATGTCGATTTGACTAATCCAAAATCATATAAATAAAAGGTAAAATGTGAAAAATAGATATACAACACAGCAGAAGATTTACAGAAGAAAAGAAGGAAAGATATATGCGAGTTTGCGAAGGATGTTCAGATATCCTTGAGGAGCAGTAGAGATTTATTCGATCAGAGAGGATCAGACTTATGCAGAACAGAGATCTGTAATCAGCAAGACAGTTGCATTATTATACAGGTCACTTTTTCATTGTTACCTTCTTATCATTGTAACAGTGAATTCTAAATCTCTTAACCGAGTTGGTTTAACAACCATAATATAAATCCTCTAACAAGGTGACAATTCCATTGAATTGTTTTTAAGACCTCTTACCAGGCCACTCCTAGCAGGGTGTTTTAAATCCTCTAACAAGGTCACACCTAACAGTGTGTTTTGTAACCTTTTACCTGGTTGGCTTCTAACCGGGCATCACTTCAGAAAAGTGAAAATCAGTATCTAGATACATTGGTGGTTTTTCCCATATTGGGTTTCCACGTTAAATCTTGTGTCTCTTGTGTTCTTAATTGCTTCCTCAATCATTTACATGCACTGATAAATATCTAAAGATAATATTGCTAATACTTTCTGCATCTTCAAAGTTACTGCAATCTATTTACCGAGTGCTAAAACAGACAACATTGTTAAGATATCTTAAAGGATCTACAAAGAATTAATTGTGAAGTGTTTTTATGGTTGACTGATTCACCCCCCCCCTCTCAGTCACTTCATCCATATTCCATCAGTTCTTCATCGGAAGTGTCACTGTCACTTTCACTATCACTTTCACTTTCGCTTTCACTCATGCATCTTTCTTTTTCTTTCTTTGGCTTGTTCAGAACTAGCTGTGACTTAAAAGCAAATTCAATATGTCCAATGCTTCCAACAGTGAAATTATCATAATAAGAGAGTTCAAAAGCAGTCAGATTACCAACCAAACTTTCCAAAGTAAGCACATTAGCAGAGTTACATCTAGATTCCTAAATAGCTGAGATCTTAATAGCATATATAGGACACAGGGTTCTTAATACTTTCCCAATTATAGTTTCATCATCAATAGTCCCATTAGCTCCTCTAATAGCATTCACAACTTCTTTTATTCTACTACAATATTGTGCAATGTTTTCACCTTCTTGCATTCTCATTTCATCAAACTTACCTCTAAGACTCTCGGCCTTTGCTTTCAACAAATTTAAGTCACCACCATAGATCCTTGCAAGAGTGTCCCACATATCTTTTGTAGTTGTGCAGTCCTTAATGTCCTCCAATTTTGGATAGCTTAGGGCAGATGCAATTTCTAGCATTGCTTGATTATGTTCTTGCTTAGCTCTCATTTCTTTGGCAGTCAAAGGTGCGACAGGTGAGACATAACTGTTCTCAATGTAGTACTTTGCAGAGTCACCAATACCACCTAGATGCAGCTTCATCAAGCTTTGCCATGTAGGGAAATTTTCTTTGTTTAGATTCGGTACCTCCTTCTTATACATCCTGATCATTTGCTTCAAGCCCCTTTAAACTTGATTTTTGTCAACACTAATAATAAGCAACTGAGCTCTGATACCAATTGTTAATATGATTTAGAAAAATAGAGAGGGGGGGGTGAATCAGTTGTTCTCAGGTCCTAATGTATAAAAAAATCTCATAAACTTATCTTTAAATCAGATCCAAAACCAAAACAAACTCGGTCATCACTGATTCAATAATAGAAACATCTAACAATGCAGTCCACTACCTAGTTGTAACTTAACTTGTAAAACATAGTAATGTTCAGATCTAAAAATTCACACAAGTATAAACACCAAGATTTATAGTGAAAACCCAATTTGGGAAAAACCACTTTGTAACATGCTACTATTATTTTCACTCTTCTGAAGTGAGCTCGGTAAAAATCCAACCCTGTCAAAGGTTACAATACACACTATCAAATGTGACCTAGTTAAAGGATTTCAATCACCCTATTAAAAGTGAGCCTAGTCATAGGACTTACATACACTCCATTAGAATGCAACCTTCTTCAAAGGATTTAACATATGACTGTTAGGTCAACCTCTATTAAAAGGATTTTGACTGTTACAATGGTTAGAAAGTAGCAGCAATATTATCTAAAAAATATACAACTCACTTTGTAAATATCAAATCTGATTTCGTACACTAATGTTGGTTTACTGACTTTGAAACTTTGTCATTTCCATCTCTGATCTACTCGAAACTTTTCTTCAAGCAATCACCACCATTCTCCTTCAGCCTTTTTTGCTTATTCAGTCAATAAAACTTTTCTCTTCCAGCATTCTCTGTTCACCATGTGCATACATATCACAATGTTCAGGTTCCCTTATATTTTCCTCAATTAGGTTAACTCATCTTTTGCTACTCAATCTCATTCGTAGATCTTAGGGTTAGGTCAGATTCATTGAATCTACCTGCTTTATGTCCTTGGGCTCCTTTTCTAGAATCATCTCAAATCTCTTAAAGATTTATAATAAAACATTTTACAATGCATTTAATGCTTCCAAACAATCAATAAATAAAGTCAACACGTTTTACATAATCCAAGAATTCAACAATGTCAGCTCCAAAATTAAATTCTCTTCAAATATAAAATTGTTGATGCTCGGTCAATACTGTGATTGTTCACTTAGTCTTCACGTAGAATGCTCGGTCAATACTAAAAACTATTTCCTCAGCTTACACTATCTTCCTCAGCAATTTACTGATGCTCGGTCGACACTATAATTTTTCTCAACATATACTAACTTGGTCGACACTAACATCACTCGGCTTAAACATGATTTTTCCATTCTTTGCTTGGTTAAGCCTACCAGTTTAGTCTTCAGTCTTACTAAGATAAATAATACATTATCTCATCATAGTGCAACATAGTCAAGTACACTTTGTAGTATCAAGATAACTCAACCTTTCCCTAGGTGCTATTGTTACCAACCTTGCTTAGCCCCTTAGCAACACTCAAATAGATATAGTACTTTCCTAAGTAGCAACAGTCTTACCAATTAAGGTTTGACATCAATGACAATACAACAATTGTTTCAATTCAGTTTCCAACACAAAGATGAACATGTACAACATCACTGAAGCATGAAACTGCAAACTCTGTCAAGAAGAAACTAATGATCTGAAGATCCTCCATAGAAATATGACCAGGTAGAGAAGACTGTAATCTGCATGAGTGCCCTCAAATAACACTACTCGAATTAGGAGGCAAACAAAGGCAAACACCTGAACTCAAAGATACAGATGGCATAAACACCAAAAGCCTGAAGAGCTGATCAATCAAAGCTGGAAGAGTGCATCCAAAAATAGGAAAGAAAAGAGTGTCCATATGGTAAATGATCCATCTCACCAAAATGAATAGGTACCCAACCACTGCAACCGCCTAGTACATAGGATCAAATAATAAATACATGGCTCACACTATCAAACCAAGGAAGTAGTAGAACCAACAGTAGAAACCTTCCCATACTGCTAACAAGGGAGTAATGACAAGTACACTAAAAAGATCATCCAATATGAATTGCATGATGAAGATGAATCTGAAACATCGAATGTGTAGAGAGAGTACAAACAAAAATAAAGATACCTGAGGCTAATATCGATGGAGGAATGCTCACATGACAAAAGAAGATGGAAAACAAAGGAAAACTTCAAACCCCCCCAGCACTTTATAATGGAGTGCGAGTACAAATAGCATGAACATGTGCAAGATCTCATCAAAGCAATAGAATGGCACTTTATCCCAGTGCATGTGCATAAAAGAATACTAAAAAAGTGAAGTATACACTGCTCAAAGATGATCAAAGGCTACTAAAAAAAAAAGAACAACCTAAGACGAGCCATTCCTCATAGGGAAGAGATCCCAAGACCTGAAACAACCAAGATATCCACCAGACTGCAAAAAAGAAAGAATCTAAATAAAATGAACCTAGAGTAGAATCTGGAAAAATGACTCACAACATTGAAAATCTCTCTAAACAAGCTTTCCAACGATATATCATTTTCCAAAAATGGAGTCCGGATGTGCAAGATAGAGCTCCCAGAGTGCAGAACTGAAGATCTGACTTTGACAAAGAAAAACACCATCAAAAAAATAAACTAGAAAAAATAACCTCCAAATCTGGAAAGAGCTTGGAATCAACTTTTTGATGATATCTTGTTTGCCAAATTTTGACACCGTATGCTCAAAATATGAGCAAAAAACTAACAGCTATGCTGGAGGGCCCAAAGAAGGTGTTTGAAAGGATCTGAGGATGGGTGACATCATAAAAAAGACAAAAAACCACATGAAACCATCAGATCTGATAAAATCTCAAAAATAGCTATCTGGTAATACCTCATTTTCTGAAAATGGAGCCCAGATGCAAGAGAAACGGATCCCGGAAGGCAAGAGGTCTAAAATGCCAAGATCATAGAGAACATCTAACTTTGAAAAAAAAAAGAGCTTCAAAATGGAAAAATCATAAAATCATACCAAAAAATTCAGATCAGACTCAAAACCAGCTTTCCAATGGTATATTGCTTGAAGAAAATGGAGCCCGGATGAGAAAGGTGGAAGCTGATAACCAATAGGCAGTGCCAGAGGGAAGGCAAAATAGAATCCCTAACTTTGAAGGACTAGTGCGAAAATTAGAGGAAAAAATCCAAAATCTAAAATGCCAAAAAGATGCACCTCTGAACTAGCTTTCCAACGGTATCTCGTTTGCCGAAAAATGATACCGTAGGCCCGAGATACGCCCAAAATAGCGCAGGAGGGCTAAGATGCAAGATCACAGAAACACCTCTACCTTTGACTACAATAAATGTAGCATTAATGGTGAAATCAAGAAGCCACACCAAAAAATTATTTTCTATCTTAGAATTGACTTTTTGTTGATATCTCATTTGCCCAATTACGATCCCAGATGCCCAAGATATCCGCAAAAAATGATCACCCTGTCAAAATTGATCATCAAAAATCATGCAACAAAGAGTTTGTGTAAAAAAACCTTGCATGATGTTGACATCATGCTGATGTCAGTGCCGGAAGGGGGTGTGGGGACTGCATGTGACATGGGCATGATGTCAGCCTTGGACTGGCCGATGGATTAACCGGTGGTGATTGCGTGATTAGGCCGCCGTCGGTGGTGATCGCGGATTGACCAGGGGATCATCACTCGGTGGTGACTACGGACCACTGCTCGATGGTGCCCATCGGGTGGTTGGCCAGTGGCCACCGCTCGGTGGGTGGCCGCTGGGCAGTGCACTTACACACAAACACCTATCATAGAAAGAGAGAGAAGCAAACAGCTATGGAGGCCTGAACACATTGATCCACGAGAGAGGAGAAATCCTTGATGTGCAAAAACAAAAGTTGTAATCAATAATGAAATGTCAGAAAAGGTTACAAAGTGTTATGAGATCAATCCTTATAAAAGGAGATCAGAAAAACTAAAAAGGTAAAACCCTAGGTTGCATAATAATAATTAATTATTATATGCCTAAAGTTTAGCTTAAGTCGAAAAAGGTAATAAGTGACTGAATAATTAAATCAATATGATTCAATTAATCAGTAAAACACTTTATTACTCTAACAAATATGTTTGAAGTTTTCTGCTTTACTTGGTTCCTTCTTTGACCAAGTTAGTTCGGTGTTACTCGATATTCTTTGTTTACCAATGTTGGTCGGTTATCTCTTTGGTGCTCGATGAATTTCCCTAGCACTCGGTGATGCTTGTCTAACACTCAATTTCCTTGCTTACCGAGTTTTTTATTTTTGGATTTATGTTGAGGCCGACTTGTGCATTTAATTTGGGTCATGAATTTAATGTTGGTATCTATCATTGGGAAGTGTGTGGACCTAAATTTGGTCATTCCTTCTGTTGATGGTGGATCTAAAGGTTGACTTGGTTTGGTAGCCTCTTGTATAAATATAGTTGTTTGGTTAGAGTTTAGAGGATAAGGTTTTTGGAGTAAGAAGATAGAAGATATAAAATTAGAGATTATTGGTAGATCCTCGCATGTTGGAGGAATCCTGTACTTGATTTTAATATCTAGCCTAGATCAGGAAGGCCTTACAGCCTGGTATTTATGAATTAATTTGAAGTTAATATAAGAAAGTATCTGCATTCTCTCTCTCACTATTGTGTGTTGTTGCTTCTAGGTGTGATCTCAGCAATGTAGATTTGGTTAGGGTGTGACTTTGGCCCCTCTCCCTATCCTCCCTTGCATCATAAATCCTATGAGTACAAAGTATGGGGCTTAGTCTCTTCATATCCCCATAGTCCCATGCAAAGGCTTTTTCATGTGTTTGTAGGAGTTTATTTAATTTCTCCAACTATTGTGAGGCTAGCTTGTTATTAACATGAAGGGTATGACCCTGGGAAAGCTCAATAGTAGTGGTAAGGTTAAGCATGGATACTTCATAAATAGGACTGGTAAGTACTTCATAGGGTAGTAACTGATGGATAATATTGGGTTCTGATGGAACAACACAGTCCTCAACATGATCTTTGTAGGTAGAGAACTGCAACACAGAGCTCTCATAAATGTCTTTTATCACAACACAGTCATTAGTAAGGATGCTTTGAATCAAAAAATATTCCTCTTGCAACTTTAGAAAATACTTCCTATGTAACATCATGAGTTGAGCCATAGATTTCAACACTTCTTCTCCATCTCCTAAATCTGGCCATATAGGGGTGCTTAAATCTAGCTGAGGTTGAGCTGGAGGGTACAATGCTAGTTTCTTAGTTGCTTGGCCATCTGAAATTATCATGTTCGATGATCTACAACTAATGTTGGCATTAGTTGTTGCTAACCATGGATGTCCTAAAATAACAAGGTAACCAGCAAGATTTACCTTGGGTGATAAAATCATGAAATCAATAGGATATTACCAGGAGTCTAAGGTAACTATTATGTCCTTTATCATGCCATTAGGGGTGACAGTAGAACTATCTACAAGTTGCAAGATTGTTGGAGTAGTTTGCAATGCTTCTATACTTAGTTTATGCATGATATCCTTAGTCATGACATTAATGAAAGCACCTAAGTCTATTAAAGAATTTTTTACAGACTAACCATTAATGATGATAGTAACAACCGAGCTCCCAAGATTAGAATACTTTGGAATTATAAGCTTTTCCAACATAATATCAACTAGCTGTCCTATTACATGAACTATTTTGGGATCCTTTTTCTTTCCTCCAAGATTTTTGAGACAAGCTTCCTTAATTGCTTTTCCATAGATAGGAACATCTTTAATGGCTTGAAATAGAGGAATCTAGATATGCATACTTTTTAGCTGGTTAAGAATATCAAACAGTTGGTCTTCTTTGGGTATAGGTTTTTCCAAGCTAAGCCTCTAAGGAAAAAAGAGGTTTTACTGAGGTCTGAACATCAAATGGATTGGAGACATTAGCTGGGGAAACTATATTTGGAAAAACATTATCTGAAAGTGGTATTGATGCTGTAGGAAGGTCTGGCACTTTCATGATGAGAGGGGGTTTAGGTGCAGGAAGAGTAGTACCCAATCTTAGGTGTATATTGGCTATGTTGAGTGCATAAGTAGGGTACTACTATGCATTAGTAGCATACATTTGTTATTGTTTTGATTGACTATTTGGATTTAGTTGTGCATGAGCAGGTAACTATGTCTGCTTTAGAGGACCTGTATTTGCAAGAGGCGGCATAATTATAGGTGGATTCACAAGAGGTGGCAAAGGTGGATACCTGGGATTCTGATTAGGCCATTATTAAGGTCCTCTCCACTGGTTAGTGGGTTTCCAATTCCCTTGTGGTGACTGCTATTGATTTGGAGATTGTGGCCATTGGGGTTATTATGGATCAAACCACTAGTTCTATTGATTATTGGTCCAGTTATTATTCCAAGTAGATTGAGTATACTAAGGAGGGTTTTGGACATTCTGGTTTTGCCACTGATTATTATAAGGATTTGAAATTTGCAAAGGATCTTGAGGCATACCCTATCTCGCGGTGTGTGGCCGATGTTGAGCAACAAAGAACACTTGCTCTTCATCTCCTTATATCTTCAAATACTCAATTGGAAGGTGTTGATTCTCTAGGTTCGCGATCAACTTGCATTGACAATCCTTCTTTTGCTTGCGGCAATGGGGACAATATTCAATAAGCTGTACCTCCACGTCTACATGCTTCTTCTTAGAAGTCATCGTGTCAAAGTGTGTAGCGACATAATTAATAATGTCCTGCTTGAATTCTAATAGTAGGTTTGAGATTTCTATCTTGGAAATGCCAGAGCTACTACCTTTTGCAAGTGTTGGATGGAATCCTCTGCCCTTCTTTACTAATGCTCTAGAATAATTCAAATAAATCTTCTTGAGATCATCCTAAGAAGACTAGGATACATCTCCTCCATCCATAAGGTCCAATGCTTCCAGATAGTTATCATTCACTCCTCTCAAAAAGATTAGTTTTTTGTGAATCCTCCTATAGTGCATGTTGAGGATTCTTCTGCAGATTGTATAAGAAGTGTAATATGTAGTCCTTGAGGGTCACATCTTCTTTTTATGAAATTTAGAAGATGTCATCTCCTCTTAAATCACCTCCTTTGCAGTATTCCTTATATTTCTATAGAACCAAATTTTTCATCCCATTCCAATCAGTTGTTGCATTCACTCCTAAGCCCATGAACCATCTAAGAGCTGACTCCTTCAATGTTGTTGGGAACAACTTGAGCTTATGATTATCAGTATTGTAGTCAAAACTTCAACACAAAATGTCAAATTTGAATAAAAAGGTGTCAGGGTCCTCATTAATAAGGCCATAGAACTTTGGAAGGGCTGAAGCAAGTATGTTCTTGAGATTAGGATTCTTGATAAGGCTTGGAATAGGAAATCGAAAGGTAGGAGCTGTCATTGCTAGAGGTGTTGGGTAATGAAATTGCAGCTAGTAAGTATTATTAACCAAAAGGCTTTGGCCAACAGATGGTCCTAGAGTAGAGCTATTAAGGAAACTAGCTAATATTTCTACAAAAGGGTGAAGGTCAAATGGATCAAAAGGATCTTCTTCTATTGAAGGTGATGCAAAAAACTCAAGACTTGTGTCAACAAAAGGTAACTCAATTTCTTCAAATTCTTCTTTCAAATTAACATGTTCTTTTGGAAGAAATTTCCCACGAACATCTCACCTTCTTCGATGCATGCAAGTGAGTTAATAAATTTTTGAAGCAAGCTCACAACTACTAACTAGTGACTAAGAATAGAAAACTATCTTAAAAATGAATGACTCGTTAAGGTTCTTAGTTTGACACCATCCCCGGTAACAGTGCCAAAAATGAACAGTCTCACAATAGGTAATGATAATCATGCCAATGTCTCTCTTAGGAATAATGTATTCATACTAAGGATTAATTTTCCCATCATGAAATGCATTTAGATTGTCAACGCAAGGACGTATACTTGAAATGGGATAGCATGGTTTGTGCACTAGGCCCCTCAAAGAGTCATACTACATATGTTGTAGGAAGATAAAGTGCATGAAAGAAACCTATGATATTGCTCTAGGAAAGTAAGCACACTTAACTACTTAATGAAATTACTACTAAAAGCTTGTAAACTTAACCTAAGCTTATTTTAGCAACTCAAAGCGTTCACCATGTCTATCTCTACAAGTGTTGCAGGAACATTCACAGTAATAATATTGCAGGAGTAAAACAATAACTCTACTTGAAAGCATGGGAAATACATAAATCAATTCTACTCTATTCTAATCTACTCCACCTCCCAAGTGGGCCCCCTTGGTTAGCTTCTGCTAACTACTAACACATAATATGCTCAAAATTACTCTTTCATTATATTGTCATAAACTGATTACATAGTAATGGAACAATACATGAAAAATAGAAAGAGTACCTCTCCTATGCTAAACACAACAATCGTATATATTTTCACATTACACAACTAAACCAATAAAATCCCTTTATATAGAGGATTGACACTTATTTAAATCATGAAAGTAAGTTCTTACTAAGTCTCACCATAGAAGAAGGAAATATAACAACCCACAACATAATACAATAAAGTCTGGATAACTAATTCAACAAAATGATGAGCACTGAGGAAATATAGCAGAGTTGTTTCTAGTATGGTGGCTCCTCCATAGTAGCGGCATGATCCTCAGTGCTATGATGGCTCTCTCCATTGTAGCTGAAACTTCAATGTTTCTTCTTAAATGTAGTTGATCCACTCTCTAGTTGTTCTTTTTTCCTGGCAAGTTAGTAGCATGCGGTTATGTATACAAGTGAACTAGTCAATTCTTATCCAAATATTAGAACACAGATTCAAGTAGCTATATGAAGTACTGCAATATATATATAATGTTTAGAAAAACATGTCATATCTAACTACCCATAATCTTGGTGGTTCTAATTGTACTTATCACAAGTTCAAATAGTTATAGGTCCATAAATGTCTTGGAAATGTTTTAACAAAGCATAAAGATTATCACAAAATAGACACAATAAATTGTCTCATCAATGGTTATGATAGGGGTTAAAGTTAGAAGCCATGTGTTCAAATAGAATTAAATGTATTATTTAATTCCAAGTGGGAGGAAATGGATTTATAAATTAAATTAAATAGATAAAGGTACTTATTTAAATTAATAGAGGAAGGGGATTTAATTAAATGGTTATGAGTTCCCATTAGATTAATTGGACCATATCTAATTAATTAAATTAATTAAGTAGTGGGATGGCATAAATTAATTAAATATTAAATATTTGATCAATAATGCCTTAGGAGAGAACTAAATTTGATTATAATTATGTTAATCAGATTTAGGTGTCCACACACACACACATATAGATATATCTTTGTGTGTGTGTGTGCATATACATACATACATACATATGTATATGTATATGTATATACATATACACACACATACATAAATACATATACATATACATGCATACACATGCTTATACATACACATATATGTATATGTATATGTATGTGTGTGTGTGTGTGTGTGTGTGTGTGTGTGTGTGTGTGAACTACAACTGATTGAGAACCTGATTGATGAACTACAAGTGATTAGAGATCACCGAGCATTGAATTGTTATGTAAGATAATTGAATTAGTCATTTTGTTGTCATTGATGTCAACTAGTTTTTGATAGAGTTTATCATGTTAGTTGCAAATATCTAAACATCTATAAAGGGGAGAGAAAAGATGATGAACTGAGATATCTACATTGAGGAAGATATTGATGATAAGGAATACTTTGGGTAACTTATTGATGATTCTATGACTTCATATGGTTGACTTGATTATGTTGCATTAATCAGTTATGAAGTTGGAAGCAAAATGTTACAAAGCAATGTGGTTGGTTAATGAAGCATTCCAATATACATTGAGCTAGTGTTGTGTATACCGAGCGACAGTATCAACTGAGCTTGTATTCACCGACGCATTTCTTTGTTAACTAAGAATGGACAAAAGAACTAAATGATTAGTTTAGCCGACAGATATTGATGAGCTGTAAAGTGTTATAATTTTGAGGTGGAAGATAAATTTTGTTACAAGATCAAAGGCTAGAAAAATTTGAAGAAGATCTAAAGGATGGAAGTGAAATGAGTCATTGACACATATGTTGAGGAAGGTTTAAGTGGCAAAATCAATGAAGGAGATTAAGCGGTAAAATCTGATAGATGAAAAGAAAATGGTTTACTCGTCTATTTAAGAGACATTGATTTCATTGTGGAAGGGATGGCGGAAGAAGGAAACTATAGATATATCATGTGAACACAGCTTCATGCATGCCTGGTCAAACTGGTTGAAGAAGAACCGAACTGTAGAGTTAACCGAGCGTCAGAGAGCTTTTACTGAGTGACAGTAAGTTATTGAATGTTGAAGAACTGAATTGAAATAATGATCAGAGGATTTGTATGGACTTAGAATAGATTTGAACATCTACAAAATCAAGTTGTATTGTAAGAAAATCACCTACTATTTCAGTTTAACCATTTTAAACAGATAAAATCTCTTAACCGAGTGGACTTGAAAGTCTTATATGTCATTCATAGAATGTACATTGTTATCTTGTCAACCCCATAGTGAATGTTGGTTGGATGATAAATTTTAGTGTTAAATCCTCTAACAAGGTCACACCTTACAGTGTGTTTTGTAACCTTTAATAGGGTTCGCTCTTCACCAAGCTCACTCCAAAAGAGTAAAAATATTTTGGCTTACCGGTCCCAGGTGGTTTTTCTTTTGCAGGGTTTCCATGTTAAATCTTTGTGTTATGTGTTTATATGATGATTGTTTGGATATCATACTTTACATGTTGCATATTTGATTTGGTCGATAATCACTATGAGCAATTAACTGGTGATCGGTAAAGTCATAGATAGTTTAAGTATTATTGTTTACCGAGCTGTAGATTTAGCTTAATTTGTTTTTTGATACATTTTGTATTTGGGACTGTGGATAACTAATTCACCCCCCTCTCAGTTATTCTCACAATTGGTATCAAAGCATATTGATTGCTTGGAACAGAGTTTTAAGGACTTCAACAAAAAGATCACAAAATGTATAAGAGGGAAGTGCCAAAGTTGAACAAGGATAACTTTACAATATCGCAATGCTAAATGAGACTGCGTATATCTAGTATTGGGAATTTTTCCCTCACCCTATTGGATAATGGCTACTTAGCACTACCTACAGGACCTTTGACTCAAGATTAATTAAGAGATAAACATGAGCATAATATTACTATGATGGAGATTGTTTCTGCTCTTACTGATGTTGAATTTGAAGATGTCAAGGATTTCCTTACTTCAAAGGAAATGTGGGATTAACTTACTCAAGTTTATATTGGTGATGTAAATGTGAAAAGAGCCAGAGCTGAAAGTTTAAGAGGAAGATTCAATGATATGAAAATGAAAGAGGGAGAAAATATTGTACAGTATACAAACTGAATAAAGGAGGTAGTTAATGAAATCAGATGATTTGGTGGTGTCATTGAAGAAGATATAGTGGAAAGTAAAATCTTGAGAACCTTATTGACTGTTTATGCAATCAGAATTTTTGCAATACATGAAATGAGGTCTGCACCTGGCAGTACTCTTTCACTCGATAATCGTATTGGTAAACTAACAACTTTTGAGCTGAAAAACTTTAATAATAGTGTTGTACCATCTATTGAATCTGCTTTTATGACTTCTCTGAAGATCAGTAAGTCTAGTAGTAGAAATAATAGGAATGATAGTAACATTAATACTGATGATGAGCTTGATGAGCTTGAAGCTCTTATGGCTAGAAGATTACCTAAAGGTAAAGGTAGATATAAGGTTAAATTACCTTTAGCATGTTTTAACTACAAAAAAGCTGGTCATATTGTTGCTAGATGCCCGAACATGAAAGAGGATGATAGAAACAAAGACCAGTCTGGTGAAGGAATCTATGGAAGAAGTAACAAAAGTTACTGACACTACAACAAAAATATATGAGACAACAATGACAAGGGTAAAAAGGTGTGCTACATTACTGAGGAAAATGATACTGATACCGACACCAATGAAGATGTGGAGGTAGTATTTGTTGCAATGAAGGATGATTCTGAGGAAGAAGAAAGGTATGTAGAGATAGCACTGATTTCTAAAGTAAGTAAAAATGATGTATGGATTATTGATAGTGGTTGTATACATCACATGACTGGTGATGAAGAAAAATTTGATCATCTTGAGAAATACAATGGAGGATCTATAAAAATGGGTAATGATACACCATGTATGGTTAGAGGAAAAGGATCTTTACTGATAAATGATAAAATAAGATGTGATAATGCTTATTGGGTAGAAGGACTAAATTACAATTTGCTAAGTGTGGCACAGCTTAACAACTCAGGTCACCGAGTAGCTTTTGAGAGCAAAAAGGTAAAGATATTTGATGATGGAGGAAAACTTGTTGGAACAAGAGCACAATCTAAAGGTAACTTGTTTTATCTTGACAATGTTGAGTCTTCTTGTTTAACGATGAAAAATGAGGATGCATGGTTATGGCATAAAAGGTTATGTCATGTGAACTTTGATAACATGATTAAAATTAGTAGAAAGAAAAAGGTTAGAGGTCTGCCTAGCCTAGCAAAGCATGAACATGTTATGTGCCATGGATGTTAAAAGGGTAAAATGACAAAATCTAGTTTTAAAAGTAAAGACTATTCAACAAAGAGAATTTTGGAGCTAGTTCACATTGACCTATGTGGTCCCATGAGAACATAGAGCTATTATGGAGATAGATATTTCATTCTATTTGTTGATGATTACACTAGATTAATGACTGTAATGTTCTTAAAAGAGAAATTAGAGGCATTTAAGATGTTTAAATGGTACAAAGCAAAAGTAGAGAAAGAAACTGGGAAGGAACTAAAATGCTTGAGATCTGATAGAGGTGGTGAATTTATTTCTGATGAATTTACTAACTATTGTAATGAGCATGGTATAAAAAGATAGGTTTTTGCACCGAGAACACCACAACAAAATGGGATTGCAGAAAGAAGGAATAGGTCAATTGTTTATTATGCAAGGACACTGATGATAGAGAAGAATGTGGCTCATACATACTAGAGAGAGGTAGTTATTATAGCTGTATATGTTTTGAACCAAGTACAATTAAAGGACACAAACAAAACACCCTAAGATTTATGGTTTGGTCACAAACTGACTGTAAGTTACTTCAAAATTTTTGGTAGCAAATGTTTTATTCTGAAAGATGATAGGAATGGGAAATTTGACTCTAAAGGGGATGAAGGGATATTTATTGGATATTCCACTAAAATCAAAGCTTATAAGTGTCTGAATAAAGTTACTATAAAATGATTGAAAGTACTAATGTCAGGGTTGATGAATTTGATGATAAGAACAGTGAAGAAAGTAATAGGGAGACAGAAGACTATGGTAGATTCACTTACATTGAACATCTAGAGCACCTATTAAAGCTGTAGGTACAGTTGACTAAGCATCAGGAAGAGAACACCGAGGAACAACCAAGGGAAACTAACAATCAAGAAGGGACTACTGAGCAAGTAAATGAACTTGAACAGGATGAACAACAAAGAAGAGATCAAGTACTAGAAAGATTTGTTAGAAGGTGTCTTCTTAAGAACCAAATCATTAGAAACAAGCAAGCTGGAATGATGACAAGAAGTAAGTTAAGACAAGGTACATGCTTAGTTTGTGAATTTGAACCAAAAAATGTTAAAGTTGCATTGGAGAATGAAGAATGGATAAATGCAATGAATGAAGAGATAGAACATATAGGGAAAAACAAGACATGGACCTTAGTAGCTAGGCCTAAAGATAAGAATGTTATCGGTACTAAATAGAGTTTCAAAAACAAGTTGAATGAGAATGGAGAAGTTACAAGGAACAAAGCTAGACTTGTATGCAAGGGTTATGCACAGGAGGAATGTATAGATTATGGTGAGACTTTTGCACCTATTGCTAGACTTGAAGGAGTCCACATGTTACTTGCATATGCGGCACATAAGAAGTTCAAAGTTTATCAAATGGATGTTAAGTCTACTTTTCTGAATGGGATACTAGAAGAGGAGGTCTACATAGAACAACCAGAAAGGTTTGTTGATCCAGACAAGAAAGACATGGTATGTAGACTACACAAAGCTTTATATGGTCTAAAGCAAGCACCTAGAACCTGGTATGAGAGACTGCATACTTATTTGTTAAGTATTGGTTTTACTAGAACTAGTGAGAACAACAATTTGTATATGAAAGGTGAGTCTGATGACACTATTTTAATTGTTGAAATATTTGTGGATGATACTATTTTTGGAGGACAAGATCATATCTATAAGTCATTTGCTGATGAGATGAGAAAAGAGTTTGAAATGTCTATGTTTGGAGAGATTAAGTTCTTTCTAGGATTGCAGGTTATTCAGCAGAATGATGGGATATTCATCACATAATCAAAGTATATAAAGGAAGTACTGAGAACATTTGGCATGGAAGATGCTAAGCCAGTTGGAATACTGATGGTCACAGGCTGTAAACTGACTAAAGATGATGAATCCACATAGGTAAACCAAACATTATACTGATCCATGATTAGTAAATTGATGTATATAGTACATAGTAGACTAGACATTGCACATTCAGTGGGGATTGTTGCCAGATTTTATGCCAATTCAAAGGATTCACACATGATTGTAATAAAAAGAATCCTTAGATACCTGAAGAAAACAAAGGAATATGGATTATGGTATCCAAAGGAAGGCAAGTTTTAACTAAGAGTGTACACCGACACAGAATGGGTTGGAAATATAGATGACAGAAAGAGCACAACTGGAGGAGCATTTTTCTTTGGTGAAAGACTTGTTACTTGGACAAGTAAGAAGAAACTGTGTATTTCTCAGTCTACTGCCGAAGTAGAATATGTTGTTGCTGCTAAAAACTATTCAAATATTGCATATATCAAACAATTATTGGAAGGGATGAATAAGGTAATCACAGAGCCGGTGATTATATATTGTGACAACACAAGTGCAATAAACATTTCTAAGAATCTTGTAATGCACTCAAAGACCAAGCATATTTCTATTAAGTATCACTACTTAAGAGAACAAGTACAGGAGAAGCAAGTTAAACTAGAGTATGTTACATCAAAAGAGAAACTTGCTAATATTTTTACCAAGCCTCTACCAAAGGATACTTTTGAATACTTGAGGATTAGACTTGGGGTTCATCCCCTGTCTACCGGTCACTAATGTGATCTAGCAGTTGCATCAGCCTAATCTTATTATAAGATCATTTATGTTGATGTAGCATAGCTCACACTTTGGATTCTATCTAAGGTTGTGAAGATTTGAGGAGTCAAAATAGAGATTTGCATATCAGTATACAAAGATACACTATCTACACCGAACAACAGAGAGTTACTTAGCTAATTACAGAGCTGTGTATTTTTTTTTCTTTTTGAAATTGTTGTCAAAGGGAGAGATAAAACAATATGATAACCGAGGAGATCACTGGAACATCTATCTAAGGGAGAGATAATCTGAGAGCTGCAAAGATCAAATCCATAGAGGAAAGTCTACACTTGTAATGATGTCATGTAATGTAGTGATTAAACATATTATCAAGCTAGGGAGAGCTTACTGAGCTACATCATTTGTTCATATAGTTGTAGAATACATGTTTGGTATGTGTATGGTATATTTCATATTATTTGAGTTGCCATCAATGCCAAAGGGAGAGATTGATGAACTACAACTGATTGAGAACCTAATTGGTGAGCTACAAGTGATTAGAGATCACTGAGCATTGAATTGTTATGTAAGATAATTGAATCAGTCATTTTATTTTCATTGATGTCAACTAGTTTTTGATAGTACTTATCATGTTAGTTGCAAATATCTAAACATTTGTAAAGAGGAGAGAAGAGATGATGAACCGAGATATCTACATTAAGGAAGATGGATATGACAGATGAGGATAAGGAATACTTTGGGTAACTTATTGATGAGTCTATGACTTGACTATGTTGCATTAATCAATTATAAAGTTGGAAGCAAAATGTTACAAAGCGGTGTGGTTGGTTAATGAAGCATTCCAGTATACACCGAGCCAGTGTTGTGTATACCGAGTGACAGTATCAACCGAGCTTGTATTCACTGATGCATTTCTTTGTTAACTGAGAATGGACAAAAGAACTAAATGATTAGTTTAGCTGACAGATATTGATGAGTTGTAAAGTGTTATTATTTTGAGGTGAAAGATAAAGTTTTTTACAAGATCAATGACTAGAAAAATTTGAAGAAGATCTAAAGGATGGAAGTGAAATGAGTCATTGATACATCTACTGAGGAAGGTTTAAGTGGAAAAATCAATGAAGGAGATTAAGTGGCAAAATCTGATGGATGAAAATAAAATGGTTTACTAGTCTATTTAAGAGACATTGATTTCATTGTGGAAGAGATGCCAGAAGAATGAAACTACAGAGATATCACGTGAACACAACTTCATGCATGCCTGATCAAAGTGGTTAAGAAGAACCAAACTACAGAGTTAACCAAGTGTCAGAGAGCTTTTACCGAGTGACAGTAAGTTATTGAATGTTGAAGAACTGAATTGAAATAATGATTAGAGGATTTGTATGGACTTAGAATAGACCTGAACATCTACAAAATCAAGTTGTATTGTAATCAGATCACCTACTGTTTTAGTTTAACCATTGTAAACAGATAAAATCTCTTAACCAAGTGGACTTGAAAGTCTTATATGTCATTCATAGAATGTACATTGTTATCCTGTCAACCCCATAGTGAATGTTGATTGGATGATAAATGTTAGTGTTAAATCCTCTAACAAGGTCACACCTTATAGTGTGTTTTGTAACCTTTTACAGGGTTGGCTCTTCACCGAGCTCACTCTAGAAGAGTGAAAATATTTTGGGTTACTGGTCCCAGGTGGTTTTTCCCTTTGTAGGGTTTCCATGTTAAATCTTTGTGTTATGTGTTTATGTGGTGATTGTTTGGATATCATACTTTACATGTTGCATATTTGATTTGGTCAGTAATCACTATGATCAATCAACTGGTAATCAGTAAAGTCACAGACAGTTTAAGTACTATTGTTTACTGAGCTATAGATTTAGCTGAATTTGTTTTTAAGTGATACAGTTTGTATTTGGGACTGTGGATAACTAATTCACCCCCTCTCAGTTATTCTAACATGTGTATGTGTATGTGTATGTGTATGTGTATGTGTATGTGTATGTATTCACACATACACACACATATATATTACTACTAATATTAATTAAATAATTAATAAATTTACTTTTCTTCTAACATTTTTTTTCTTTGTAATACGCAACCAGGGTCGCAAGAATTATATTGATTATGTCAAAAAGAAATACAATTAAAAGTAGTTGTCCAGGTCCTCAAACTGGCCAAATATGAAATGTCAGAGGGATATCCTACAAAAATCTAACCCAAACCACTATATGCTTCATAGACCAGCTGTCCACTAGAAACTATTAAATAATACAACCAAAATAGAAACCCCACCAAGCCCAAAAACTATCTACAAGGACCTCAACTAAGAATCCATGTTGACTATAAATTGTCAATACATATGATAATCTAGATACTATACATAAGTCGTGGCCAACAAACTATATTTTAAAAACTTGACAATATATAACCCATCAAAAAACTCTTACATAAAAGGATTTACGAAAAACCTACAACAAAACACAAAAATAAGAGGATATACCACCTCATCTTACTCCTCATAAAATGCCTTCAAGAAAATCATCTCCACAAATTCCTCTAGCCATTTGAAGTCTAGTTCCTTGTCAATGTTAAGCCACTTTCTTAGGAAGTCTTTGCCAATTCTAACCCAATGATGGTGCCTTATCGAATGTTCAGCACTAAGATTCAAGATGAATAGTTATCGGACCACAATATTGTTAGGTTAGAATAAATTTGGTAATTTGATAGCCCAAGGAATGTCGACCCCCATCTCAGCTAAAACAATAATAGCAATATCATCCAGGATAAAATCCTTCTCAAAGATAAACGTCAACAAGAGAAAAATTTCAACTTTGTCCCCTCGTTAATCCAATAAGAATGCTAAAAATATTAAGGAAATATCAATATTAACTCTATACTAATCAATGGAAACTAGAACCTCTTTTCATATAACCATACAAATGGCTTCCAAATACATGAAACCACCTTCTTTAAAAACAAAAAATCAATCTATTATCAAAAATTAAACCAAGGAATGCCATCTACCTCTTCTCACACCTCAGTCCAATAGGGTAGTCCATGGTTAATTTACTTATAATACCTATACTCAACCAACTTGAATGAATGAAAGCCATGGCTATGGTGTTGTTTAAATAGAGAGAAACTACCAAATTCACATTCCATGAAATATTTAAAACATCCTCCACACTAATATTAAGTCATAATAAATGCAATTAATACCCAAATCTTTTAAATCTATCCTTCCCAGGGTTTGTCATTATTGCTTGAAATGGAGAAGCTCCAATGTGCCTCTCAACTCTACTTGCATCAATCATCCCATACAAAATAATGATTATACCTTTTCCTAAATATGATGCAAAGTACTACCCTAGTCACATCCTTATGATAGGTGTATTAATTCTATATTTTTAATACCATTAGCTACTAAATTATCTAGCATGTTTGCCTCCTTATTTCCTTCATGATAGATGTGATTAACAATTGTCCTCTCAAATGATAAAATCAATGCCATTTCTCTATCCAATACTGGTTGAGGCCTCCAATTTAATGCCTTTCCTCTTTTGAGGGAATTCACTATTATAGCAGAATCTCCTCCCACTTCTATTTTTTGTATGCCAAGGTTTCTAGAGAGAGATAATCCATGGACTACTACTAAAATATCCGCCTCATTATTGGTACCTAAAGGAAGATGATTGGAGAAGGTCCCAACTATTTCAAGCCTTTCTAATTACTAATAATGCCTCCACCACCTAAAATGCCTATATTCCCCCTTGAGGATCGATCAAATTTAAGTTTATACCAACCACTGGAAGGGGGAGACCATTTCATTATTTCCCTTACATGTTAGAATAACTTAGAGGGGGGGTGAATCAGTTAAATCAGTTATCCAATAGTCCTAATTACAAAATGTATCACTTAAAACAAATTCAGCAAATATCTACAGCTCAGTAACATCAAATACTAAACTATTTATGTCTTTACCAATTACCATTTAATTACTCACAGTGATTACTAACCAAATCAAATATGCAACATGTAAAGTATGATAACCAAACAATCACCACATAAACACATAACACAAAGATTTAACGTGGAAACCCTATTAAGGGAAAAACCACCTCGGATCGGTAACCCAAAATATTTTTCACTCTTTTGAAGTGAACTCGGTGAAGAGTCAACCTTGTTAAAGGTTACAAAACACACTATAAGGTGTGACCTTGTTAGAGGATTTAAGACTAACAGTTATCATCCAACCAACATTCACTATAGGGTTGACAAGATAACAATGTACATTCTATGAATGACATAGGGAAATCATAAGACGGTTAAGTCCACTCAGTTAAGAGATTTTTCTGTTACAATGGTTAAACTAAAATAGTAGGTGATCTAATTACAATACAACTTGATTTTGTAGATGTTTTGATCTATTCTAAGCCCATAAAAATCCTTTGATCAATATTTTAATTTAGTTCTTTAATATTCAATAACTTATTGTCACTCAGTAATAGCTCTTTAACGCTCGGTTAACTCTGTAGTTTGGTTCTCCTTCAACCAGTCTTATCAGGCATGCATGAAACTGTATTCACGTGATATCTCTATAGTCTTCTTCTTCCAGCATCCCTTCCAGTAATGAAACCATTGTCTCTTATATAGACAAGTAAACCATTTTCTTTTCATCCATCAAATTTTTCCACTTAATCTCCTTCATTGATTTTGCCTCTTAAACCTTCCTCGACAGATGTGTTAATAACTCATTTCAATTCCATTCTTTAGATCTTTTTCAAATTTTTTTAGTCATGGATCTCATACCAAACTTTATCTTCAACCTCAAAATCATAACACTTTACAGCTC
The DNA here is from genome assembly GCA_027943335.1 of Chamaecyparis obtusa. Taxonomy (NCBI): domain Eukaryota; kingdom Viridiplantae; phylum Streptophyta; class Pinopsida; order Cupressales; family Cupressaceae; genus Chamaecyparis; species Chamaecyparis obtusa. The sequence continues at coordinate 561,772 of BSBK01007079.1, forward strand.
ATCAATTTTTGTTAGCTAAACTATATGTTTAATTCTTTTATCCATACTCAGTTAACAAAGAAATGCATCGGTGAACACAAGCTCAGTTGATACTATCGCTCGGCATACACTACACTAGATCGGTGTATACTAAAATCCTTCATTTACCGACCACATTACTTTGTAACATTTTGCTTCCAGCTTCATAACATATTAATGCAACATAATCAAGTCAACCATATGAAGTCATAGACTCATCAATAAGTTACCCAAAGTAGTCCTTATCCTCATCTATCATATCCATCTTCCTCCATGTAGATATCTTAGTTATTCATCTTTTCTCTCCCTTTATAGATGTTTAGATATTTGCAACTATCATGATAAGTACTGTCAAAACTAGTTGACATCAATGACAACATAATGACTGATTCAATTATCTTACATATCAATTCAGTACTCGGTGATCTCTAATCACTGATCTTCAAGTCATTTAGGTACTCAATCATTTGTAGTTCATCAATCTCTCCCTTTGGCATTAATGGCAACTCAAGAAAAATGAAATATACCATACACATACCAAACATGTATTCTACAACTATGTAAGCAAATGTTGTAGCTCGGTAAGCTCTCCCTAGCTTGATATTTAATATGTTCAATCACTATGTTACATGACAGCATTGCAAGTGCAAACTTTCCTCTACAAATTTGATATTTGCGGCTCTCATATTCCTTATGTTCTCAACAACAAATCTTCAAAAAATTTCTTCTAAATTTTTCAGATTATCTCTCCCTTAGATAGATGTTTGAGTGAGCTCTCGGTTTGTCATATTGTTTATCTCTCCCTTTGACAACAATGCCAAAGAAAAACATAAAACATACAGCTCTACAATAGCTAAGTAACTCTCTCTCTCTTTCGGTGCAAACAATGTATCTCGGTATACTGATATGCAAATCTTTGTTCTAGTTCCTCAAATCTTTCACAACCATAGATAGAATCCAAAGTGTGAGCTATGTTGCATCAACATGAATTATCTTTTGATAAGATTAGGCTGATGCAACCTCTAGATCACATTAGTGACTGGTAGATAGGGGACGGACCCCAAGTCTAGTCCTCAAGTATTCAAAAGTGTCCTTCAGTAGAGGCTTGGTAAAAATATTAGCAAGTTGCTCTTTTGATGTAACATATTCCAGTTTGACTTGCTTCTCTTGTACTTGTTCTCTTAAGTAGTGATACTTAATAGAAATATGCTTGGTCTTTGAGTGCATTATAGGATTCTTATAGATATTTATTGCACTAGTGTTGTCACAATATATAATCACTGGCTCAGTGATTACCTTGTTCATCCCTTCCTACACTTGCTTGATGTAAGCAATGTTTGAACAATTTGTAGCAGCAACAAAATATTATGCTTCGGCAGTAGACTGAGAAATACATGGATGTTTCTTACTTGTCCAAGTAACAAGTCTTTCACTAAAGAAAAATGCTCCTTTGGTTGTACTCTTTTTGTCATCTATATTTCCAACCCAATCTGTGTCGGTGTAGACTCTTAGTTCAAACTTGCCTTCCTTAGGATACCATAATCCATATTCCTCTATTTTCTTCAGGTATCTTAAGATTCTTTTTACTGCAATCATATATAAATCCTTTGGATTGGGAGAAAATTTGGCAGCAATCCCCACTGCATGTGCAATGTCTAGGCTACTGTATACTACATACATCAGTTTACCAATCATAGATCGGTACAATGTCTGGTTTACCTCTGTGGATTCATCATCTTTAGTCAATTTGCAGCTTGTGACCATTGGTGTTCCAACTAGTTTAGCATCATCCATGCCAAATGTTCTTAATACTTCTTTTATGTACTTTGATTGTGTGATGAATATTCCATCATTCTGCTGAATGACCTACAAGCCTAGAAAGAACTTAATCTCTCCAAACATAGACATTTCAAATTCTTTTCTCATCTCATTAGAAAATGATTTACATATATGATCTTGTCCTCCAAAAATTATATCATCCACAAATATTTCAGCAATCAAAATAGTGTCATCAGACTCTCCTTTTATATACAAATTGTTGTTTTCACTAGTTCTAACAAAACCAGTACTTAACAAATAAGTTTGCAGCCTTTCATACAAGGCTCTTGGTGCTTGCTTTAAACCATATAAAGCTTTTTGTAGTCTACATACCATGTCTTTCTTATCTGGATCAACAAACCCATCTGGTTGTTCTATGTAGACCTCCTCTTCTAGTATCCCATTTAGAAAAGCAAACTTAACATCCATTTGATAGACTTTAAAATTTTTATGTGCAACATATGCAAGTAACATGAAGACTCCTTCTAGTCTAGCAACATGTGCAAATGTTTCACCATAATCTATACCTTCCTCCTATGCATATCCCTTGCAAACAAGTCTAGCTTTATTCCTAGTAACTTCTCCATTCTCATTCAGCTTATTTCTGAAAATCTATTTTGTATCGATAACATTCTTATCTTTAGGTCTATGTACTAAAGTCCATGTCTTGTTTTTCTCAATATGTTCTATCTCTTCATTCATTGCATTTATCCATTCATCACTCTCCAGTGCAACTTTAAAAATTTTCAGTTCAAACTCACAAACTAAGCATGTACCTTGTCTTAATTTACTTCTAGTCAGCATGTCAGCTTTCTTGTCTCCAATGATTTGGTTCTTAGGATGATGTCTTCTGACAAATCTTGCCAAAACTTGATCTCTCCTTTGTTGTTCATCATGTTCAGGTTCATTTCCTTGCTCGATAGCTCCTTCCTAATTTTTGGTTTCCCTTTGTTGTTCCTCAGTGTTCTCTTTCTAATGCTCGATCAACCCAGCCTGTGGCTTCAGTAAGTGCTCTAGATGTTCAATGTAAGTGAATCTACCATAGCCTTCTGGCTTCCTAGTGCTTTCTTCACCATTTTTATCATCAAATTCATCAACTCTGACATTAGCACTTTGAATCATTTAATTAGTAACTTTATTAAGACACTTGTAAGCTTTTCTTTTAGTAGAATATCCAATAAATATCCCTTAATCCCCTTTAGAGTCAAAATTCCCATTCCTATCATCTTTTAGAATAAAATGTTTTCTACCAAAAATTCTAAATTAACTTATAGTCAGTTTCTGACCAAACCATAACTCGTAGGGTGTTTTGTTTGTGTCCTTCAATTGTACTCGATTCAGAACATATACAACTGTGCTAACTACCTCTATCCAGTATGTCTAAGCCACATTTTTTTCTATCATCAATGTCCTTGCGCAATCAACAATTGATCTATTCCTCCTTTCAGCAATCCCATTTTGTTGAGGTGTTCTCAGAGTAGAAACCTATCTTTTTATGTCATGCTCATTACACTAGTTAGTGAATTCATCATAAATAAACTCAGCACCTATGTCAGATCTCAAGCATTTCAGTTCTTTCCCGATTTCTTTCTCTATTTTTGCTTTGCACCATTTAAACATCTTAAATGCCTTAGATTTCTCTTTTAAAAACATTACAATCATTAATCTAGTGTAATCATCAACAAATAGAATGAAATATCTATCTCCATAATAGCTCTGTGTTCTCATGGGACCACATAGGTCGGTGTGAAATAGCTCCAAAATTCTCTTTGTTGAATAGTCTTTACTCTTAAAACTAGATTTTGTCATTTTTCCTTTTTGACATTCATGACACATAACATGATTAAGCTTTTCTAGGCTAGGCAGACGTCTAACCTTTTTCTACTGATCTTAATCATGTTATAAAAGTTTACATGACATAACCTTTTATGCCATAACCATGCATCCTCATTTTTCATCATTAAACAAGAAGACTTGGAATTGTCAAGATAAAACAAGTTACCTTTGGATTGTGCTCCTATTCCAACAAGTTTTCCTCCATCATCAAATATCTTTACCTTCTTGCTCTCAAAAGCTACTCAGTGACCTGAGTTGTTAAGTTGTGCCACACTTAGCAAATTGTAATTTAGTCCTTCTACCCAATAAGCATTATCACATTTGATTTTATCATTTATCAGTAAAGATCCTTTTCCTCTAACCATACATGGTGTATTATTACCCATTTTTACTGAGCCTCCATTATATTGCTCAAGATAATCGAACTTTTCCTCATCACCAGTCATGTGATGTGTATACCCACTATTAATAATCCATGTATCATTTTTACTTACTTTAGAAATGAGTGTTGTCTCTACATACCTTTCTTCTTCCTTAGAATCATACTTTATCGCAAAAAATACTACTTCAACATCTTCATCGGTGTCGGTATCAGTATCATTCTCTTCAGCAATGTAACACACCTTTTTGCCCTTATCATTGTTGTCTTAGTTATCCCTATTATAGTGTCGATAACTTCTATTGTTTCTCCTCCCATAGCTTCCTTCACCAAATCAGTCTTTGTTTCTATCATCTTCTTTCCTGTTTGGGCATCTAGCAGCAATATGACCAACTTCTTTGCAATTAAAGCATGCTAAAAAGCAATTTACCCTTATATCTACCCTTACCTTTAGGTAATCTCTTGGCCATAAGAGCTTCAAGTTCATCAAGCTCATCATTAGTATAAATGTCACTATCATCCCTATTATGTCTACTGCTAGACTTATCGATCTTCAGAGAAGACATAAAAGTAGATTCAACAGATGGTACAACACTATTATCAAAGTTGTTCAGCTCAAAATTTGTTAGCTTACCAATCAGATTATCAAGAATAAGAGTGATGCCAGGTGCAGACCTCATTTCATGTATTTCAGATATTCTGATTGCATAAGCAGGCAATAAGGTTCTTAGAATTTTACTTACCACTATATCTTCATCACTGACACCACTAGATCGTCGGATAGCATTAAATACCTGCTTGATGTGATTTGTATATTGCACAATGTTCTCTCCTTATTTTATTTTCATATCATCAAATCTTCCTCTTAAACTTTCAGCTCTGGCTCTTTTCACATTTGCATCTCCACCATAAACTTGAGCAAGTTTATCCCACATTTCCTTTGAAGTAAGACAATCCTTGACATCTTCAAATTCGACATCAGATAGAGCAGCAGCAATCTCCATCATAGTAATATTATGCTCAAGTCCATCTCTCAATTAATCAAGAGTCAAAGGTCATGTAGGTGGTGCTAAGTAGCCATTATCCAATAGGGTGAGGGCAGAATTCCCAATTCCAGATATATGAAGTCTCATTCGACTTTGCCATATTGTAAAGTTGTCCTTGTTCAGCTTTGGCACTTCCCTCTTATACATTTTGTGATCTTTTTGCTGAAGTCCTTAAAACTCTATTCCAAGCAACCAATGTGCTCTAATACCAATTGTTAGAATAACTGAGAGGGGGGTGAATCAGTTAAATTAGTTATCCAATAGTCCCAATTACAAAATGTATCACTTAAAACAAAATCAGCAAATATATGCAGCTCGGTAACATCAAATACTAAATTGTTTGTGTATTTATTGATTACTGGTTAATTACTCACTATGATTACTAACCAAATCAAATATGCAACATGTAAAGTATGATAACCAAACAATCACCACATAAACACATAACACAAAGATTTATATGGAAACCCTATTAAGGGAAAAAACACCTGGGACCGATAACCGAAAATATTTTTCACTCTTATGAAGTGAGCTCGGTGAAGAGCCAACCCTGTTAAAGGTTACAAAACACACTATAAGGTGTGACCTTGTTAGAGGATTTAAGACTAACAATCATCGTCCAACTAGCATTTACTATGGGGTTGACAGGATAACAATGTACATTCTATGAATGACATAGGGAAATCATAAGATGGTTAAGTCCACTTGGTTAAGAGATTTTTCTATTACAATGGTTAAATTGAAATAGTAGGTGATCTGATTACAATACAACTTGATTTTGTAGATGTTTTGATCTATTCTAAGCCCATAAAAATCTTCTGATCAATATTTCAATTTAGTTCTTCAATATTTTCAATAACTTACTGTCACTCAATAATAGCTCTATGATGCTTGGTTAACTCTGTAGTTTGGTTCTCCTTCAACCAGTCTGATCAGGCATGCATGAAACTATATTCACATGATATCTCTACAGTCTCCTTCTTTTGGCATCCCTTCCAGTAATGAAACCATTGTCTCTTATATAGACAAGTAAACCGTTTTCTTTTCATCCATCAGATTTTGTCGCTTAATCTCCTTTTCTAACTTTGTCACTTAAACCTTCCTTAGCAGATGTGTCAATAACTCATTTCAATTCCATCCTTTAGATCTTCTTCAAATTTTTTTAGCCATGGATCTCATAACAAACTTTATCTTCAACCTCAAAATCATAACACTTTACAACTCATCAATTTATGTCGACTAAACTATACGTTTAATTCTTTAATCCATACTCAGTTAACAAAGAAATGCATCAGTGAACTCAAGCTCAGTTGATACCGTCGCTCAGTATACACTACACTAGCTCAGTGTATACGAAAATCCTTCATTTACCAACCACACTGCTTTGTAACATTGTGCTTCCTACTTCATAACAGATTAATGCAACATAATCAAGTCAACCATATGAAGTTATAGACTCATCAATAAGTTACCCAAAGTATTCCTTATCCTCATCTGTCATATCCATCTTCCTCCATGTAGATATCTCAGTTCTTCATCTTTTCTCTCCTCTTTACAGATGTTTAGATATTTGCAACTATCGTGATAAGTATTGTCAAAACTAGTTGACATCAATGACAACATAATGACTGATTCAATTATCTTACATATCAATTCAGTACTCGATGATCTCTAATCATTGATCTTCTAGTCATTTAGGTACTCAATAAGTTTTAGTTCATCATTATGATCTTATCTTCCTTACCTTCCTTTCCAACCTGATTTGGAATCTTCAAGTTATGCCAATTTAAGTGTATTTTAGCATCCCATTTCAATAAGTAAATACTTTTATGACAACCCTCCATGATTCTAGAGTTAACAAGTTATGATATGGAAACTTCTATTTTGCTTTGTAAAGACAATAAGCTCATTTCCATCTCAGATAAAATTTATTTGTTGTGTTCCTTCCATACCTCCCATATCAGTATAGATGGGCCCAAAAACCATATACAACCATATATAGCATTCCTTTTTTTGAGAGATCAGTATTTGAAGAGATTAACTCAATCTTCCAGAAGAGCACTCTTCCAAACTAACTTAGCACAAAACCATTGCCTACAGGCTTGGGAAAATGGGCAACCAAGCAATAGATGGTCATTATCCTATTTTTTACTTCTACACAAGACATGTCCAGAAGGACCAAAGAAGCCTACTTTACAAAATGTGTCAGCAATGAGAATACATTTTTGAAGGGTTGTCGATGCAAATTGCCTGCCTTAGACAATTCTCTTTCTCTAGCATTAATTAAATAGAGCAAGGCAATTTATTTAACAAAACATTCCAACACAAAATAAATTTATTTGTGTTGGTGTAGTTAAGTATTTACTAATTATACTTTACTTAAGTTTACTTAGGATAATGCATTTGAATATTAGTTTTCATTGAGACAACTAGGAGTTTGCATTTCATTTTTTAGCACATGGTTAGGATAAATTCCACTTTAGATGGTGATAGTTGTCATCTCATAGCTCTTTATGTATGAGATCCACCTTTAGTGCTCTTATCACATTATCATCCTCTCATTGTTGTACATGTTACACATACTTTGATGTACAATGGAGGATGATCCAGCTTTGGTGGACATGTGATTCCGCCTGGTGTGGTTCATAGCTTATTATCTCCTTATCATGTAGTCTTATTGCATTTCCTATATATTCAAGTGCCCCTACTTTGTATTCAATTCAATTGGCTATAATCAATTATTTGATCAATTTGCCTATATCTCTTGTGCTATCTCTTGAGCTTCTAAATCTTGGAATTTTATTCTTTGCCTTAGGAAAATTCTTACATGGTATCAAAGTCATAAGAGTTTCATTGTATAGCCTATTTGGAGAGATTTTTATTGCAAGTCAAAATAGGAGCTTGCTGGTGCAAATCAGAGGTTGGAATCACATTGAGGAGGTCCAAAAACCCCTAAATAGAATTTTGTTCCATCCAAATCAAATATTTGAAGCCAAATCTAGAGCCATTTGAATTTTCAAGGTGCGACGACGACAATTAAGAAAAAATAATTTCAGAGGCGATTTTCAAACAATGACATCTCAGTCATTTGGACTCCCTTTTTCGAGCATTTTTTTTGTTTTGGGGTAGAATTTCACGATATACACAATGTTGCAGGTGGTTTCTAATCTTTGTTTTTGATGTTGTCTAAAAATTGCAAATTTTGATTTTTACAACTTTAGAGATTTCGTTCAGACTCATATGGACACATTTTCAGGTGCTATTTTTTTTTACAGTGCATAATTTTTTGTCTAATTTCCAGATCTGGTATTAGTTTGGAAAAATTCTAAGTGGACATAGTACTTTCAACATTTGGTCTATTTTGGTCTATTTTGGCACTTGTAATTTGTTGGATCCTTGAGTGACCTTGTGTCTTATTTGTTTGAGTCTATCATAGATTCATATTTTTTGTTGTAATCATTGAAATCAAAAGTCCACTTTGGTCCATTTTGACAAGTGGCAATTGTACATGCACTATATATAAAGTGCCAAAATCATCTATTTTGGGGGGGTTTTCTTTGGTTCATTGCAATTTGAGGGGTGCATTGATTTTTTGATCTTATTGTTTCATGTGAGAAGTGCATCATGGATGGTTTAATTAGGTTGAGAAGAGGAAACTATAAGCAATGGAGTGAATTAGTTCTTTCTCATCTTAGTGAGCATAACTTGTTGTCCTGTTTATATGAGCATAGACCTAAAAGTCCTTATTTCGATTGGGACTCTTTCTCAAAAGTTCTTAATGTTATCTATTGGAATGTTGATATGGATGTTATGGATTCTCTTGATGACTATGAAGATCAAAAAAAGACTATTCCTGATATTTGGACTATTATTTGGGAAATGTATGGAGATCCACATGTTCCTCAACTCCCAAAAGGTGTAGAACCTCCAGTTATAGCTCCTATTTCTCCTATTGAGATAAAAGTTAGCAATGCTCTTGATGATGTTTGCCTTCCTATCACCCTTGGTTCTTGTGATTTAGTACAACAAGATGTTTATTGTCTTTAAGTTATAGTTCCATGGGATGACTACTTGAGATACATTACAAGTTTATTTATGGAGTCCTACATTGAGGATTTGGGAGACACTATTGATGATATTCATATTCTCTTTGGTGAAAATAATCCTTCTTCAGTTATTGTGAGGGAGTATGCTAACCCTCATCTTAATTCTCCATTTGATACTTCTTTTGAGTTTGATATTATTGTGGATCCTTTGATACAACATTTGGAGGAGGTTTCTTTAACTTTAGAGAAGACATTTCAGTCTTGGGAGATTAGTTTTCTTGAGTCTCAAACTTCACTCCAGATTTCACATTGCATGGTTCAGGTTGATCATACTCATGTGTTGGAGATTCCTATTCATTTTCCTGAGACATCATACATTTTGAAGATTCTTCCTAGTGATTGGAGAGGATTCATTAATACACCTATGAACTTGTTTCTTCCTAAGGGGAGGAACACCATTTAGTTTTCTTGGTGCAGTTTCTACATTGATCTAGGAGCATCTATCATAGGTGTACATTATATATCAAGGGGGGCTTCATTTCTTCTCTTCCTACATTTTCATTTGAGGAGACATCTTTGTCTTTGGATTTTTATCCAAATTATTACATGGATCAATTACCATTGGTTCCTTGTTTTTCACCTTCTATTGGAATTGTTCCTAATTGGTTTGTGGCATCTTCATCAACCAAGGACATGGTGACACTTGGGCATACTTCAGAGATATCATACTTCATTTGGATTCCCCTTCCTTCTTCCAATCCACAATTGGAAGCCTTCTTGCATCTATACTTGGTGTATCTTCTTCCTAAGGGGAGAAATGTTGTTCGTAGGCATAATTTTATGTTTTTTTTTGGCTTCAAGCACTCACCATCCTTGGAGGAGATTATTCATTATGGGGGGGATATCATGTCTCCTTGTTTCTTTCCTTTGGGGGTTTTCTTTATTGTATATGTATGATCTATGTCATAATGGGGGGATCTTGAATACTTCATCCATCCATGCATATTATATTCATCTCTCTTTTTAGGGGAGATTTTTTCCCATGAGGGTTTCCCTCTTTCTCCACTTTATGAGAGATTACATTGTATATATTTTTCACTTGTAGTTTGTACATGGGTACATAACATGGCCTAGTATTCGAGACCCATCATGCATTGTCATCTAGCATTGTGAACTTAAGTGCATTCCCCTAAGTTGCACTTAAGGGGGGGTTTTGGTGTACTTAAGTATTTACTAATTATACTTTACTTAGGATAATGCATTTGCATATTAGTTATCATTAAGACACATAGGAGTTTGCATTTCATTTTAGCACATGGTTAGGAGAAAATCTACTTTATATGGTGATAGTTGTCATATCATACCTCTTTATGTGTGAGATCCACCTTTATTTCTCTTATCACATTATCATCCTCTCATTGTTGCACATACTTTGATGTACAATAGAGGATGATCCACCTTTGGTGGACATGTGATTCCACCTAGTGTGGTTGATAGCTTATCATCTCCTTATCATGTAGTCTTATTGCATTGCCTATATATTCAGGCACTTCTACTTTGTATTCAATTCAATTGGCTATAATCAAGTATTTGATCATTTTGCCTATCTCTCTTGTGCTATCTCTTGAGCTTCTAGATCTTGGCATTTATTCTTTTCCTTAGGCAAATTATGACATGGTATTAGAGTGATATCAAAATTCTTACAATTTGTTTGTTTATTTATCTTGATAATTCTAATTTTAAACAAATACATATTTATTTAATTCATTTTGTCTTCTCAAATTATTAGTTGACAACAAATGATTAGTTGACTAGCTAATCATTTGCACTATCTAAATCATAGTTAACTATGATAATCTTACACATGGCTCATTGTAAATTACAAGGATATGCAAAGAATATTTTTTGGATCTCCACCATCTATTTTATCCAAGAAAATTCTATTCTTCCAAATCCCTTGGATCATAAGCCTCTTCAAATGTTTTTTTTAAAATTGTCACCCCATACATCTAATCCTCTCAATCAACCCTGGTCATTATTCTCCCGAATCAAATTTATCCATTAATCTTCCATCATCCAAATCTATAAATAGCTTTCATATGAGCCTATATCATGAACTCATTGAATGAAAAGTTATGTTAATATTTGAAGCACCTAATATCATTCTTTTAACTATAAAAATCCACTTCGAGTACAAAAACATTGATGTAATAATGGGCTTGTGGGTGAAAATTTTATTTCTTGCTTCAATCATTTTGTGCAAGTTCTTTCGCTTATTCTTGAGGTGGAATCAATGTGTGAAATATGTTTTAGATTTTTGAACTTGAATCCTTGGTTCATATTTCACATTGAATTTCACATAATTTTTATTAGTTTTATTTGATGATATACTAATTTACAACAAGACATGGGGACACTATTTTCCAATGCATAGATCAAGCATTACAAGTTCTCAAGAAATATTAGCTCTATGCCAAACCTTCCAAGTATTTTTTTGTTCTCAAAGAGGATGAATTCTTTGGTCACAAATAGTATCTTATTATGGAGTAAAGCTTGGTCCTGACAATCTTTAGGCTATAATGGAGTGGCCTACACCAAAAAATTATTAAGAACTTGAGGGGTTATTGAGGACTCATAAGATACTATAGAAATTTTGTGAAGAGTTGTGGCCACATAGAAAAGTTTCTCATATATCTATTTTAGAAGGATGTTTTTTAATGGAATCAATTAAGTAATACAAAATTTGAGAGATGAAGGGGGCTATGTGTACAACTCCAGTTATAGAAAATACAAACTTAACTAAGGATTTTATTATGAAGTTTGATGCATTAGTAAATGGTATATAAGTAGTTATTATGAAAGTGAGTAGGTTTATTTCTTTTGAAATTCATCAAATAAAAAAAATAAGTAATTTAAATATATTTAGGAGAAGGAAATGATATCTATTCTTGATATGGTGAAATAGTGGAGGTATTGTGTAATGGTTAGCAAAGTTAAGGATGTAATAACCTAAAATATTTTCTAAAAATGGTTATCTTCTAAAGAGAAACACAAATGGGTCACTAATATATTGAATTATGACTTCAAGATTATCTATAAGAAAGAGGAGAATATAGTGGTTAATGCATTATTTATGAAGGAGGAGAGGATGCTACATTTTTGTGTGTAATTTTAATATTATAGGTATGGGTTGAATAACTCAAATTCAAGAGGAAAATTGATGTTTATATAATGAATCCCATTCAATAGATAAAAAATCCCAAATAGTTAATTTTGTTTGGAAGGGAGACTCTTTGTGATGTTGAGTTATTCTACCTATTCAAGAATTTCAACCTCAAATATAATACTCTTAATGAACTTTGTATCTTTCTAGTTGTGGGTTAATCAATAATTTTGAAGAAGTGTCATAGAATCTATTAGGATTTATCTTGGAAAGGTCTTATAGGTGATTTAAAAAAATTGTGACTAAATATTTGGCATGCCAAAGAAATAAAAGGGAGCCATGTAACTTTTTGCAACCCTTAGTTATTCCTATCCAATGAGGGGAAGAGTTCTATATGGATTTTATTAGAGGATCTCCAATATCTAAAGGTAAAATTGTTATCATTGCTATAATTAACCATCTCATAACATTTGACCACTTAATTGCATTATATCATCATTTTATAATAAGCATAAAGGTAAAATTATCCATGGAGAATATAAAAAATTTAAATAGTACCTTGAGCATTATTATTAGTGATGGTGACCCTATATTTACTATCAATTTTTTGGTTATATGTATTCTCTTGTTTGAGTAGTAAATTGGTTGACATCAATTTACATCTTTCAACATCACCCTTGAATAAAAAGAGGCAACTAAGGTCATTACTAAGAACTTAGAATGATTGGATGGAAAGTTCATTAATTCAATGGATAAATTTTGGATGAACATAAGCGTGTTTAAATTAGTGAGTTGTAGGTGATAACCTTTCCTTCATTTAATCCCTATTTAAATAAATTTTAATTTATTTATTTACCTTCACATTCTATTATTCTCCCAAACCATGATTAGTCTAAGTTTTAATTTAAGATTAATCCTAAATCTAGACCTAGATCCTACCCCACCCACATCTCTCTCAACAAATAGACCTACTTACTAATTAACTAAGGCTAATTAGGCTAATTTTTAGATTCCTACACCCATTACTCCTAATTATTTGCTCACACATGTGTGAGAAAATTTCTCAAAATTGTCTTTTCAAGTAATTCTAAAAATGTCTAAACAAGGTTTCTTACAACCTTGATGACACTTTCTTACACTTTCCAAATATGTTTCATTGGACCAAACCTTTGACAACTATGAAAAGATCTCGTACAAGTGTATTTAAAGTACACATTGACCCATCACATCTCAAGTTTCTCATACATGTGTAAGAAAACTTGGACTCTTGCATGGTTATGTGTTCCTCATGTGACACCTATGTGGATGCCACATGTGATCCACCTCACCCATCCCTCCAAAATCCAATAAATAGGAGCCTTTCCAAGAGTAAATTATCCATCATTTACATATTAGAATATCATGCTAGTTTATTGCTTAGAGTTATTTTCTTGCACTTAGTATTTTTTACTAACTTGTTTGGTAGTTGCTTGCATCCATTAATGGTAGATAGTTTGCATTTAATTCATTCTTACTTCTCATATTGACATTGAATGCTTAAGACTAGTTCTTTATAACTAGTTCTTGAGTTAATTCAATACCATCCTCATCTAGTTTATATTTAGTGTCTTGCATTTATCATTTTCTTTTAATCAAAGTGAGATTTAATATATTGTATTGGGAGATCATGCCCACAACCATCTCTAAGAGCTTAAATAAAGCAAGTTCTGGGTGCACTTGCTTCATGCTCATGAGAGGTTATGGTGGAAGCTTTTTATTTTGGTTTTGCAAGTTTATGAACATGTTAGATTAGTAATGAAATTATTTTTTTATCTCTAACATTTGTATCTATGAGCTTTCTCCCAACTGCTAGATTTTCATCAAACACATTTTGACACGCTCGATAGGACCTACGTCCCTGAATTTAAACTTTAAATTTTTTTTTGTCATTTATGGAACTTGTTATGCAGAGTCATCTCCATCTTGGAATGATCATCTGTGCATATCGACGTCTCCTCAAGGAGACTATTGTCCCAACCTAGGTTAAAAAATTATTTAACTTTTTTAATAGTTAAAAGTATTTTTTGGGATATTCTGGGTTTTTAACTCTCAAATTTTTGTCAGGATGTCAATTTTACAGAGTTAAATGTTGGAAAAATATTTCAAAAAAATTCTTTTAATCACAATAGACTGACTCTGGTTTCTAAACTTTCATCTACACAGGTTGATTGTCATCTTTGTGGATCATCATCTGCAACTATGTTCAGTCATCTGTGTTCCTCAAAAATTGCATTGTTAGATTTTAGGTATACTTTTTTTGAGTTTTCACTAAATTGTCGTTTGCACTTTGAGACAGTCATTTGCAACTTTTGACTATCGTCTAAGACTATTGACTGATGTTAGTGCAGACTATCATCTATGCTCTATAACAAAATATTTTAATTTTCCAAAAATATTTTGTGTTACTGATTCATCTGGTTTTTTGTAGCACCTTGAATCTGAAGATTAAATATCTAAAACTAATAATATTTTATGTTGTAGGACGTTGATAGAAAACATTCATAAACATCAAAATACTCACTCTTTTGTCTTGCGGGTTGCCTAAGAGATACAAGCAAATATTATATTTTTCCTAATTTATTTCTTAGGCACATTAACAAAGGTTCACTTGTAGTATTTTATTAAGTGACAGGGGAGTATGATCTTGTCTTTATGAGATAATTAGAAACGTAGACTCATTTGATAATATACTTAGAAAGGGACCTTGGGAAAGAACAATCATGTTTGATGTGTTTAGGATAAAACAACATTGGATAGGAGCGTATGTTCTTTTATCCTTGAGGGAAAATCATAAATCCTAACTCCTTTCATTTCCAATCCATGCTTTTGAATTCATCCTCTAAATGGCCCTGTCAGTTGAGGTAAAAAGCTCCCTGGAATGACCCATGTGAGAACGAGGTGTAAGCCTACTACTCCAATTCATGTTAATCAAATTTTCTTCTTAGGGTTAAAGCCTCAAAAACCATATGTCATTTGAGCTTATACATGGCTCTCACCTAACATATCAGTAGGGCCTTGTCGTCTCAATCATGTTTAAGTGACTACCTGTGCTAAGGTTCTTTGTGGGGCTATAGGCCTAAATTGCACTTGCACGAACACAAAGAATGTATTCAAATGAAAACCCTCACTAAGATCCTTAGGATTAAATTCACCTAGTTCACCCCCGAAAGTGTGATAATCCAATTGCAAGGAGGATAATAACCTCCCCAATATAGTTTTCATATTGTGTCTTCCCGAGCATTTGGAGTCGGCTAATATGACATTGTTAACCCATTGTGTGGTTGGCAATGGTTGTATTTTGATTAGCTATTGAAGTGTGCCTAAGTCAGCGAGCAAGGATTTTCATGCTCTACTAATTCCTTAGGGTAGGAACTATGCTTGAGTATCTACAAAAAAAAAATTCCCCAAGAACATACACACCTCAAAGATGTTACTTTGTATCAGCTTCATTTTCACTATTGCTTGTCTCCTACAAGGTTGCTTTATCCCTTGCCAAATTGTTTTTAGACATACGACTTCTATCTTTCTAGTTTTAATGCTTGAAGATTGGTTCTTGACATTGAACAGATTGACTAAAAATTAGACTAGAAAAACCTAATTGATCAAATTCTGACCTATAATGGTCATCTCCACATATGGGTGTCTACATATGAGAATCATCATCTCCTCTTAAAAATAGTGAGCTATCTGAGTTGTCAAGAACATCAAAAATTTGGTTTCTTAGAGGCTCTTAAAATCATTTGTCAGGAAACATTAATCTACCCTGCTAAAATCAACATTTTCTTAGGATATAACCGATTCAGGGAGGCATAAGAAGGTAAGACTTGCAGTTTCCTGAGTCTATAGAGAAAATAAAATCATTGATAAAAAGGATAGATTCAATGAATCATATTCTAAATCTATCCAAAAGACTCTAGAATCTGGTGAGAAATTTGATAAAATCAGCTATAACAATCGGGTTGCCAATTTTGCTGCCAAGAACAAAGTGAACATGGTCTTTATCACTTGGGAATCCTATGGTTAAATACCATTTACCTTCATCATTTTCTAATCCCTCATTATTCCCTCATCTTAATCAAATCTTTCTTCAATCATCATTTCAAAACATTTGGAGCATTAATCAAAACCTTGGGCTTTAAATTGAAAAATCAAATCAATTCATCTTTCACACCTTAAGCAAGAAATAGGGTGAAAGAATCAATCCAATAGTGTCACATAGACCTTAAATCAAAGAAAATACTAATCCATTTCTACTTTGAGAACTAAGTCTTTCTCTAGTAGTTTTAATCCAATCCTATTTTTTGGGGCGATCATTAGTCTATCACCCAAATAAGACAAGATTTTAAATCAAATCCAATCCTTTGTTTGCACAATCAAAAGGTCTTGTTTCACCTAGATTTTTTCCAAACCTTTAAATCAAATCAATCTTAGAGGCTTAGTTCCTCTTTAATCCAATCAATCAAATCAATCCCAAATCAGATCAAATCAATCATTGGGGCTTATCTCTTCTCAAATTAAATCCAATAAATCCTCTAGGTTGAGTCTTCTTAATCCAATCCAAATCCTAGTCCAATTTTCTCCTAATTAATCAATTACTTTCTTCCTCTCAATCATCTTCCATTAATCTGTCAACATTCTTCAATCCAACCCAAGGTCACTCGTGCATGGTACTTACCCAATCTCAAGCCAAGATAAGACAAAAATCTATCACCATGGATAATGATCAAGAAACTGTTTACCAAGAAGAATTCAATGAAGATGAGGAACCACATATTGAATATGACATGGTCATACTTGAAAGTGTCAATAAAAATCCATGATCTAAAGAGTCTTTAATGATCCTAATAATTTGATCCTAGTGGAAGATCTAACCCAAGCCAATAGTTCTAATATCTTCCTAAATCTTATTCAAAGGGGTGTCACACTCCCTAAATATTTTGATGAAACCTTGCTTGAGAACAATTTGATTTGAACTAACAAAGAAAAGTCCATCCCGTTATGTCTTTAATGTCTGATAACAAGAATCAACCTTCCCATGATATGCTTGAATAAATTCAGTAGCTTCTAAGTAGGCCCAACTCAAATGCCAACAATAATGTCAATAGAGTGAACAATAATGACTCAAACCTAGGTCACAGACGTGAACATTAACCAGGTCATCAAGATGATGTTTTGCTTCAATTTTCTCAAAGCCTAATGGAGTCTTGAAGAATCAAAATTCTTCACATACGAATAATACCAACACATTTCTGATAGACACAACACAAATCCTCCACCTCTTAGAGGACATAATACATTATTGGGAGGAGGAACGAATCAAGGCCATATAATCATCAACAATAATCCTCCTGAGTTGGTGCAACAAATCAATGATCTTAAGAGCATGGTGATGACTATTCAAAAAGGTGGGAAGAAGGAATTCTCTTTTGCAGAGATATGCCCTTATCTATTTGATAAATCAATCAGTGTTCAACCATTCCCCGCCAATTTTGAGATTCCTAAATTTGATAAATACAAGGGAGAATCATACCTTGTACAACATGTCAAGGAATTCTATGCAATAGCTCAAGAAGTTGCCCAAAATTATAATTTCCTTCAAAGACTCTTCGCCAAGAGTCTTGGCAGACTTGCGCTTGAGTGGCTATTCAATCTTGCTCTTGGTTCTTTACCAACTTTTAATGATCTTGTTGAGAAATTTGTTGCACAATACTCTTCCAACATCAAACACCAAGCCTTACTTTGTGACTTATGCAACACAAAGCAAAGAAATGGGGACACCTTTGCCAACTTTCTTCAAATATGGTGACATATTGCAAATTGTATGCCTTGAAAATTTTTAGATTCACACCTTGCCAATATTTTCACTAAGAATATGGTTATGGAAATATCATTCCAAATGAAAATGGATACCTCATATTCATTTGAGGAACTCATTAAAAGGGGAAAATCTATTGAAGATGGAATTTTGATGAAAGGGGCCATTTAACATTATCCCTCTAATTCATCTAACAACACCAATGATAGACACAAGTTCTGGTCTAAGAACAAGGGTATTGTTAATGATGGAGTGACAGATGCTAAGCATGTCCAAAATGTTCAAGCATCCAACAATAACAATCAAGGAAATCATAATAACACTGATCAAAATAACCAAAATCAGAACAATAACCAAAATAATCAAGGTACTCAGACCAATTCAAATAATTAGAATCAGAATCAAAGATCTGGTTATTGTAGTTCCCTATTCTCATGTTACAATCCAACAACAAAAACAACAATAGCCCACCAGAACGAAGATAATTCACACAGCTAGCAGACTCCCTTGATGTCATCTTTCGGTGTTAAGTCGATTAGGGAATGATGGTCTATCCTAACACAAGGCCTTTGGATGATAATCAACCAAAACCAAACTATTATAAGAATAACAAATATTGTGATTATCATTGCATCAAAGGACATGAAATCAAGAAATGCATGAAATTTTGCCATTTTGCTCAAGATTTGATTGACGATGGCAAAATTGAGGTAGAGGGTCAAAATACCTCTACCTCCAATGCCCAATTAAAAATGTATTCTAAGCCTTTTTCTAGAGCACAATCAAAACAATACCTCATCGTCCAAAGACTTTTCCTATGATTAAACTACAGACAAGATCTTAGGAGATGAACGCACTTGCGGTAGCCTAGAGAAAAATGATGTTTGTAGTTTTGACTTACTGTGTGGCCACATTGAATAATCTGAAGCTCATGTAAACACACTAACTCTAAAGAGTGATGATTGCAATGTCACCACCGACATCCTCGAGTCACTATACAAGTCGCTGCAAATCCACCTGCTATAGATCCACCTGTCGCACCATCAACATCGACATGACCTGCACCATGTTATGACCCACTTTCTCAGTTGAAGAAGACTCCTACACATATATACATCCTAGAGATTCTACATACATCCCCTAACCACAAAGAGGTCATTGAAAATGTCTTGACTGATAAATGAGATTGTGTATATAAGTACGTATTGACTTTATAATGTTATTTTTTCTGCTTTGTTATTCATTATTGTTTGTAAACTCTTAAGAAAAAAATTATTGTGTTTAAACTTAGTAACATGTGTTAGGTTAATTTATCTAGGGTTCCCTAGCGGGGCATTACATGAGGTCTATATAAAAGGTATGGGGCCACAATTCGAGAATCATGTTGTGATCAAATATGTTGTTCTTTCTGGGACTCTTACTGCAGATCAATTGAAGGAGAAACCGAAGAATATGCAAGCATTGGAGGCTATAGTAAGTACTTTATTTGATATTGAATATATTAATGTGCATGGTGTAGAGACTACTAATGAGGTTTGGGAAAAACTTAAGCAATTTATGGTGGAGACAAGCATGTGCAAAAGGCCAGGATAGATAGTCTGAAGGGAAAATATGATGACATGAAAATAGTTGAAGGATAAAACATTTCTCAATATGGTCAAAGGATAAAATAAGTTATTGGTGATATCAAGAGTGTCGATGGTACCATTGAAGAGGAAGACATGGTAAGTAAAAGGACTTTTCTACCTACTTATGCCATTAGAGTCTCTACTATTAATGAGTTGAGGATGATAGATAATATCTCTATTGATGGTTTGATAGGTAAGCTTACTTAATTTGAGTTGAGTAACTTTGGTAATAGTGTTCCTAGAGTTGAAACAACTTTTAAGGCCTCTGTGTCATTAGCATTAGAAAATAAAGGAAAACAACTAAGTCATGAATCTACATGCATGCCAAGTTGTTCTAGGGATTTTGAATCTTTCCTAGATGAAGAGAAAAAGAAAGTAGAACTTGAAGGATTACTTGTAGGGAGACTACCTAGAGGTACTGGTAAGTACAATGACAAGCTACTTTTGAAGAGTTTCTCATGCAATAAGATTTGACATATTCCTACTAAGTGTCCTAATAGTGAGTAGAAGGAAAAGTTTAAAAGATTTAAGGAAAAAAGAAAGAAACAATGTTATATTGTAGTAGATGAAGGTGTGATTGATGAGGAAGCAAAATATAATGAAGAAGAAGAGATAGTATTTGTTACAATGAAAGAAGATGTTGTAGAAAGTTAAAATGCCTTAGTCTCTCACATGGATCAAGCTAATGAGTGGTTCATTGCTAGTGGTTTCTCTCATCACATGATCGGTGACATAAGTAAGTTCATCAAGCTTGAAGAATTTGATGGTGGTGTGGTCAAATTTGGCAACAACACACCTTTCTTGGTTAAAGGGAAAGGTACAATTTATTTGAATGGTAAGAGTAATGTTGATGATGTCTATTTTGTAGAAGGTATACCACATAACTTGTTGGGTGTGGGTCAATTGAATGACACAGGTTATTTAATTGAGTTCAAAGGAAGTGTATGTAGGATACTTGGAAGATCTAGTGATTTGATTACTACTGGTAGGCAGACTAGAGGTGATTTATTCTATCTAAACAATATTGTTAATAGTTGTTTGGTTTTTAGAGTTGAGGATAGTTAGTTGTGGAATATAAGGTTATATCATGCGAAATTTGATAGTTTGGTCAAAGTTAGTAAGATTTAATGCAGTTAGAGGTTTGCCACAATTATTTAAACCAAAAAACATAATGTGTAAGGAATGTTAGTTGGGTAAGTTAACTAGTTCTACTTTCAGTAGCAAGTCATTTTTATCAGGAAATATACTGGATTTAGTGCAAACTGAATTGTGTGGTCCTATGAGGACAAGAAGTTATTATGGTGATAAATATTTCATATTTTTTATTGATGAATACTCAAGGATGATGTTGGTGGATTTCTTGAAGGAAAAATTTGAAGCTTTCTACAAGTTCAAATATTTCAGAGCACTTGTTGAGAAAGAAATAGGTAAGAGCTTGAAGTGCTTAAGATCAAATAGAGGAGGAGAGTTTACTTCATCATAACTTGTTCAATTTTGGGAGAAGAATGGAATCAAGAGATAAATGTCTACACCTAGAACTCCACAATAGAATGGTGTTTCTAAAAAGAGGAACATAACTATAATTGATGCTGCCAAGAATATGATAATTCAAGGTGATGTACATAAGTCATATTGTAGAGAAGAAATTAGCACTGCAGTTTATACATTAAACTAGGTATTAATGAAGAAAGGAACCAGTAAGACACCTTATGAATTATGGTATGGTCATTCACCTAGTGTTAAATATTTCAAAGTTTTGGGTAGTAAATGCTATATCAAAAGAGGTGATTTCATTGGCATGTTTGATCCTAAGAGTGATGAAGGTATTTTGTTGGGATATTCTACTAAAAGTAAGGCATATAAGTGTTTCAATAAAAGGACTAACAAGATGATTGAAAGTGAAAATGTGAAGATAGATGAATATCTAGAGAAATCAAATGAATCAAGCAAGAAAGAGCCAAAAAATGATCAAGAATTTATGTATGTGCAACCGCAAGAGCAAGAAATTGCTAAAAAGAAAAATGAGGAAGTGGTTCAACCGGTGGAGCAGAAAGAAGAAGCATATAGACTTGAATTGGTTATTCCAAGGTATGTGAAATTGAATCATTCCATTGATCAGATTATTGGTGATAAAGATGTAGGAGTGCAAACTAGAAGAAAGATCAAAGAAAGTACATGTTTGATTTCAAAGTTTGAGCCTAAAAATGTGAAGAAAGCATTGAAAAATGATGATTGGGTAAATGCCATGGAAGAGAAACTTGATCAAATAGAGAAGAATGACACATGGAAAATTGTTCTTAGACCAATAGACAAGAATGTGATTGGTACAAAGTGAGTTTTTAGGAACAAATTGAATGAAGATGGAGAAGTGGTTCATAATAAGGAAAGACTTTTGTGTAAGGGTTATGCACAATAAGGATTGGACTATGGAGAGACATTTTTTCATGTGGTGAGACTTGAAGGGGTAAGAATTTTACTTGCTTATGTTTCCTATAAGAAATTTAAAGTTTTCCAAATGCATGTCAAATCTTATTTTCTGAATGAGATTCTTGAAGAAGAGGTTTACATGGAACAACCATATGGATTTGCATTGACAAAGGATAAGGTTGTAGTGTGCAAGCTACAAAAGGAATTGTATGGATTGAAACAAGCACCTAGGGCATGGTATGAAAGATTACACTCTTATCTTATCAAGATTGATTTCATAAGAACAAGTGAAGATAGAAATGTGTACTTGAAAGTTGAAGGTGATAAGATACTATTAGGTGAAGTGTTTGTGGATGACATAATCTTTGGAGGAAATGATGAAATGAGTTTTGCATTTGCTGATGAGATGAAGAAAGATTTTGAGATGTCAATGATAAGAGAAATTAAGTTCTTCATTGGACTACAAATTTTACGACTCAAGGATGTATCTATATCAGTCAGTCCAAATACATAAAGGAAGTGCTTAAGACATTGGGAATGGAAGAATCCAAACCGGTTGGTACTCCCATGGTGACCTGATGAAAATTATCCAAGGATGATGAGTCAAGTGAAGTGGATACAACTTTATATAGACCCATGATTGGTAAGTTGAATTATGTTGTTCATAGCAGACCAGATATTGGACAAGTAGTTGGGATAGTAGCTAGATTTCAAGATAATCCAAAATAATCTCACATGGTATAAGTAAAGAGGATATTCATGTACTTGAAAGGGACACAAGACTATGGTCTTTGGTATGCTCACAAGGGTGATTTCTCTTTGAGTGTTTTTACTGATGCATATTGGGTAGGAAACATTGATGATAAAAAGAGCATACATGGAGGAGCATTCTTTCTAGGAGGAAGACTTGTATCATGGACAAGTAAGAAGGAAAATTGCATCTCCCAATTAACTATAGAAGCTGAGTATGTAGCAAAAACTATTAATTATACTCAAATAGGATGGATGAAGATCTTAAAAGGTATCAAAGAGAAGGTAATTGAACCAGTGACTACATTCTATGATAATACTAGTGCAATCAATATTTCAAAGAACCCGGTGATGCACTCTAAGACTAAACAAATTGAAATCAAGTATCATTTATTAAGAGAGAAAGTATAGGAAAAAGTAGTCAAGTTGGAATGCCAACCAAGGAGAAACTATCAGATATATTCACTAAGCCACTACCTAAGGATACTTACGAGTATCTAAGAGTTAAGTTAGGGATGATTCCCCTACTTGAATTTAACTAAGATTCTTTTGTAAGCAAGAATCTAGTGGACTTATTGAATATTTTTCACTATAAATTAATGTGAAGGGGACTACTCCTTAGGGGGGGCAGTCTAAGATAAAAGAAGATGTTGCAACAATAGGTGACCTGTGTGACACCTTTAGTATTATTTTCAAAGGGGGAGAAGATTATCAGATGAAGCTGGGAGAAGAGAAAATAAGTCAGGTATTGGGGAGAAGATTAACATAAAGAAGATTTGATAAAAAAGAACATCAACTAAGGGGGAATTGTTATTATTAGATCAATGTGGTGTTGATATGGTATGGACATCAATGCCAAAGGGGGAGATTATTGGCATAACTGATGCAAAGATATTGCATATATTTTTGAGAATGTTGTGGTATAGATTTGATGACAAGAGATTAGTTATTGTGTTTTCATTGGTGTCAATGTAGTGATGTGTCAAGGTTGATAGTGAGCTGATAAATGTTTGTCTGATGAACCTAATGTGCGATGAGTTTGTGAAGGAGTTGGAGTGTATGATTCTTCTGGGATACTCTGAGATGTCTCTAGATGCATTCCACATGATTGCACATGATGGGAATAACTTTGGAGTAATTTATGATTAATTAAAGGGAAACTATGCATATAGGAGAACATACAGTGATAAATAGTGAATGATTTGATTGTTTTATCAAATTGGTATGGATCCAAGTAGTGTGGTCATGATATGTTTATCTTGGCTAGGATATATTGTTGAGGCTATGATCACAAGTTGATTGGTGTACTAGAAGGCATAGTTTCAAAGGATAGAAGATCGTTCTATGGAGATGAGAACAATGCTTGAACATGCTTGAACAAGTGATGCTAGATCAGTGACTGGTGGTGATGTGGTCAGTTGTGGTGGATCAAGTTATGATCTAGGTGTCAAGGTGACATGGAATAATAGATTTGTAATTATTATTTGATGTTACATTGTTTGAGGTGATCGGATTTAATCAAGTATTGGAAGCACATTGAAGAAGTCAAAAGGTTTGACTGTTCTTGATCTAAATCTAATGTGTGATGGATTTAAAGGCTGACAAGGATTTGAAATTTTAATTTACAATTGGTAATACATTTTAGGGTTTAAGGATCAAGTGGGAATGATTGTAATTCAAATGTAACACATTTTTAAGTTGGCTAAGGCCCTAATGAGCATGTAATGTATATATATGTAAATCAATGAATTATGCAAGTGTAAATTATGGATGCAAAGGTGTGGTTGAGTGAAAATTAGATTATCTACAAGTGAAGTGGTGTTTGTGCTTAATTAGATCTGAACAAGAAAAGGGGAAGTGCTACACCCAAATCATTGTACTTGTTGAATCCTAATAGGTTATGTAAGAAAATCCCTTAACTAGGTAGACTTTAGTAGGTTTGATTTGTAAATCCTTTAACAAGGTGACTCTTTAACTAGGGTTTTAAATCCTTTAACAAGGTTACTCCTAATAGGGTAAAGATCCTAACAGGGCTAAAGGTAAATCCCTTAGCTAGGTGAATCCTAACATGGTCTTCTCCCAACTGAGCATTTGTAAAGCTCCTAACAGAGATAGGCCTTTAACATGGGACATTTCAGAAGAGTGTAGATTATTAGTGGGTACTAACTTCCACCATGGTTTTCACCCTTAATCAGGGTTTTCGCGATAAAATATTGGTGTCACTTTGTTGCATATTTTGGATTGTTGTATGTTTACTTTGTTTATTGCATGCATAAAGTTTAAAGTTGGTGAATGTGGTTAATATTGGTGAAAGCATTGTAAAAAGTTTCAGATCTAATAGATTACTGATTTATTGATTCACCCCCCTCTCTCAATAATCTTGAACCTTACAATATTAACAAATTATACATATATAGATTAAGGACATGACATAAACAAGCCAAACTCCTCCACAAACACACAATATGAACTAACAAAGTTTATTCAAATACCTACCCTCCACAACCATTTCAACACATGCCACACATGTCTTCAATAGTATACTCTTTGCCATGTCATATGATAACATGCACTTAATAAAGACACACAAAATAAATCTTTGAAACATACATGCTATTAGCTAATTTCACTATCATGAGGATGACTTTAATTGAGCTTAGGATGTGAATATTAACTACATAAATACCAATATATTTCCCTATTCTATTTCAAGGGGGTAATTATTTAAAAAAATGCACTAGCCATTCACATGAGTTTGGGAGATAACTATAGATAAAAGATTGATATGAGGTATTTTGAGATTTTATTTGTTTGGGGCCAAGACTATGCTTGCATTTTGTCACTTTATATTTCATCTTCACATTGATCTATATCCTGCATTTTTATTTTTTTAAATTTGTTCACCTACATTAATCCATATAAGAATGTGTTTGGTACTAAAAAGTATATCTAGGGTTTATTGTATATAAAGAAGATTATTGAATTTCTATAACATACAATCTCTATTGATAATGAATATATGTAAAAATAAAATATGCCCTATCAAGGATGTAGAAAGATTATAAGCAAGTCAAACAAATAAACAAAATATGATGCAATGAATGTATGAAATAATTTTTTTAATTTAATGTCTATGAGACTGAAGCAATCTATGGAGCCTAAGAATATCACACACCCCTAAAATAGGGGACCAAAGCTTTCTTCAATTTGTAAGCTACTCTTTGATCCGCCCTTCCAAATGAAATTTTATCAATAGGTTTGCTCTTTTGTCCAACTTTATTTCCTAAAACAAATTGTTCATATTTAAAATGTCCTCAAAATTGCTACACTCTATGTTGGGCACTCCATGACAAATTTTTTTTCTATTTATACCACTTTTGTGTTACAAAATAGACGTATTCTCTTTTCCCATTCTTTTTAGTTCCTGTTGTAGGCTATAGAACTATAGGCATCAACCTATTTTTAACTAGTGATTAAACTAGTTAATTCCAGCCAATCAAATTTCATAATTTCTTTTTGTCATATCAAATTCTAATATTTGATAAAGTAAAATGCACAATATTTAACTTTTCTAGTTTATAAAATTATGTATCCTTCATTTGATTGGTTTAAAGAAATTGAGCGATAAGGATGAGTTTTTCAAAAATATTTTTGCCTATTGCAATGTTTTGATCATATCAGGTCACAATTAAACTAATCAATTTTAACCAATGAGATGTTATATATGAGCCCTTTTTCAGAAATATTTGGCCCTTCCCATAGTTCCATATGAACCTTTTTTTCAAAAATAATTGCCCATTCCCATAGTTCCATATGAGCCATTTTTAGAAAATATTTGCCCCTTCCCATAGTTCATGTTCAATAAAAACTTAAATTTATATTTTTATTATTTTTTATTATTTAATTTTAAATTTTAATATTTATTTTATTTGTAAATATAATAGAAAATAATCAGTTATATTTAGAAAATTTTAAATAATATTTAATATACTTAAAATTATTAAATAAATATAATATAGAAATAATTAATTATATGTATAATATTTTTAAAAAATTTATTGTTATGATATGTTAATATTATAATATTATTTTATATGTTATAAAAAAATAATATTATTATTGTTTAAATTTTTTAATATATATAAATAAATAAATAATTATTTTATTTATATATTTTTAATAGGTTTCAGTATACTCAATAATAGTTGTCCTTGATACATGGAAATGACTATTTTAATTAATAATTTTAAGCCATAAATCTACATAAATAAATCATAGTATAATTTTTTCATTTACTTAAGGATTATTATTTTTAAAATAGAATTATTATTAAAAAAAATATTATGAATCTAAATACATTTATTAGACTCAAGATATTTATTAAAAATATAAAACATTAAACATAAAAGAATAATATATTGTAGCGTCTACAAAAAAATTACTTTAATATTTCATATAAACAATGATTATAACCACATTTATAATGAAACTATTTAATTGTTATTATTAAAGATAATACATATTTGAAATATAAACTTTTTTTGGCAGGAACTTTGCTGCTCTACAACCTTGTTTAAGATATCATCCATATACTCATTTGAGACTTCAAGTGATGAGAGCTAACTCTCAATTTAATATTTGTTCTTATATAGACTTTTCTCTCATAATCTTTCAAGAATAGAATTCTTTGATATAATAGACCATTTAATGCCTATTTTATTTTTTGACGAATAGTGCCTTCTCTATTAATTTAATATAAAAGTTATATATTCACAAAAAAGGGGTCAGGGGACATAAAAATCACCTCGCAGAGTTCACATGGCAAAGCCGAAAACAACAACAACTATTCATAAAAAAAATAGGCATAAAGCTTTAAGCTGCAAGAGCAGTGCCAGAAGGAGGAGGATCTTTATCATCAGAACCCCACACATCATTGGGGTTAACAAGAGGGTTGGGAATCGACCAACCATCATCATCTTCTTCTTTCTCTTTCTCTTCCACCCAGGGCAGGGAAATGGCTAGAGCTAGGCGGGGAAACTTGGAGGTGGTGGTAGGAGGCCAACTAGAGCCATGACAGTTACTAGGAGCATCAAGAGGGGCAGATTGAGCCGAAGTTGAAGACCATCCAAAAGTATGGCAAGGTGGAGAAGCTGATTGACGTCGCCAACCATCGTTGCCACCTCTAGGAGAGTGGTGGTGGGGAGCCTATGACCATGGAGTACCGGAGCGACAAGCCGAAGAGCTGTGCCCACAATGGCGGCCTCTGGGAGGAGTACCTTCACCAGAAATGGCATCAGGAGGAACCCAGGAAACAATGCAGGGAGGATTGCCCTAATGATTGAGAAGCTCCTGAAGGTGAGCCACCTCCAGAGCCACTTTATTTGCTTGAACCTATATCTGCATCATAACATTATTACATATGCAAGCCTTGTTATACAGAGCAACATTCGTATCAAGAAAGTTGTGAGAAAAAACAACAGCATTCCTATCTTTCCACAAAGTGAACAAAATCTCCATCTTGAAAGCATGCCAAATCTGGGTAAACTTGGAAGGAAGTCTAGGAGAATCCCCCAAGATAATCATATGCCAGGAGAAAGGCTTGGGCCTAAAAGGTTTGAAAAAATCATGAATCCATTGCCAATACTGTTGAGCTCTCCTACAGAACCAGAAGATGTGCAAGAAAGTCTCAGGGTGACCATAGAAGGGGCATCGAGGGTTGTGAACACATAGACGTTTGAGCCTAGGTCCCATAGGAAGCCCTTGGAAAAGTAAACACCAAGCAAAGAGAGCCATTTTGGGCTCTGTAATGGTAGCCCACACAGTTTGAAAGTGGGAGCTCTAGTGAGAAGTGGAAGATTGAAGATGCCATCTCTGGTTAAGAATGTCCACCATAGGAAGATGGGGAGACAACCATCTATAACCTAGCCTCGGCTTGTAATTGATAAAAGGAGTGGTAGGATACCATTTCCAATCCTTCCACCAGGGCCGAACAGCCTGTATACCAAGCTTATGAAGCAAATTATTAGGAATTACAAAGACCACCAGGATCAAAAGTCTGACGATATGTGCAAGCCAAATGGTATTGCACCTGCATATCCTCCCAAGAGTGGAGACTCATAGTGACCCTAGAGAAGAGATCCTTGGGAGTCTGAATGCCACATTTGAAAAAATGCAGAGCACTAGACCCTTGAGTGTTAGCCAGGGGGATGCCTTGAATAGAAAATAGCGGGGACCACCAGAGGATCTATTGATTGAAAGAAAGCCCATTGTAAAAACCATCACCATCCCAATGAAGCCAAGGCTTAATAGCTTCCAAGGCTTTCCAAATGCTCTTAATAATGAAAGTACCCTGAATTTGAATAGGCTCTTTCATAATGAGCAGGGTCTGAAGACTAATGCCTTCCAAGCTGGCATGTGAACAGGGAATCCTAAAGAGATGCAGTGCCTAACCAGGATCTTCCAAACCTCATCACCAGTAAGAGCATGAATAATCCACTTACCACAAAGAGCATGACCTTGCTTCTGAGTGGAGAGAAGGCCAAGGCTACCTCGAGGAAGACAACAATACTCCCAAGCAACCCTATGGAACCCATGGCTGTCAACTCCAAAGGCCCAGAGAAATTCTCTGAGGAGGCATTCTAGATTGAGATACAAGGCTTTAGAAGGAGCCCAATAGGAGGAATAGTAAACATGAGTAGCAGTCAGAACTTTGGAGCAAATCTGAAATTTCCTAGCAAGGGAGAGGGGCTTTCAAATCCAATACTGCAACTTTTTCTCAATCTTGGTGATCACAACATTCCATAAGTCCACATCGGATCCATGGAAGGCAAAGGGAATGCCCAGGAAGTGGAAAACTTCCCCATGTGGGACCCATTTTTAGTCAAACTTAGCAAGCCAAGGAGGGGCTGGAAGGAAAGACTGTTTGAAGCAAAGGGTCTTATGCCATTGGATAGTAGATCCAGAGGCTTGACAAAAGGTGTCCAGGCAATGTAATGCATTAGAGATATTCTCCTCATCCTCAATAAGAGTGAGAAAGGAGTCATCAACAAAGTGACCATTAACAAGCTGAGAGGAGGACTCAGGAAGGGAAATGCCCCAAACCAAACCAGAGGAGACATAATTGGCAAGCAAATAACCAAAGCCTTTAGCAACAAGCACATATAACGCAGGAGCCTACAGACAACCTTGCCAGATGGATCTAAAAAGCCCAAAAGTATCAGATTGAGACCCATTGATAGTAATACACGCAGAGGCATCACCAAAGAGCATTTCCACAGACTGCAAGAAATGAGGTTCGAACCCAAGAGCTTGGAGCATGGAAAGAATAAAAGGCCATTCAATGTGGTCATAGGCTTTAGCAAAATCAATTTTAAGGAATAAAGTGGCTTGCTTAGACTAACGAGCCCATTCCATCCCTTCCCAGACAACAATGATGTTATCAAGGATATACCTAGACTTAATAAAACTAGTTTGTTCAGGATGAACAATAAGCATAAGGAGATGTTTGATTTTAAGAGCTAAAGCCTTAGCAATTATCTTATAGGAGACATTCAACAAGGTGATGGGCCTCCAATTGTAGATATCCTTGGGATCGCCAGTCTTAGGTATGAATTTGATGTTCCCTTTATTTATGATAGCACCCAAACTTTTATTATGAAAGGCCTCGAGGTAAACTTTATGCAGGTCAGGACCTAGAGCATCCCATAAGTGCTTGTAGAATTCATAGGGGAAGCCATCACATCCTGGGGATTTATCATCAGCCATAGAAAAAATTGCTTCTTTAAGATCACTGATGGTAAGAAGTTGCTCACAAAAGGCCTGCTGCTCAACCGCTACGCGGTTTGGAGTAACAACAATACACACCTTAAGAGCCTCCTCTCGAGCAACATAATTTCCCTGCAAAGCAAACACTTTTTCATAGTATTGAACAAAAGCCTGAAGAATGGCATGGAGCTCAGTAAGGGTTTCAGATCCTTGTTTGATCTTTTGAATACCAACATTGGTATGTCGAGCCTTGAGTGCATGAAAAAACTCCTTAGAAGCTTTATCGCCCACCTCTAACTAGTGGAGGCGAGCTTTGATTTGAGCTCCACGAGCAGCATAGGTGTCTGCAATCTGCTTCTCATGTCGAAGTTGTGAAAGCTTAAGCTAAAGCTCAGTGTCAAAGGGATTCAACGCAAGCGCATTAGAAGCATTGTGAAGAGCCTTAGTGTTAGCTTCATAAGCACGCTTCCTGTAGTAGGCTAACTGACGGCCATAAATGCAGAGAAATCTCATAGTACAGTTGATGGCATTATTCCTCCATTGAATCCAACCAAGATTACTATGGGGTCGAGGCTCTAAATTCTAGACTTGAAGATGTAATACCTTAAAATTGGCACCTAATAAATTCAATCATTTTGGTGCATTTTCATCAATTTTACATCTCTAAAGTCCTAGTTCCCTAGGCAATTTCCTCTCTCCTACTTGACTTAATTTGACTTGATGTCAATTGCAAAGACCATAAATTGCATTAATTAAATATCAAAATTAATTCCTAAAGTCCTTGACTTTAATTAGCTAAATTACCCGTATGATAATTTAATTTAATCTTAAAGTCTTAAGTGCTTAGAATTAAATTAAATCCACCCCATTTGGCTAATTACCCATAAAAAAGGAATTAATAATTGCTTGATATTCGAATGGACACACCTTTTTGAATTAATAATTCAAGATATTCGAAAGGCCACCTGTGTGACATTTTCCATTCTTTTTATTAAGAAATTCTTGCATTTTTGTCTCAAATGGAAATGAAGGGTCAAGAGTTTCAGATCAAGAACCCCTTCATTCTCTTCTCGGGCTTGCTTATTTAATGGACCTATTTTCTTCATTCAAAGAAGGCAATTTTTAAGAGTAACTAAACTATACTATTTTTGTGTCTCAATTTTATCAATTCAAAGCTTTTTATTGCATTAGTATAATTCTCTCATTTTAACTTAATATTGCATCTCATCTTAGAATTAATTTGCTTAATTGTTCATAGCTTAATATCATTTCCATTTTCAAGTTCTTTAGAGTAATTTGCATTTCATATTTCTTTCAAGGCTACTCTAGATTAAATTGCATTCATTTAGCTCAATTTCAATTGGATTATCTTCATAGTTCTTGAAAATCCTCCATTGTGGGATTGGTCTCATGGTTGTTGGCTCTCGTTGTGAGAGTAATTAAACACCTCGTCCACATAGGAGGCATTAGGTCGATTCAATTGATGTTGTGAGATGGACAATTCATGTTCATACTCGCCATCTCATGATTGAGCAATGACTATGTTGCGTTTGTGCCTGATTTAGAGGTCCACATTCAGACACACAGAAGAATGTGAGCAAAAGTGGATGCATGCGTCAGCATAGACGTGTTGAGGAAAAATTGAGTATGAGCAGCCTGCTCGGCAGAGGAATGCCAAGTGATGGAAAAAAAATGGGGAAATAATCTGACAAGGTCACATCTATCAGAGGAGTGATAGGTAGGCCTTGATCTTCAGAGAAAGAGAAAAAAATATTGAGTCATTATCATAGCACGATCTAATCTCTTAAATATGCGATCAAAACCAGCTTTGAAATTAGACCAAGTATGCCAAACCCCCCAGCTGGCGGCGGTTAGCATTGGGATCAAAAAGGCCCAATTTATTGCACATATGGTACCAAGCTTCTCTCTCCCTAGCTATCCTTCAAAAAGGCAAAATCCCTTCCTTGTCAGAGGCTATCTCAACCATATTAAAGTCCCCACACATAACCCAGGTAGCAGGAGGCAAGTTGTCCGCCAGCCAGCACCAAAGCTGAGATCTTTCCATAGCATCATTGGGAGCATAAACATTAATGATGCCAAAAGAATGGTTGTGAAAAGACAACAAGATCCAAGTGACACGCTGCATTGGATCAGATCCATGCGCAATAACAGAAGAATGAAGGCGAGGTGACATAATAATAATGACACCCCCTTTACCAGCTTCATGCTGAGAAGAAAAAACAATGTCGTCCAGCCAAATGATGCGATAGGCAAAATTAAGCAGGAAACCATAAATTTTCACTTCCTGTAAGCACAAAACATCCAGACTGTGAAGTTTGCGGCGGGTATCATAGACATAGTACTTTTTGGAGAGGTCAGTTAGACCTCGCACATTCTAGGACAAAAAATTCATAAAAACTCTTGCATGTTTTCCTCGTCCCCAAGAGAGGAGAAACTATTTTGCAAGAAAGTCGGTACTGAGCCAAAGCTAGGAAGAAAATCTCCAGAAGAGAAACTGCCATTTTTCTGGGTCGTCCGCATGTCCATCAGGGTTGCGAGACCGATGCAAAGACTAAGAAGAAGCTAATGAACCAGCTCACAGCGAGGGCATCACCTCTGAAGTGGTAGGCCTCACAGCTGGAGATTTCCCCTAAATAATAGTGTGTGAAGTAGGCGGAGCAACTGGTGGTGCGTCGGCGGAAGGAGGAAGTTCTCTAGCCGGAGGCTCCGGAGATGACACAATTGCAGAAGTAGCGTGTGCCATCTTAGAGCCTGAGGCATTCTTTCTTTTTCGCATGACTGTAGTCCATTCCTCTTTTTTCCTAGCTTCCGAGTTCTTGACAGGCGCTTCCTTTGGTGCTGGTTTCACCCGAGGGGTGACTAGAGGACATTCCTTAATCTTGTGTCTCGCTGATTAGCACCTATAACAGGTGTTTGGCAGGTTCAAATAAAGCACTTTTTGAGAGATGGTGAGAGAACCAACCTAGATTTCAATAGTGTCTTTGAGGTCCCTAGAAAGGTCGACCTCAACACAAACATGCTTCTGGGGTCGGGCATTGAAAAACTTGTCATGCTCCATGACAATGACCTTGCCAAGGGTTTTAGCAATAGACTCAATAAAAGACTAGCATGGCAAAGGGAGACTAGGAAACTCAACCCAAACGGGAACCCTAAGTTTCTTGTCGTCCAAGACAATGAAGTCTCGAGACCATCTTTGAAAAACAAGCAGGGAGGACCTAACTATCCAGGGCCCGCGGTTAAAAATGGCTTCCGCCTGGGAAGGGTTAGCAAAATGAAACAGGAAAAAACCTTTGGTAAGATTTTGCCACCATCAAGGTAGACCCCATGAGGGGTTTAGCTCTTATTTACCCAATCTTTGAGGATACTTTCAGGAGGAGTGCGACCCACAAAATATCCAATCAGAGTATGCTTTTCTAATCATTCACATGCAGAATCAAATTCTTGCAGATTAAGAACAATGTCAGGGTTACCTCGTGAAAGACCTTCGGGATGAACTTGCAAGGACGTTTGTTTAGAGGAGGCACCATGGCTTTCTGAAGCTTCAACTCGCGCACCAGCATCAATTGCTGGACCGAAGTTGGCCGGAGCCATACTTAAAGCTACCCCTAATGCAAAAATCCCGCAGCAAATGCGATATGATAGATGGAAAGCTTAGAGCAAAGACATAGACAGGAAGCCATACACATGAAACCCTAGCAGAGCCAAATTTTCAACCCATGTCCGAGCATGGCCTATTATTTTTATTTTCCGCCTATTTTATTTTTACTATATACAACTTGTTAATTTTTTTTTTACAAACTTTTTTATTTCAAAATTTGTAAAAACAATTAAAATAGATTTAAGATTAATACAATCCAAAATAATTTTTTTTAAAATACATACACTTTGCGCTACAAATTGATTAAATGCAAAGCTTAGAATAAGATTTAAAATTCAAATTAGAAATAGCAAACTAGAAAACAATCCAAATGGTGATACTAGCAAATCCCATTCGTTTGTGAAGCCATAGGGTTTAGGTTTTATGAAATAGGATTAAGAATTTAATGACTGTGCAGCCCAATTGGATAAAAAGATAGTGAAAAACTTCCCGCTGCTTTGTCTAATGGTAAACTACCATGAGCAGACAATGTGCAGGGCTTCTTTCAAGTTCGTACCGTATACGCGAAGTAAAGCATTGGATTATCAGGCAAAATAATCTGTTAAGAATTTGTTCCAAATCTGACTCAGATAAAACAAAGCCAATAAATACAGACGGTGAAAATGATCTAATCCAATTCAGCACTAACCCAGATGACGGAGAAATAACAAATGCAAGGGTTTTAGATTCAATTCATCACAACTCTGATCAAAATGCAGCAATGGAGGGTGTTTCCGATACAGGCGAGTGTTATTCCTCAGAGGCTCGTGCCATTTCGGATATAATTAAACAGAATCGAAATATATGGGAAAGTGAAACTGAAAAAACCCTAAGACAATATAGGGAGAAGCTAAAAGAATCCCTTGTTCTGAAGGTCTTGAAGCTTTTGAAGGTCCCAGAAATGAGTCTTAGATTTTTTATATGGGCAGGACAACAGATTGGTTTTTCGCACACACCCAAAACGCGTGAAGCCCTTTTAGAAACTGTCGGACTAAATTTTCAGTCTGATGCGTTCGAAGAATTTCTTCTGGAGATTAAAAACGAAGATGAGGAAAATTTTAAACAACTGTTGAATATTTTGATTAGAAAAATCAGCCAAAAAGGTATGTGGAATGAGGCTGTAAAGTGGGTGGGAAGGCTCAAAGATTTTGGTCATATGCCGACATCTACAACATATAAGGTTCTCATTCAAGTTCTTTTGGCAGCTGACCGGTCTGACTTGGCCCTGCAAATGTATGAAGAAATGAGCAAGGCTGGTTTTAGGATTGATTCTTATACGCTTGGTTGTTTTGGTCGTACTCTGTGCAAGGCTGGAATGTGGAAAGATGCCCTGAATATGATTGACAATTCAGGTATAAGCCCAGATACTGTAATATATACCAAAGTGATTTCTGGATTGTGCGAAGCCTCTATGTTAGATGAAGCATTTGAGTTTCTACATAGAATGAGAGCTAATTCTTGCATTCCTAATGTTGTCACCTACAACACTTTGCTAGGAAGTTTTCTCAAAGCAGGGCAGTTAAATAGGTGTAGGGATATTGTTAGGCAGATGCTATCTGAAGGTTGTCGTCCGAGTGCTTCAATCTACAATGGCCTCATAAATGCTTATTGCAAGGCAGGAGAATTCGTTAATGCTTATAAATTGCTTAAGCAGATGGCACCTAGTGGTTGCCCTCCAAGTTATGTAACTTATAACATCTTGATTGGAGGCATTTGTGAGGAGGAGGCTACAAAAAGCAAAGAAACTCTGGAACTAGCCAGAAAAGTATATCGAGAAATGCTTGGTAATGGGTTTGTGCTTAACAAGGTTAATGTGGGGCGCTTTTCTCATTGTCTCAGCGCAACAGGGAAATCTGATGAGGCCTTTAGTGTTATTTGGGAAATGATGAAGAAGGGATTCATTCCTGATACTAGCACGTACACAAAAGTGATAACTTTGCAATGTCAGGCAAATAAGGTTGATAAAGCTTTCCTACTATTTAAGGAAATGAAAGAGAAGGGCATTTCTCCAAATGTGTTTGTTTATACTATGCTGATTGACAATTTTTGCAAAGTAGGTCTCATTGAACAAGCT
The DNA here is from genome assembly GCA_027943335.1 of Chamaecyparis obtusa. Classification (NCBI taxonomy): domain Eukaryota; kingdom Viridiplantae; phylum Streptophyta; class Pinopsida; order Cupressales; family Cupressaceae; genus Chamaecyparis; species Chamaecyparis obtusa. The sequence continues at coordinate 598,233 of BSBK01007079.1, forward strand.
CGCAAGTGGTTTGATAAAATGATAAGTGAAGGGTGCTCTCCCAATGTTGTGACTTATACAGCACTTCTACACGGTTATTTAAAGATGGGAAAAATATCTGAGGCAAATGATCTATTTGGTCGCATGGGTGCAGCAGGTTGTGCTCCAAATGTAATTACCTATACAGTTCTGATTGACGGACATTGTAAGGCTGGAGATGTGGAGAAGGCATCCCAGATATATAGTAGAATGAGAGAAAGCAGGCTTTTTCCAAATGTAGGGATTTACTTCAACAACATCAAAGCTTCTGGTATTGAGCCGAATGTTTTTACTTATTGTGCTCTAATTGATGGTCTTTGCAAGGCTAAGAAACTAGAGGAGGCTCATGAGCTGTGGAAAGCAATGTTAGAAGTTGGTTGTAAGCCCAATGATGTGGCATACAATGCTCTTATTGATGGTTTATGCAAGGCTGGCCGTTTGAAGGAAGCACAGAAGGTGTTGTTGAAGATGACTAAAGACGGTCATACTCCAGATGTGTACACTTATAGCTCCTTGATTGATAGGCTGCTTAAGGAGAGCAAGTTGGATGTAGCTTTTAGAATTTTGTCAAAAATGGCAGAGAAAGGCTGTGCCCCAAATGTTATAACCTATACTGAACTAGTAGATGGTCTCTGCAAAATGGGAAAGACAGAGCAAGCATATAAGCTTTTTACCATGATGCAAGAAAAGGGCTGTCATCCAGATGTAATCACATATACTGCTATGATGGATGGCCTTGGCAAAGAAGGAAAAATTGATCAAGCCATTGAGCTTCTGCAACAAATGGTTGAGAAAAGCTGTGCCCCTGATTCATTGACATATTCAGTTCTTATAAATCATTGTTGCAGTGCGGGGAAGCTTTATGAAGCCCAAAAGCTCTTACATGAAATGAAACTCACTTGTTGGCCTCCATATGTTAAGGGCTTTCATGGCTTAATTCGCAACCGAAGTAAAGAATTTACATCATTGCATAATGGTTCGACTGAAATCTCAACTTCCACTACATTGCCTATCTCATCTGCTTATTCTGCACTTGTATGTAGTCTTTGTAATGGGGGGCAGATGAAATTGGCTCTGAGCTTGCAGAGGGAGATGATGTCCATGCCACTGGATCTTCATAGAGCTGCTGTTGCTACTATGTATGCTGTATTAATTGAAGGACTGTGTAAGTTGAGTAATATGGAGAAGGCATTTGACTTGTATCGGGAAATGACTGAAAGACATTGCATTCCAGAAACAACAGTTTTTGCCCATTTGATCAGGGGTCTTTGTGTAGCAGGAAAGAGAGATGAAGCACTGGAACTTCTTCACAGCATCAGCAACATGGTACATCTTTTATTACTCTGATGGTTTTTAAACACAATTGATTGCTTTTATATCCCTGAAAAAGGAGATGTAATTTTTTTAGCTTTCTTCAATTCTTCTATTGTTGGCATGGAGTTTTTAAGAACCAGGAGCCATTTACTTTATTGCATAATATAAAGGTTGAAACAGTAGGAAACTTAACTGTTTGAGTACCTTTTGCTTAATAACAGACAACTTGTTATGCCTTAATCAGAAGCTGTTTAGAATTTTGTTTCAGTCTTTTGTTTGTATTATCAGTCTGCCAGCTTATATATAGTGGTATGGTACAATGTAAGGACACCGCTTGTGCTCCAAGTTCTTAAATGTTATAAAAGCCATTTGATTAAGTTTTCAGCCTTTCTTTGTGTGTGTGAGAGACTGTTTGCTTCAACCTTTGTTGGAATAGTGCACTGGGATCTACAGCACAGTGAGTAAGATTCTATAGATCTGCTATCTTCTGTGGTTATCAGAAGTGCTGAATTTTGTTTTAGTAGTTGCTGAAGAATAGGCTTGAGGACTAAAGGGTCTTTCCTGTGGGTGAAGTGCCCCATTCTGGTGCAGCCTTGGAAAGCCAGTGCACTATGGCTTTCTTGCGCCAAATTCCAATGACGTGACTGAGCATTCTACTTTTTTTTAAAGAGCTGCTTTTGTCAAATGAGTATTAGGGTTGTTTCTGCATTGTTGGTGGGAAGTTGACAAACGTTGTGCAGGGTTGTCACCATTGTTGAACTGTATGGGCTACACACGTAGCTAAGACTCTTATACTTTTTGATATAGTATATGGACAACTATGCAAATCGTTTCTTTATTTATATATTTATTCATTCATGTGGTATATGATTTTATTTGTATTATTATTATTATTATTTTTGATTAAGGATAAAAGTATAGTTGGCAGACAACTCAAGCTCAGAAAAACTCAGCAGACCCAATTTTTTTGACTTGGCAAAAAGTCAGCAACTTAAAACGTTTCATAATAGCACAATTGTTTTGCAAAATTTAATGACAAGATGTAGCCAATGTGTCCGTAAATGAGTACAAAGTGTTTTCTATTAAATTTGATTGATTTGAATGCAAATTGAGTACAAAATCCCACCATCATGTAGAATTCTGATGGCTGATAGATTGATACAGTAGATAGCTGATAAAATGAAAATAGTAAATACAATATTTTCCATCTTCCTCTTTCGTCTTCTAGTTATACTTGGGGAGAGGTTGAGGTTCTAATATTTTGAGTCTGCTGTGGCTCTTGTTTGGCATAGAAGGCTATGGCTCTAACTTCATCTTGATAGTAGATGGCAATATCTCCTCCTCAGGTTCATCAATGTCATGACATCCAATCCTATATACCCTGTTGCTCCCACATCCTCCAATGCGTGCCTCTCAAAAGAAATAAATTCATCTTCAGTAAACAATAGGGGTTGCTCGTCCTGCCATATCCAATCATTATAAAGATCAACCTCATCCAAATCAATTAGATTCTCTAATTTGTCCTCTACTCTTCTTGTGCATAGCCGAAGGTTGTATTGCACAAAGAGAAGGTCATTGAGGTATTTTAAAGCTAATTTGTTTCTCTTCTTTGTGTGGATGACCTCAAAGAAGCTCCAATTGCACTTAGAGCGTGATGCACTACAAGATTGGCACAAAACATGAAGGACAAATCTCTGGAGATTTGGGTTATTTCACCCTATTCTATCCACCAAGTATCTACAAAGTAAATATTGAATTGTTGGAAAACAAATCAAAAACATATTTTATCAAATTATTAATATTTGTAAATTTGAAATTTGTAACTTGCAAGATGTGCATGATATAACGACAAAATTTTATACCTGGTGTCTAAGTGGTTCTTCTTCAAGTAGCTAGCTCCCAAGAAAAGAGCCTACTCCTTGTGTGATTCTTGGATAATGAGGTCTCTCATCGTCAGGAGACCAGGATATGAGAAACTATCTAAATAGGAAAAAAAGGGGGTTGAAGAAGCACCTTACAACATGGATAGGTTGGTGGAGTTGATTGTTCCACCTCCGATCAATGATCTCCCAAATGGGATCAAATTTGATGCTGTTCCTCTTGTAATAATTTTGGATGAAATGAATCTTTGGCCCTATTTGTGGCCTCATAAGTACACCCCATTGGGTTTCGCTCCCCAAGTACCAAATGAAGAACTCTAACCAAGGGCTCCGACACCTATAATTTACAAACTTTTCTAAAAAAAGTTACAAATGTATGGTGAACGACTTAAATTAACATATAAAATATTCAGTTTGAATTAAAATCAATATTTTGAGGTTACCTTCATGATCTTTGTGCAAAAGCGTCGTAAAAAACTATGCTTGCAACCCTCTCTCCTTGGGGCTTCTTTGAATATGACGAGTCCAAACATGCTAGACTCACAAACATTTGTTTTAGAGAAGTCAATAAATCACTAATGCTTTTCAACATGCGAAAAATTGTTGCAAATCTTGTGACACTTCATCTTACCAACTCTTTCCCTCAGATATGATATCTCATCAAATTAAAAACCCAAAGGCGATTTTAGATAAATATTAAATTTTATTATGTTGCTTGCATCATCTACAATGGGTCTCATGCGATCAAATTTGTGTGTCTTTCATAAGAAGGTCAAGGCACTATCTTGCACAAGGTATGTAAAAAAGTGTCTTATGTTTGTCTTGGAGCAACCTCCTAACTGTCACATATGTTGCTACATTATTAGTTATGATTTGTACCATATTTCTATGCCCACCTTCATGACAACTTCCTCCAACACTAGACATTGTTCTCACAAAAATAAGACATAAATTGATTTCAAAAATATTACCTTACCATTTGAAGCTACCAAAAAATTGATTATGGTGTGGGTTTTCGAGTATGTCCACCCATTTGAAAGAATAGTGCTACCATATTTTTAACTTTGCTTCTTCTATTCTTCCACTATTAGTTTTGCCCTTTTAGTTGCATTGGCGAAAAGTAGCCTAAATTCAATATAAATTACTACCACAATTTTAATTATTAAATACAAAAAGTAGCCTAAATTCAATATAAATTACTATAATATAAATTAGCATAAATTAACTAACCTCCCACTCAAGTCTTTATGAGAATGCGCCTTGTAGCCTTTTCCCACAACTATCAATACAATTACCAAAGTCTCCTAACAAGGACTACTCACCACATTGAAAGGAATGTAATCTAAGTACGAAAAATTAGCATATGCTATATTTGCATGTTCATGCACCTCCCTATACCATCTTGTAGCTTCCAATGATGGTTGTGCTCTAGGTGTGTTTTTGAGCACAAAAAAACTCAGGCGTGCATGTAGGCAGGCACTCTATTGGAAGTTGATGGAGTGGAGGTTGATTTTCTTCAGAATCTTGGATGCACGGACCATGAAGAGAGCCCACTATGCCTTGACACGTTGTATCTTCATTTGTCTTTGGTTGCATTTGAGGATCATGGCCACTAGATATGGATGTTGCCATTGGCTACCCTTGTATTGTCCCTTTGTGATTTTTTCTCTTTTGTGATTTTTTATCTCTTCAATTGTGTTGGTACAAGGCTTGACATCACAATAGGTAATGCATGCAAGATGGTGTAATGCCTCTTTCTTGAACTATCTTATATTTTGCCCTAAACTCAGAAATCCAAAATGAAACAAAGATCAAAATGTAGTTAGAGATTTAACTAGCCGATAGGCTATTCTTGGGTTGGACTTCCGCCGGTTTTTCATCAAGTCTCACTTGCAAAAAACTCCCGATGTCCAAAAGCTATCGGCAAAATTATGCAGCCATGACGACTGCTGGGCTGTTCACAAAGTAAATATGGTTAATAATAAATGCAAATATGATTTTATAATTGGGGCCACTATTTGATGACATGGCAGTGGTGAGGTTCTGTGTGAGCTCTTTTAGATACGGTCATTGTCTGTTGAGATATTACAATCCCATCTTCTGTATGCATTAGTTGGTGATTTAATAAGCTTGTGTTGCAATTAGTGTGCGCTGTCGTTTCGCTAGCCCCTTTACGACCTCTCCTTTAGTGCCCCCAATGCACAGAGACGATCATAATGGACAAGATTATCAAAGTGGGAAAGTTTGTTGACATAAACTTAATTGTCATTGGTAAAGTCATAGGCAAACATCAATCCCACCGGAACACCGGTACATCACACCAGTACTCATATTTGTGCACCGGTAGACTAAACAAGAAAGCGGTGTACTTTAACCAGTCATGCTTATACACGTCTAGGTTTTTGCAACCGGTCATGGGATACACACAGGGAACTGATAACTAACCGGGTACAAGCTCTTCACCGGTTAAGTGCATGATAATCCGAACCGGATTATACGGAGCATTATCAGTTAATCTGGAGTTAGCTTTTTCAGTGGAATTGAAGTTAGCTTTGTTTTTTCTGCGAGCGTTTCAAGGTAAACTCAGAATCAGTTTGCAAGTTTTTTTTGCATGCATCATTTATGGGTGAGTTTACAACTTGGCAGAACTATGAGATGTATTTTTATTAAAATTAATTTCTTATAAATACAGGTCAAAGGACATGAAAGAAGTGTTGTTGAATATCAAGAGCATAGAGCGAAAAAGAGCAGGAGGGCCGAATCTTCTAAGAGGAGTCACAGTCACGAGAGGTGAAAGGTAGAAAAAGATTCAACAACCAAGTAGAGGAAAGGGTAACAGGTATGATCTGATTAGACATAAAGTGTCATCACAAAATTATTGCTTTAAATTGAGAAGCATATTTAAATCCCTCAATTAGGGTGAACCCTAACAGGTTCTTTGTACAAATCCCTTTACTGGGTAACATCTTTATTGGTGTTCTAAGTCCTCTTACAAGATGACTCCTAACAGGGTCAAGATCCTAGCAGGTCGTCTACTAAATCCCTTAATCGGGTAGCACTCTTACTAGTGCTTTGTAAACCTCTAACAAGACATCTTTATTGCTATATTAGTGAAGTTGTGGGTTTTGTCCCACCGTGGTTTTTTTCCTTCTAACCGAGGGTTTCCACGTACATATGCTGTGTTGACCTATATTTTCAATTTCTGTTTATGAATGTTGTAATATTCTTAAATTTCTGAATAAGTAAGAATATTTGTTTAGAAAGAAGTAAAAGAACTTGAAATTACTGATTCACCCCCCTCTCAGTAACCAGTTAGGATTAACAATTGGTATTAGAGCCTAGGTTCTCATAGACATAAAGCTTAACCACTTGAGTAAAGATCATGGAGGGGTACAGGTATCAAAAGAAGCTTGAGGAAGCCAATGACATGATTGCCTCTCTTGAGAATAGACTGAGGAGGTTTGTTGCAAAGAGAAAAGAGCTGGCCTTGCAACTGAGTGAGAGTAATGTAACCATTGAGGAACTCTTTGGGCAAAGTGGATCTGATGAAGTAGAGGAGACAGTCTCTGATATTATGGAGAAAAATCATAATCTAATCGATCAGATCTCCAATTTGAAAAGGGAGCAGGAAAGTAATGCCCTGAGAATGACTGAAAGCATCGAAGATAAAAGGAAAGCTGAAGATGAAAAGAACAATGCCTTAGAAGCACTATGGACTGTTGAAAGAGCAAGAAAACTGGCGGAAGATGCGGTAAGAGAAAGTGATGCTCTTGTATTACGACTTCAAGCAGAAATGCAAAGCATAACTCAAGAGAATGCAATTATGCATGAGCACTTGCATGACAAGGATGATGCATGCAAAAGGTTGGCTATTGAATTGTATCAACTAAAGGAATAGTTGAAAACTCTTGAAGAGAGAAATGAGAAACTTAGAAGGTACAATGAAAGCTTAGAGAAGTTTGATGAGCAATTGAAGGCTCAAAGAAAGTACAAAGATCCCACAGGACTTGGGTACATCAGTCAAAGCAACCAAGAAATCGGTGAGTCCTCTAGAGTCAAACAAGGCAAGATGGAGAAGAAGAAACCTACAAAGACAAAGGTAAGAAGACCTTCAAGACCTCTTGCAAACATTGTGGTAAACTGGGTCATAAAACAAATGACTGTAGAAATGCACCGGTGAAACCATTTACTTCTAATAGTTATTGCAGCAACTGTTACAAGTATGGTCACAAGACCTTTGAATGTAGGTCTCGTTCCATCAGTGTGTCCAGTGGAAGCTTCAAGGGTTACTGCTATGCATGCAACAAGTTTGGATACAAAGATGAAGAATGCAGATCCAAAACCATGACATTCAAATCCCCACCAAGACTGATATTCCATAATAGGAATAAAAACCGGAGCACAACCAACTATGCTACTTGTGGGCCATCAAGCATAGTAACTCTGGATGTCACTCACCCATGGACAGGGAAAGAAGGGTCAATCCTTGGAGAGGAACCAGAATAGCTTGTTACAACTGTAACAAGATTGAGCATTTGGCCAAGGAATGCAGGAACCGGCCAATGAACAAAAGAAAATGACCGGCCAAACCGGTCGAGAGGAACTTGTCTCCCAACCAAAAGGATAACTTGGGTAAAGAGACCAAAAGGGAAGTCAAGAAGACTTGGTTCAAAAAGGAGACAAAGAGCTCCGTTGAGGAGAAAACGGAGGTAAGGTCATCATCTGCTGATGGTGATATCTCTTTAGCAAATTAAGCCTAGGGCTTAAAGGGAACAAGTAGCCAGCCTACTGTTCCTAGTGGAATTGGTAAGTTGTGATCTCACACAGTCAAGAAGTGCAACTGGGAAGTAGTCACCGGTCTAACATGTAAACCAGACAGGTAAGTGATGACATAGCAACTGAGGACATGCGAACAAGTAACGGAGTTTGCGGATCGAGTGTCGAGAGAAAGGTTAGGTAAGGGTAATTAATACAATAACCGTTAACAAATGTTACCATTTGTTAATTACCGTTACGACCTAAGTTTATAAAAGGGAAAGCTGATTACTCATTTCATTTTACATTGCGAAATGTGATTATTGATTTCATAAGCTAGAGTAATCTTTTCTTGCTGTGATTTATGTTCTTTGTTTAGCGAATTCCGTGAATCTTATCAAGAACTTTCTGTTTTAACTGGTTTAGTATTATGGCATCTTCATCTTCTGTGGTAAGCTTAATCAGTGCTAATCAACTGGATAGACCCGCTTACGACATTATGGCAGTACAGAATCGAGAAAACGACATGGCGGGAGCTCTATCATCCATGCCTGCAGGAGTTTTGCCGACAGAAGATGTTACGACTTTCATCCATAGTAAACATGAGGAACTGGGTGAAACGTTCATCCAAAGTCTATGTTGCCAAATTCTTACTTGGCAACCCCAAAGTCTGGTCCGGTTCTTGCAAAAGTCTGGTCCTTATCACATTCTTGCAAAAGTCTGCTGCAGACCTTCAAAGTCTGCCCAAATTCTGTCAGACGAACCTGGCACGAATTTTGCCATTTTTATGGCGATTTTGCAAATCTGCGGCAGGACCTAGGTCGAATTTGGTCAAAAAATGGATTTTTTGACAATTTAAAAGTTTTTTTTTGGTCTATTTTAGTCAATCCAACCATAAAATAGACCACTAAAAAGGCCAAAACGGTAAAACATATGTAATTTGGACTAAAACATTAATATATATGGTGGTGTATTTTTCTATGTTGCTTTACTATTAGCATAGTGATGTATGAACTTGTTTGCCGCTGCATACATATACATATACATATAAACATATGTTTTTCTACGGACGAACCCAAAATGAATTCGAACCCACCCCAAATTTTTTTTGAAGGAATTTCAAACCCGTATCTCGAACCCGCATCTGAACCCAAATCTGAACCGACGTTTTTTTTTGGGCCATCTGCATGTGTTGATTTTTTTTAGCAGTATGAAGCCATCATGGAATTTAGAGTTGGCGTGTCTTTATTATTAGTGAAGTTTATCCCCGTGGAGGAATATATGGCAAATCATAAGGATGGGGCTTAAGAAGCTTTCCTGTGCATGTGTGATTCTAGTTGCACTTTGGTGTCTAAATGAACAATCATTTGTGGAAAAACTGCTGGCATGACCAACCATCTACCAAAAGTTTTCACTGGCTGCTAATCATCATTGTATTTCAGTTGACGTCAACAGTATTGTTTTACTCTATGCTGGACGGGAAAGTTGTTGGACTTGGAAGTAATATTGGGAATTACAACAAGCTCAGATTCGAGAGTGACTACTTTGGTCATTGTTGTGCCTCGTGAATGTTTAGATGCATCGACTCTTTTCATTTCTGCTGCCATTCATGCCTTTCGGGTGTTTGCCTTCATTCATCATGAGTTGCATATCTATCTTTCACCGTGAAGACTTAAATGATGTGACTGCTGAGTCAGTCATTCTTATGCATTGTCATCCTCCTTTAACGGCAGACGTTCGTGGTCCTACCCTTGATTCTATTTCTGAGATTGTAAGTAGCGTGTTACATCTGGCACCTTAATGATAGACGACTCCTTGTATGGTAACTGCCGTCTATTGATCTTCCATGGGAACGACACTCTTATTTTCCTGTGAGATGTATCATTGTCTTTTTCTTATTAGCATTGACCTTCCTTCTTTATGAACGTGTATGTCTTTATGTCGGTTACTTTGATTTAAGAGTGTATCTTCTCTTCTTGGCATCTGGTCTCTCGGCGTGTTGTCTTCATCCACTCCCGCACATGTGGTGTCATCAATTGAGGCTGGAATTTATTTTTGGCATTATGTGGATCTGTCGGTGGCTTTGTAACCGTAGACTCTTGGCAGGTTCCTTGTGTGTCGATTCACATTCCTTGGAGTGGTAGATATTGTAACTGTCCTAAAAGTAATCGTAAATCTCAAGAGACTCTTCGGGTTTATTTATCCTACGTGGCCAAGGATGTGTCATTTTTGCAATAGCAAGAGTTGTCACCACATAAGGGAGATGTGGCATTGTGTGGTCTCTAAAGAGTCACTGTGTTTGCTCACGAAGAGGATGCTCTTCCATCCGAACAATCATACGTTATATTATGGAGTTGATGATTTCTCTTGCAAGCACCGTTTCATTTATTATTAAGTGTCGTTTCATATATTCTCATCTTCCTTCGTGTGACTAAGATGCTTCCTTGGCATCGTGCGATCAACTATGATTTGCTGTCAAGATTAATATGGTTTAGTGTGACTCAGCTTCTTTGTCCTCTCTCATCATGATGGACGGTTTTTCATATTGAAGACGTTGGGACTCCTTATGAATGCATCTATTTTATATACAACTATTGCCGCGTTCGTTTAAGCATGATAGACGTTTGATTGTTATTCAGATTGCTATCGCACCATTATTCTGTGTGCATGTATTAGCAGTGAGTGTGAATATGACCTGCATGATTATTATACTCTGCAATGAGTGCGATACAAGCTACAAATTTATTCTGAAATTGATCAATGTACGGTCTATTTGTGAATCTATTGTTGCTGGAGGTGTATGGATTCTTCATATACGAGGCGGCCTCCCTTCTGTCCGATGGGAGCAAGCTTCTGTTGAATGTCATGGGCCCTGGCATCGTGGGTGGCTTGTGTTCTTCAAATTCTTGGAGCTTCTCCAGACGCCCTGCTTATATTGGATCTGTATCTTGTGGTAGATGAGAAAGAACAATTTAGGGAAGATAATTTTATATTGCAGGAGGTGTTTCCCAAGAAAATAATGGACTATGGATTGGCATTAGCATAAAGATAAGTATTCTATGATAATACTTTTTAAGTATAGATCATGAATTTTGTTATATAACTGAGAATAGTGCTTGCTTTTAGCATTGATCTCTATATATCTCTTCATAATAGGTTGAGTTTATGAGTTATTAATAATCCCTCATGGTTGTAGGACCAGAAGCAATGGGATGAAGGGAGATTATATGCAGACTGTGGAAATGAACATAGGGACACTGCTTACAATCATGGGACTGAATTGATGGTACACATCTCCATTAAAGGATCTGATATTCAGAGGGAGACTATTCAGATTCAGAGGGAGGTTGTATCTAAATTCTTTACATGCTTATGTGGCAGTATAACCCCTAAAGCTCCTTGTTTGGTCAAATTGGAATCAGCTATTCTAGTGATCAAAGCTGTCCTTGCTGAGAGGGAATCTTTGTTGAGAGAGAATCTCAGTCATTCTTATACGTCTTAATGCATTCTTCTCTGGGAGAAGTTTGAGGTGAAAGCCCTTGATCCACCCTCTGCGAGTAGGCATGGTGGAAATGCATTCTTCTCTGGGAGAAGTTTGAGGTGAAAGTCCTTGATCCACCCTCTGCGAGTAGGCATGGTGGAAATGCATTCTTCTCTGGGAGAAGTTTGAGGTGAAAGCCCTCGTTCCACCCTCTGCGAGTAGGCATGGTGGAAGTCGTGTGCGACCCCATGACCTTTAATCTTATGTTTTTATGGTTCACCCTCTAGAAGTAGCTATGGTGAATAATGTTATGCTGAGATAACAATGTTTTATTGAGATAATTTGTGATGAGAATTTGTTATTGGCATTTTTGGTTGCAGCCATGTCTGCCTGCCATACTAAAGATCTCTCTCTTGCTAAGAGGGAGTGTTGAGGATTATAGCTGCAATAAAGATCTTTTGAAATAAAGACAATATTGTGTCAACATCTGGAGAAGATATTTATGAAGAGACATGTGTCGTGTGAAGGGTCATGCATTTGGAATATGAAAAGACTTGTGTAGACCTTCGGTTCTGACATGAAGAGTCTCTCTATCCTATACATGCGTGTGATTGCTTTGTATATATCATATCATATCAAGTGAAAGCATTGTAAAATAAACTTCTATTATTAATAAAGAGAGATTTTGCTGGTGTGGCTGGGTTTTTCCCTTCAAGTCGAAGGGTTTTCCCAGGATAAGTTGCTGTGTCCTTTGTACTCATTTTGTTCTATTTTGTTTATTGCTGTTTATCATTATTTGTGGGCTGAACATCAACACCTATGAAGAGATTCAAGCAAATTTGAAGAAAAAGACATCTGCAAAGGAATCGAAGAAGGTGTATGTAAAAAGAACTCCCACACCTAGGAAGAAGAAACCAGTGGCGGAAGAACCCAAGGTTCAAAGAGAAAGGACTCAGCAGGTATCCAGTGCACAAGGTGAGGAATTGGAAGAAACAAAACCTGAAGAGACAACTACTCTTCACAGAAAGAGAAAGACCGGGAAATTGATGAAAGAGGATGCACCTAGAGCAAGGAAACCAACCATTGATGAAGTGGTTGAAGGAATAAAGGAGGCAGGTAGATTGGGAGTAGTTGGAAGGAGATATGAAGTCAGTAACGAAGAAGATAAGAGAAAAATGGAAGAAGCTGTAGTTTACTGTCTTCACAAGTTCAATTATACCCCCACTGAACTTCACAAAGTAATACTTGATGATCTACAGGAGATAATAGAAGGTAGATGGAAATCTTCGATAGATAAAGAAAGAGAGCCGAGGATAAGGGCTCTACTTGAAGTTCTGAATCATCTTACTATGGAAGAAGCAACCAATCAAGCTGATCTCTACAAACAAAGTTTCAAGATTAGAAAAAGAATTAGTTAGGTGCTGATTGGAGAAGTGGACAAAGTGCATGAAGAAGGAGTTGCAACATGGATGAATGTTTTGAAGCAACAACATCAAGCAGAGGCAGAATGCCAAAAGACTACAGAGCCACCAATGATTGACACTGGAAAAGGAAAGGGCATATTGGGAGTTAAGACTTCGGTCAAGGCAAAGATTGCAATTGAACCGGTCATCATTGATATCATTGGAGACACAGGTGGTGATCTCACTCCACCAACCCCGACTCCGGTCAAGGCAAAGATTGCAACTGAACCGGTCATTGTTGATATCACTGGAGACAGGTGGTGATCTCACTCTACCAACCCTAATGGCCTCCCCAGTTAAAGGTAGAACTCGAACTTTAATTGTAGATAATATAGTTGATGAAGTTATGGATTTTGGTGAAGTGTCAAATGTTGCTAAATGGTTCAGTGTTTTGGTAGAAGAGGATAAGCAGAAAATTGAAATTGCTCTGTTAGAAACATTTTTAGATTTCAACAGAAGTCCTAGGGACTATAGACCTCACTTTCCTCCAGAATTGAATCAAAGGCTTATAAGATTATAAGGGAAACTTTGACACAAGTAAGACCACATCTCAGTGATGAGACAATAAAAATTGTGATGGAAGCCGTGTCACTTAATTTGGACACGAAGAATAGAGTTGCCAAGATTATAAATGGACTCGAAAAAGATGTGTATGAAGATTCTCTGGATTTTTGGCAAAAATATGACTTCAACACTATCAAATCAATAGGTCCACAGGGCATCTCACAAGATGAACTTGAAAAAGTATTGGTACCACTGATATAGTTCACAACTGGTGAACAATCAACAACTAGTGAGAAGGAAGTCTCACCTGAACAATTCACATCCAGTGAACAGGTAAATCTGGGAGAACAAGTTCAACCAGAAGATCAAGTACAGGGAGAGTCATCAGCAAAGATGACTACTGAAAAAGGAACAGATAAAGAAGAAACTGCTTTGAATGATTAACAGGTTGCTGAAGAGTAACAAACAGAGCAACCACCGGAAGAGGAAGTCCATCTAGAAGAGGAAGTACATCAAAAGGAAGAGGTACATCTAGAGGATGCACTACAACAGGAAATTCCTCAACAACAAGAGTTGCCTATTAATGAAGAATAGGAGAAGCCTGCAGAAGAACAACCTGCACATGAGAGTAGACAGGAGGAACCGTATCATGCCCCCTTTCTAAAGTGGACATCAGAGACGGAGGAGTTGGCCTATCATTGGAGTCTCGTAGGCTAGCAAAGATGGATAGGGACTCATTCAGTGCATACAATGACCAGATTTTGGCTTTACAAGCAGTTTGGAGCAGTTTCTAGATTTTAGGGGATATCCCTAAATTCTAGGAGGTTGTGACAGTTGCCAATCATGAGGTTATTCATGACCCTTCAGTTGGTGTCAGTTTCAGTGCGACAGGATTGGTTTCCTAACTTCTAGGAGCATCCCTAGATTTTAGGGATGGGACTGCCAGTTGACCCATCTCGTTCGACATCAGTCACAGATAGGTGACATGTTCAGACTCATGTTTATTTGGTTGGTTTGGGCTATCAGAGGCAAGAAGGGAAATATTTGGATATATTTAAATATTTCCTAAGTTAGCGATTAAATAATTTATAATAAGGCTATTTATATAGCCATTTCGAAGTATGAAGGGGAATATGGCTTCATTTGGTCAGGTGTGCCTTTGTGTTATAGCTCGTTGGAAAGGTCTCGAATTATTATAAACTATTTTCACTATCCAGAGACTTTTTGGTGCCTTGAGTTATGACATTTTAATAAAGTAATGTTTTTCCTATAGCTTGGACACTTTTATTTGGAAAATGTTATTTTATTATAAAGTGCAAAGTGTAATTCTCATTTAGGGTTCGATTTGCACTTGGGAGGAGTTATAAGGAGATGAAGACCTAATTGTTCATTACCTTTATGACATTTTCGAAACTCTTGAATTGTGAAATTGCTTTGGAGAGTGATTTGTGGCTTGGGACGAAATCCTCAAGTTTGGATTATTGGGACGCAAACCTCAGCAAGTCTCTAGTGATTGGATTGGTATTTCATTGCATTCGGATTGATAGAGGAAGTGATTGATTTGGTATTGGCATTGCAATTGGGGGAAGAGAATTACTTTCAGCTTGGTGGCTAGCTTATTGCCTGCAGGCGTTTCATTCCAACAGCTCACGTGGGGTTTAGAGAAAGCTCTTTACTCATTACTGGGTGATTTAGCATTCATTTACGCTTTGGTGGATTATTTACACCATCTTCTTCAGATTTGGGGCACACATCAAGCATTCCCATGTAGCTGGCATTTATTCGTGTGATGGACAATATTGTATGTTTGTTTTGATCTTTTCTTGAAGCTAATATATCAGATTTCTGAATGATTCGGGTATGTACTATTTCAGAATTCAGCAATAATAAGAATTGCAGTAGGATTTACATTTCTTAAATGCTATTTACTTTCCATTTGTTATGCAATTGTTTTATTTTCGAAAAACTCCAAAAACTAGAAAAACACAAGTAAAAAGCAAAGAATCAGAATTCAGCCAAGACCATTCAGAGATACCAAACGTTAGTCAAAGATTCAAATTCTGAAACATATAGTAAATTCCAAGGTCACCGGGATAGGGGATCTTTCAAACCTGTAGATGTTCCTAGTACATCTTCATTAAAGAGAAAACTAACATTTGCTTCAGATACTGAAGCAAAGAAAAACAAAGTTAGTGAAACAGTGGTTGACATAAGCAAGATGTCAACAAGACAGCTAAAGGAGGTCACTAAGAGAAAACATGATATGGTTCTCTCTAGTATAAGAAATATCTTGTACAATTTTGTACCTGATACAGATATAGATGAAGATGAACCGGTGATTGATCAATTGGACGTACTAGCGCAAGCAATTGGGGAAGATGTCTTTGACCTAGAAACAATTGCAATTGATCACTATGAGAAGAAGAGAATAGAAATTCTTCACAAACAGGTTGAAAAACTCAAAGCTACTATATCTACAAGCATTGGGGAGCTACAACACTAGATACAGGAAGTAGGAAGGTTGATCACAAGGATTTCAAACTTTGAAGACTTTGTTAAAGATATAACTGAGAGAACGAACAAGACTACATAAGAGATAAAGGTTCTAACATCAAAATTTGATGCGAAGAGCTCTTCTGCAACTGAGTACAACCGAGAGCTGACAAGTCTTGCTCTCATCTTAAGGCATCCGAAGAAAAGACAAAAAGAATCCAAGATAATGGGGTGGTTTCAAAGTTGGATTGGAAAGGCGCTCTGGTTAATGGGACCCAAGATAATAATACGGGTTTCATTCTCCCAGGCATTGTCCAAACTAAGGAAGGGACAAAAATTAGTCTCCCAAATGTTTTTATGGATAGGATTGTGTCCTCCATGCACTATACTCTGGCTGGGAAATTCTTTTCCTTTCGACCAACGATTGACATGGTTCGCAGATGGGCGGTAGCTTGATGGAAGCTTAAAGGCAGTGTTTCCATTTGTGCAATGCTAGGGGGTCTCTTTCTGTTCAAGTTTATGACTGAGGAGGATCTTATTTTTGTTCTTTCTAGTTTGTGGATCTATGGGAAGCATATCTTAACTCTGACGAAGTAGAAATTGTGGTTCGACCCATCAACCGACCTTAATAGGATGGCTCCATTCTAGTTTCGTATGCCTGACCTTCCGTTGAAATTTTGGGACTAGCAGATATTTCAGTGGGTAGGCAACTCCTTCGACCACTATGTCACTACAGATGCTATCACACAAGCAAAATCCAGGTTAGTGTTTGCCTGCTTTTACGTTAATGTGGCTATTAATAAAACTCTCCTGAACTTATCATTTTAAAGTTTAAATGGGGGAAGTGGACACAAGCTTTAGTTTATGAAAATGCTACTCTATACTGTCAAAGATGTTCTAAGCCAAGACACGTTATTGCGGACTGCAAAGCTCCATTACCAAAAGAACCCAAGTTGAGGGAGAAATGCTCTTCCCCCTTGCGTTCTGAGGAGAAAATGCAAGAGACTCGAATCTCTAATGAACTTGATGATTACCCTTTCACTAAGAGTATTCTTGAGCTCATGACATCTCTTGGCCCTTTAGTGCAGGAACATTAGGTTGAGAATAAAAGTGATACCACTCATAGTACCTTGGCAGAAGGGGAAATCCCTCTGTCCCCGGGTAAATGTCAACCTTCCTCAAGTGGTTACCCCTCTTGCTCCAATCAAGTCAGTATCTGGGAGGAGGGTTTGAAGGAATCTCTGATTACCACCAAACAGACTCCTTCGGTGAATAGCGATGATGGAATGGAGGGTGACTCCAGAGTTTTAAACCAGATCCCGGGAGTTACTCTGGATGATGCTAGTGGACCTGGCCAACAACAGAAGGAATTAGGGGAAGAGACCTCTAATTAGATGAAAAAAACTCAAGCTATCTTGAGCCTAGTCATCCAACAAATCCCCTCTGTAGAGGATTTTATGAGTGAGATTACTAAAACTGTGATACGCCCTGGAGACTAAACCCTTCTCTCTTGTTGCTTCCCCTGATTGCATTGGGAATTATGAATGGCAGACCCAAAAAAATAGAACAAGAGCAAAGAAAATTGATGCGGGGACAACAAGTAACGTCGGCAAACCATCAAAAAGAGTGTCAAGACACAAAGCTATGGACAAGGAAATTGCCAATGGATGATAATTGACTTTGGATGCTAATACCTGAAATAAGAAATGAAGTTCCTTTTATGGAACATGAGGGGACTGAATAGTCCTCAAAAGCAGTATGCTCTTAAGCAACATATTATGGATTTAAAGCTTGATATCCTTGTGCTGCAGGAGGAAAAAATGTCTACCCAAACTTTTTCCTTGGTTGCTGAAAGTATATGGTCGGGTTCCTCTAACTATATCAGTGAGGCGGATGGTGTTTTAGGGGGAGTGGTAACTATGTGGAACCCAAATAAGGTGGCAGGGGAGGTTTTTCGTTCTCCCATAATTAGCTTGCAGTGATTTTCAAACTTGGTAACTACACTTTGGCACTTGTTTAACATCTATGCCCCAATACTTGGGCTGGCAGAAAAATGGTGTGGGTTGAAGTTTCTTCTCTTATTCTTGAGGATAGGAATGCTTTTTATATGGTGGCAGGAGATTTTAACTCTCCTTTGTTCCCCTTGGAGAAAATGGGAGGTTTGTGTGGCTTGTGCCGTCCATACGAGGTGGAGTACCTAGTGAGGTGTCCTATAACCGCTCCCCTCAATCTTGCCGCTTCTATCCCACTTCCCATGATTGAATTTTCTTAATACATTCACTTACCATGATAGAGGGCATGAGGGGCATTTACAATAGGGTGCTCTGGAAGTCCATCCTTTCTAAGTCCAAAGGTAGTACTCTTTGTACCCTTTTGTCCTCACGGGAGTCCCCCATCATATACCATGAGGTGGCATAGCTAGAAGATGACCTTAACACCATTCCCCTACTTGTAATCACTCATTTCCCCTACCATTGCTGATTACAGTTGTCAAAGAAAATAAATATACATAACAGCTTATACACATTTCCTATATTAAGCCATTCTTGAAACAACAATATATCTATTATGCTAAGCCAGATATTCATAAAATGTATATTGATTCAGAGGTATGCAGATGTACACAGAATTAGCCTATTATGTATGGATACCCATGTCACAATATATAACTTGCATTGTAAGTCCACAATATATAATTTGCGCTTTAAGCACATTTGCTTTTCTTATGATTCAATTTCCCTTTTCTAATTCAATACCTTCCACTAAATGCATTTCTACCTTATATAGCTGTTGGGGGAGGACAATGAGTCGCAACCCAAAAGAGGTGTCTTCTCCAAACTAACTGTCGCTTCCTCAAAACTAATCACATGCCTCTTCATTAGTATCGTGGTTGTTTTGCTTAATGATTGGTCAAGGGCTAAAGATCGCCGATAGCAAATGAAAGAATATTGTGGACGATGAATTCTTTAATCGGCTTCATCATTAATAAGACAATTTACGGTAATATATATCTGATCTTGTTGTCTGCTGCAGAACTTCACTTCCTCCATCGATATGGTAGAGGCTTCATTTTCTAATAACAGCGATTCAATACCAAACAGATTGCAACTATCAGTTCCAGATTGTTGACAGTGTTGTGAAGGCATATTTTATTATGACAGAAATTGTGAAGTCTCACTCTAATGAGACAATTTCTAAACAGCTCTTGTTAGGGTCATGACAGAAACAAGGAAAATTTTATTTGCATACTTAATTTTAAACTTCTCTCAAACTTCTCATTTTTTCCTTGCCTCAACATATTTTTGGATTTAAGTTGCAATTTACTCCTACGGAATTTTGATAAGGTCATGGATTTTGAAGGGGAATTGAATCCAGCCTTGGATTGTGAAGGGGAAACTTGCACTTGTTAAGGAATTTGAAGTGGAAGCTTGTCTTGGGAAAGGAATTGCAATGGGAAATTTGATCTCATCAAGGATTTTGAAGTGGGAATGTGAGATCAAGGATTTTCATTCTGCACTCCATTTCTTCTGTAAAACTTCTTTTGATCCCTAGGGGAAAATCAACCCTTTCATGGATTCTAAGGTGAAAACTTGACCTAGAGGCAGATTTCCTAAAGGAAATCCTTCTCAAACCCTGATTTTGCAATTGTTTAGATCTTTGGAAAATTTCTTCGTTGCAAATCTCAACTTGGGAATTCTTGACTTGCTCATTCATTCCCTAAGAACTCAGAGACTAAGAAACCCGAAAAATATTGCCAACCTAAGGACAGCTAAGCTAAGCACTAAGCTACTAAGCAAAAAAGGGGGTCCCCATTTGCAATGGGGCATGTATGTTTACAACACAACACCTTCTTGGCAGAAGTTGCATGTATACAATGGTTTACATCCTTAATTGGAGTTCTTGTAATTTATTGTACAACACTACTCCCAAGGAAGCATGGTTAGATATGTTGCCATTGGTAACTGACATCAATATTTTTTGGTCGTATTGCTTTTGCATATATTCCTTAGAAAGAGAAGTTAAAGGCAAAGGGAAAATATTGTCTGTTTGTTGCTATACCGAGGAAACCAAGGCTTACAATATGTGCAAGGTGTTTGATGGTTATGTGGGTGCCGGTCACCCAAGTTATGTTCTTCATATACGGACCTTAGAAGATAGAAGACTGCATAAACTGGTTCTTAGATATTTAGAAACCATTATTTCACACCATGGCAAAGGATATGATAGCTCTATAATACTAGTGGCAAAAGACCTAGAAGGATGTGATCAGGTGCAAATAATATCCAATTATTAGCAATATAAAATATTCAAAACTGCTAAGGCTAAATTAAAGTTGCAACCACATTAAGAGGTATAAATGAGCAAAACTAATTTTAAAACATATAAGCGAGAATGACTCAATGTAACTGCAAACATGAGCAATAATACAACTCAAGGATACATGATTCAAATTGGAGGTTGATGCAAAATTTGAGTAAGGCACATATCGTATGAAAAGGCTCAATATGCTGCACATGGTGAAGCTGAACTGGATCTTGAATGATGCATATGACATTCTAATTGTCACACCAAATAATAATAGGATGATTCTTTCGAATTCCATGCTTTGCACCTAGCAATCTAATCCAAATAATCTCCATTCTTGCATTGACAACTTTTGAATAATTAGCCTTTGTAGAAGTAAGAGTAGTGTAAGATTGTTTATTTCTTGACTATGTGATAGGACTTAACCAAGATGAAAGAGATAACATATTATACTAGCTCTCATCAAAATCTCTAGCTCAATAAGAGTTTATCTAGTCAACCAAGAACGCCATTTGTTTATTTCTTGACTCAGTGATAGGATTTGAACCTAGACGAAAGAGTTAACATATTATACTAACTATCATCAAAATCTCTAGCTCAATAAGAGCTTACCTCGTCAACCAATAATGAAGGCTACATGATATGTACCCTTGCATATACCTAAGGATATGTCTTGCTATGCACTAATTACTCTCATGAGAATCCTACATGAAGAGAAAGCACATTTGAACAACAAACCAAAAAGGTGGTCCCTAACCAATGGTGGAATAAGTAAAGAAGAGGAACAACCAATTGCCTTTACTAAGTAGTATCGAGTGTAGGAGTACTTGGCAATTAAATTTGGTTTGATCAGGCACTATGCTTATGGTTACACCCCACAATGGCACAAGAATGAGAATACGATCAATGACCTTTGTAATATATGCCTCTATTATTTTTTGAAAATAATGCTATTGGAAATGAGATATAATCAACCTCTTTTCCTCTTTTTAATCACCTAGATGCTAGATTGGGCAAGGTGAGAGCATATAGTGTCGGGATTACAATTAAAATGGAGTGTAATAATTGAAGGGAACGCACTTGGAAACAAGCCAGCTAATACCACTTATTTGGTGGAAAGCTTACAAGGAATTCCACTTACTCAGTGGGAAAGCTTATACAATGTTGAAAAATAAAATAAAATTCTTCCACTTATCCAATGTATTGTCATAATTGGCCCATCCATCAAAACTTGCCCTTCCTTCTTGCTCCTATGACTGTGGGGTGGTGTTATTCTAGTGACGTATTCTACCAAGGAAGTTGATGAATTCACTGATTAATTAAGAATTTGTAATGCCCCTTTTTCTTGGGACATTAGAAGTCAATCAAAAATTAAGTTTTAAAGTTGTCAAATCATATCAAATTAAATGACAACTTAATAAAGTGTTA
This sequence comes from Chamaecyparis obtusa, assembly GCA_027943335.1. NCBI lineage: Eukaryota > Viridiplantae > Streptophyta > Pinopsida > Cupressales > Cupressaceae > Chamaecyparis > Chamaecyparis obtusa. The sequence continues at coordinate 619,874 of BSBK01007079.1, forward strand.
AAATGACTTTATTGGAGCTTAATGAAAATTAATAAAGTCATTTTAATTTAAAAGGGAGGAATAATAAAGAGACAAAAAAAGAAATTAAGACAGGCAGTTGGAAAACGAAGAGTCATAGGGATGCTCTTTTAAAGAACATAAAGAAGCTCATTTGTATTATGCTTGATTTTATGTTTGATTTTGTTCTCTTGGAGAATTCTGGGAAGCTTTGGCTTTCAGCAAGTTTGAGGACGGAAACCCTCGAGCTTGGAGGCAGTGGACGGAAACCCTTGTTTGTTGGAGATCTCACTCAAGTGTCTCACTTGTGCTTCAAATTCATTTTTCTGGTTATCTGATCCGATTGTAAGTTCTGACTACGATTGGATATTTTGTTGTTGTTCTACTGAGATTCAAATGCAATATTTGCATCTCATTTTCAGAATCTCTATTTCTGCAAATATTCCATAATTTTCAGTATAATGTAATGGTTAATTTGAAATCAATTGCATGCAAATTATTGGTTTAAATTCGTGTGGTAAAAGCCTGGAAATAATATCCTCATAATATCCTACGAGGATATTATAGAATTCTAGTCAGTATCTCGATTGTGACCTACCCTACCCTACTATTCTAACAAGTGGCTACCTTGCATGCCTGTAGGTATGTGCCTGATTTTTGCTTGAAAATAACAATTCCAACCTATTTACAAAGGGTATTCTATAAATAAATTACTTTAGAGAAAATTATAACTAATCAATATCAAACATTATGATCATAAATAGTCCGTATTGAAAATGAAGTATCCTAAATGCATTGGATCCATTTTATAGCATATTTCCAACAGCCAACCACACTAGGAATTTGATGGGAAAGCATGGAAGGACACCCAAAGATTCCCCCCCGCCCCCCCCCTTCCCCACAACTAAGCTTGAGAGTGCAGAATGACTATCCAAGTCAATTCGATCCCTTGGCTCACAAACAAACCTACTTGGGGTGGGCTACTTGATCGAGGGAACTGGTACTACTGCATCTCCCTACCCTATTGTCTCACTAATCCTAGATATGAGTGCTTGTAGGAAAATTAAATGAATACTTACTAATCTTATAATTCTTGTTAGGATGCCTTGAGACTATCTTCCTCAACAAAGCCTAAGGGCATGAAATGAGCCTCCAAGTCATTCAATATGATTGATTGAATGAATTCCTTTGATTGTATGATTTGAGGTATTGGTTAGTGATGATTAAGTGATTTTTGTTTAGATGATTGATGAGTGATGATTTAATGAATGCTGGTTTGGTATATTGGTGAATGATGATTGAATGAATGCTGATTTGATAGTGATTTTTTGATTGACTGTTTGCTTGATTTGATAAGTGATGATTGCTTTTGTAGATTCATGAGTGATAATTAATAGGTGACCTTTGAATTATTGGAATGATGTCTTTTATACTTCATTGGTGAAAGGGTCACCACCTTTCATAAGGCTTGAGTCACCGCCCTCCTTTGCTTCCCTCTGAGAGGAATAAATTATTTCCCAAATCGCTCTCTTGGATATCCTCAACAAATGAAATCTTCTCCCCTTCATATCTTTCAATGTGAGGGAGAGTCACACCTCTTCATTATGTCTGCCCTTTTCAAGGGTCACAATCTTTCACAATGAGTCCCTTTTGAAAGAGTACAACCCTTCATAAGTTCTTCCCTTTGAAAGAGTCGCAACCATTCACAGCTAGCATCCTTTGAGAGAGTACAGCCCTTTATAATTGCTGCCCTTTGTAAGAGTCACTTCCTTATTTATTCTCATTCTTTTCTTCTTTCATCAATCTTTCCTTGATTCACATGCTCCCTTTTTTCTTTCTTCCTCCATATCCCCTTTCAAATGAAATTCTTTTCTCCCTTTTATATCTCATGTTTGAGGGAGGCACAACTTTTCATTTCATGCCTTTTGGCCATTCATTGTGTATGTGACTGAATGTGACCTCTAAATCAGGCACAACACAACATGGTCATTATTCACTTGATAGAATTTGGGAGAGAGTATGAAGAACTCAATCCAAATTCCATGGTGAGGCGACCTGTTGCCAACTATGTGAATGGGGTGTTTGAATACTCTCAGAACGAGAGCCAACAGCCGGGAGACCAATTCAACAATGGAGGATTTAAAAGCAAATATGAGCAAAATGAAACTAAGCTAAGAATGAATGCAATTAATCTAGAAAATTTTGAAAGAAATATGAAATGCATATTTTTATTTGATTTTGAAATAAAGATGATATTAGACTAAGAACAAGTAAGCAAATTTAATCTAAATGTGAAATGCAATTACACTAATATGAGAAAATAAACTAGATAATGCAATAAAAGAGCTTTGAAAACAATGAATCAAATGAGACTAAAAAATGCCTATAGTGTAGATGCTCTCAAAAATTGCTCTCTCTAATGAAGAAAAAGAGCCCAAATAAAAAGAAGCGCCAAGAGGAGGAGGAAGAGTTTCTTGATTCGAAACTCCTGACCCTTCATATCCCTTTTGGGACAAATAAGCATGAATTACTTTATTAAAAGAATGGAAAATGCCACATGAGGACCTTTCGAATATCTCAAATTATTAATTCAAGAAAAGGTGTCCATTCAAATAACAAGCAATTAATTAATTCCTTTTTTGTGTATTAGCCAAAGGGGGTGGTTTGATTTAATTTAATTTAAAGCACATAGGACTTTACAATTAAATTAATGTATCATAGAGATAATTTAGCTAATAAAGTCAAAGAGAGTTAGGAATTAATTTTAGTGTTTGATTATTGCAATTTATGGTCTTTGCAATTGACATCAAGTCAAATTAAGTCAGGTAGGAGAGAGAAAATTGCCTAGGGAACTAGGACTTTGGTGATGTAAAATCAAGATAATGCACCAAAATTGATGAAATTAAATAGGTGCCAATTTTGGGGTATTACATTTGCCCCTTTTTGAATTGATGTGCGAGCAGCACGTTGATTCAAAGAATAGTCTGAAGTGACAGATGATGAGAATTTCCGAAGTCTAAGTTAGATTGCGAAGACAACGATCTTAGAAGAGAACCGGAATCGGGGTTAGATTGCCCCAATACCAATTGATGAAGATGCAGATTTAGGACTATCTCCGAATCAGGGTTAGATTGCCCCAATACGAAACTTAGTCCTCCGAGACCCAGGTTAGATTGCCCAGATAACGGTCTAAAAGAGATTTCGAGAGTCATCTCCAGAACGAAGCTTGACTCCTAGGAATTAGGGTTAGATTTCCCCAATACCTAAAAAGATTTCAAGAACCATCTCCAGAACGAAGCTTGGCCCTTGAGGATCCGAGTTAGATTGCTCAGATACCTAAAAGATAGATGATAAGATAACAAGATGCGAGGCACCAAGATGCCCCTAGCGATGAGAATTGATGATTCAAATCAGACTGATTCAAGAATAGATTCGACAAGATTCAAATGATGTAATCATCCTGCCCCCTCGGGAGCGAAATCGAAAGATGACATGTCAGAAGGATGATAAACAACAAGAGATTGCAGAGCAAAAGCAATTAGACTAGAGTCGCGAAGCTGCAGAAGTGAATCGGAGCAAAGCAGAGGTCTTGTTGACCAAGTTTGACCATAGTTGACCATGGTTGACTAAATTTGACTTGAATTGACTTTGATGAAAAGAGCAAAGATCTCAAGAACATGATGTAAAGATGAGGATCTGGCAAGAAAATGATGCCAGAAGGTTGACTGCACAAGCATCCAATCCAGAAGGAGTCCAATATTTAAAACGCGATTTTGAGCCACTTAGAGATGTCAGATTTCGATTTCGATCCCGAAAAAGGATGCAACCAAGATGAGACTGGGACAAAGGATGAGAACCTTTGATGAGCAAATCCAGAAGAAAGCAATCAAGAGAGCAACAAGAAATCGCTCCAAATGCAAGCCTAGAATGAAAGATGCAAGTCTAAATGCAGGCCTAGGATGAACAAATGCAATCCTCCGGACTCGGCTGTTGGACTCATCGTATTTATCATCATTGACAATCACAAGATGCCATACAATTCTCCCCAACATGAGAATATGAATATGACATAAGTCTTAAATTTGTCGGAATGAGGTGTAAGCATTAAGGCACAAGAAGCCAGAATGACCTGAACACCTATTCCTTTTAATTTATCAAGTTAACATAAGCATCAAAGCACATTTTCTAGAATGACCTGAATGTTGCTTGCGACAGACACACCAAACATGCAGTAGTTCCTTCTTTTGCCAAAGATTGCTCGCAGTGATTCTTACGTTCACTTAGCAAGACGAGCGTTAGCAATTCCAAATGTAGCAAAAGAAGTCACTCAAAACAAACAAGGAGAAGAACCAACCTCACCGAGGCATCCATATAAAAGGAGTCGAGGTACGCATGGCCATCCAATACGAGATGAAGGCTCTTACAGACGGACACCCCTCTTATGTAGATTTCTTGGATCATTGGAACTAAACCAACAAACAGAAAGCAAAAAAGCAAAGCAAACAAACAAGCACTCAAAGAAAACAAAGCTCAACATGCCTCAAAGGAACACACATTTAGTTTTAGTTTCAGTTTAAGTTCATGTTCAAGTGGATTGAAGACAATTCGGAAAGATAACGTTCGAAGTCTCAATGAGATAATGACAGTAGGCAGGCGTAATGAGATCACTGGTGACCATCACAAGAGACAAAGTCTCAAGAAAATATTGGCAAGCTAACGAAGTATCGGTAGGCAAACGCAGTGAGAACCATTGGTGACCGATACGAGAGAGAGATTCTCAAGGTGAGAAATCTCAGAGATACTAGCGAAACATCAGTAGGCAGACACAGTGAGAACCACTAGCAACTGATGTAAGAAGGAGATCCTGAAAAGAGAGGTCGAACGAGAGCTAGGTATCAGCAGGCAGGCACAGTGAGAACCACTGGCGACCGATACATGAGAGATCCTCAAGGAGAGAAATCTCAAAAGTAGCTAGGCATCAGCAGGCAGACGCAGTGAGAACCACTGGTGACCGATGCTCAAAAAGAGTTTTCGAAAGCGATAGGACAATGCCCCCTAGACTAGCGAGATGCCCCCAAGTGTGAACCAATTCCAATCTATGAAGAGTTGAGGAAGATTCAAAGACAAGCGCATGAGCTAGCAAACCAAAGCAGGAAACAAACTAAAGCAGGAAAGCGGGAAAACAAACTAAAGCAGGAAAGGAAGGAAACTAAAGCAGGAAACTAAGAGCCAAGCGACGCTGAGATGAGATGTTACTTCAGGAAAACAAGAGGCGCCTGTTTACCAGGTTTTCACCATCTTGGCAGAGATTCTATTTTTGCTACCATGACGCCTGTTTACCAGGTTTTCATCAATGGCACATTTTTTTCTTTTTCAATTTTTTTGTACTTTTCTCTTTTTTCAATTTTTTTTGTATTTTTTTGAATATTTCATTTTTTTGTATTTTTGATCTTTTCTATTTTTTTTGTATTATCAAGGCGCCTGTTTACCAGGTTTTCACCAGGATAATAGATACATCAAAGCGCTTGTTTGCCAGGTTTTCACTAAGATGATCATTTTTTCAAGACATTTTGCAATTTTTAGGATTTTTTGCAATATATCAATTTTTAGGATTTTTTCAGGATCAAGAAGTATGTACATGAGCATACTGAGAATGTCAGCTGTAGAACTTCTTCAAATGAAGAGCGTTGATGGGCTCTTTGAGTTTCTCTCCTTTAGTAGGAATCTCTGAGAACACAGTATTTGTAGCAGTAGCCAGTTGAGAAGTTGCAGAATCAGAACCAGATGTTGTAGCAGTAATAGGAGATCCAACCAGTAGTGTCCAACTATCGAGAGATCCATAGTCAAGGAAAGATCACTTAAGTGAGACCCACAAACATCCTCATAGACACATCTTAACTCTTTATCGGATTTCCCACGCTCTAAACGCTTAGGGAGAGTACATTCTAGATTTCTCTTAGTCATGTCATTAGCAATGAGGAGATGCTGATATGCACTTTGGGACAAGGCAAGATGGAGTGAAGAGGGTAAAGTATGAGAGGCAAGGGCAATGGAATGGAGGGAAGTATGAGAATTTTGGAAGCTTGAATGACAACTTTGATTTTTCCTTTCTTTGGAATCCACATAGCTTTTGAATTTTTTCTTCTTTACTTTGAGGTGCTTTTGATGACAATGCCTGTAGAATGGATTTTGAGATCCATTTTTTATTTTATTTTTTGGCTTTTGATTGTCTTCTTCTTTTTGAGGACCTTTGCGGTCTTTTGAACACCTTTGTTTCTTTCCTTTCTTCGTAGTCACATGTCGATTAGATGGGACATGGTGACCTTGAGATATAAGTGGATTCTCATTATTTTTGTTTTTATGTTGCACATCCAAGTTACTTCCAAAAGACTCAGGAATGGTGGATGAAAGAGGCTTATATGACTGGTTTAGGTGGAGAGATGGAGATGGAAGTGGACGAGCCACTTTTCTTGGAGATGAAGAGGGAAGAGAAGTCGATGGGATGGGCTCAAGTGCAAATATATTAGTATCATCCTCATCATTCATGGATGCATCAAATAGATCAAGAAAGTAATCTTCCATAGAGCGTTGTTGATTGTGAGTCATCTTAGAAGAGTCAGATAAGTTTGGAGGAATATTATGTGAGCCTAACCAAGATGGTTTATTCCATGAGTCAGGTCCCCTTTCAGGTGGTAAGAGTGCACGAATAGGAACCATTTCAATTTTGGATCTTCCAATATTCCATGAAGCTGTAACAGAATGGGGTCTTACATACCCATGATTTGCTGGAGTATTAGGAGTATAGCTTGGAGTAGATGGCCTAGGAGCCATAGGAATGATCTCCATAGGAGGGTGGAAAGGATCATCATCAATAGCTTGATCTGGAGGATCATAACTTTCTCCTCTTTCTGAGTTGTTAAGACTAGCATATAAGTGCATAGCATCAACTGGTATTTCTGTAGTAGCATCTGATATGGAGTCCCATTCAGCTAGAGACATAGTCGGAGGTAGACTTTCTTCATTGTTGTCATCTAACATAGGAAGTGTTTCTTCAACAGTAGGATCTTGTTCAATAGTAGAAGTAGCAGAGTAATTTGGAATAGGCATACCCAAGAGGAGGGAAGCATCCAACAGTTGCTCCCAATCAGTATGTGTGCCATTGGAGTTGGCATCAGTAGGAGTCTGTTCAATAGCAGAAGTAGTGGAACAATCTAGAATAGGCATACCTTGAGGCATACCCAAGATAAGGGAAGCATCCAATAGTTTCTCCCAGTCAGTATGTGTATCATTGGAATCGGCAGTAGTAGGATTTTGTTCAACAGTAGAAGTGGTAGAACAATCTAGAATAGGCATACCTTGAGGCATACCAAAGATAAGGGAAGCATCCAACAGTTGCTCCCAATCAATATGTGTGCCATTAGAGGCAATGACATATTCAGTAGTAGTTGCAGTAGTAGAAATCTGTTCAGTAGAGTGTATAAAATCCTCCTGGTGAGGACCAAGATCATGTTCTTGAAGCACTTGAGAAGGTAGATAAGACTCTTTCTGGTAGTCTGAATCAGAATTTTGATCATTCAAAGGTCTTTCATATGTCATAGGCTGAATCTGTGTTTCTTCATCATCTAAATCTGCATGTGAGTGCAAGCTGCAGCTAGGTTGGTCAAGCTCATAGCTCTGATAGCTAATACCAAATCTGTCTTCAGAGGGTTCCTCATAGGAACATGGAGATATGGGGAGAGATTTTAGTGACAAGACAGACTCAATCTGATATTCCCCCATGCCAATATCTTTGATCTTCAAGGTCTTTTCTATTTCTTTTAGCTTAGCATCATAGAACTCAATGGACTGTCTATTGGTGGGGACAAAGCTGTCTGTCATTTGGTAAGCATCTTAGCAGAGCAAGTATTTTGGCTAGCACTATTTTCACTGAAGACGTGAGGGATACTCTTGGGGCCTATCATAACTTCAGTGTGCAGGAGAGCATTATGTGGGTGGCTCAGCAAGTGATCGTCTTCCTCAGAGAATGATAAATAATGAGGCGAGGTCAAATGACCCACCATAGATTGAAACTGGTCGAGATTGAGATCTTTGGGGACATTTGCCTTAGTGAGGGCTTTATCCATAGATAGTTTTGGTCCAGATGTCAAAGGTTCGGGACCTTTGAGAACAATCTTTGCACGAGATCGAGTGATAGCATTCACACAAGCTGGAGACTGTGTGGAGTTATAAGAGGGAGATGCAGGGCTTCGCAAGATAAAGGGAGTTTTGGGTTTAGGAGTATCCTCGCTCCCTGGAGCAATGATCATGTCATAGTGAGAGATCCAAGGTTTGTTTCTAGCAAATCGGGAAGGCGGTTGAGCTTCTGTCATAGCCTTCTCAGTGGCTTTGATCATTTGTATGTTAGAGCTGAGATTGAAAACCAACTTTGAAGGTTTTGGCATGTTAGAGCTGAGATTGAAAACCAAATTTGAAGGTTTTGGATCTCCCGTCTTGTTGGTAGTATTATGAGAGATTGTGAAAGAGTTGATAGGTTCAAAAGGATCAATAGGTTTAATTTTAGAAAGTGACCCTTCAGAGTCTTGCTGGTCCTCAAACAATGGGTTATAATATTCTTGAAATAATAAGTCAGACTGTATCTGAAACAATGGATTGTAATACTCTTGGAATGATGAAGAATGTGAGGATTCCTCACGAAGTTCAGATTTTGCAATGGATTCGGAATGATCTATGTCTTGATTATGAGGTTTGCTTCTATCTTGATCAGTATTTTGAACAGGATAAGTCTTGCCACTTCAAGTCGTGACAGTCATAGACAAAGATGTAACGAGCAAAGATTCGTAATAAAGCTAGACTCTGTCTCTAAGATAACGAAAAGGAGATAAATGGCTAGAACAACCAAGATGCAAGATGAACCTGGTACGAATTGTCAAAAAGAGATGGCTAGAACAGCCGAGATAAGACAATCGCAACGCAAGGTACAAGAGCACAACGAGATAAGGTAGACTAATGAGAGACAATACGAGTCAAAGCAAAGATTGATCGATTCCTAACTCAAGACAACCAGTTTCTGACGGTGAACGATAGGAAAATAGAAAAACAGATCACAGACAAAAAGGTAGATCAGATTTATGTCATTGATCAAGCACATAAGACAACAATCAAGGAGTTCAAGCAAACAGTCTTCAAGCAATTGGCAAGGGACAAAGCAACCTTGCGCATGAACATGAATAGTGACTTAGTATTTCTACTCCCTAAGGACTCTACTTGGGTATGTTCTTGAGAATGTTTTAGCAGACACTTAAAACACAACAACATCCTAGCAAGTTGTCTACAAGGATATACATGGCTTTTCTAAAGGGAGTCCTTGATATACGCAAGGTACGTGAGGCCCAAATCCGTAGATGAGAAGAATCCGAAATCACACAGCCGGGGGGAGACGGTAACCCAAATCTCCTCCTTCACTTCTCAAAGGTATAAAGCCTCTTTGAGGCTTAGCCAAGAGTGAAATCTAACTCATTCCCAAGAGAGGTGTCTTTGGATTCACCTCCCGATATTTATACTCCGCCGGAACACGAGAGTTAAGGTCGTCCCTTGAGGTGATGAAATCTCCAAGCAGGCCTTCTAAAAATAAAAAAGTAAGTAATTCACTATCAAAAGTATTGGGAAGCACTAAAGGTGGTGCATTTAACCCTTTAAGTAAATGTGAGGTGAGTCCACAAAGTGGTGCATTTAACTCCTCACACAAACTCAAAGTGAGTCCACACTCTAGAAAACAAGTGAGTTCCAAAAAGCACAAAAGGATTGCCTAGTGGAACAATTAACGCTTCTTTCCTATAGACCCCTCCCCTTTAATGTGGCACTGAGATTGCAACCACAGGGTGTAAATGAGGGGCCGGCGGATTAGCGAGTCCAATAACCCAAGATAGCAATCTAGATCAATCACAAGTAATCTAAGACTGCTAATCAATACTACTCATAAGTGCAAGAGGGTTTGAATCATGGAATATTTAACTTTCCAAGTAAACATGAAGTGAGTCCACAAAGTGGTGCATTTAACTCTTCATGTAAACTAGGAATGAATCCATGCCCTAGATTACTCAATGAGATTTTTTTGATATTAGAACCAAGAATTACTTAATGTTTAAAAGACAAGCATGCACTTAAACACAAACTTCTATGAAAGCAAATCTATGTTCATTCATTTCCCATTAAGAGCATAAAAAATGTGTTCTATGAAAGCGTGTAAACACTCAAGCCAAACACATGAGAGATTCAATTTTAATCCAAAAATCCAAATGTTGTAGAGATGGAACAAAGTACCTCAAGTCCAAAGCTTTGTTTTAAACATTTTCCATGAAAGCAAGAGCACCTTCAAAACAACTTGTTAGACCCACAAGGTTAGCAAAATCAAAAATCAGATAATCTGCAAGAAAAATAGCTCATCAAATGGTAAAATCTAAAAATGAAACCAGCATGGTTAGATTAGGCTTGAAAAGACCTTTCCAACGATATATCACACTTAAACTTTTGATACCATTTGTGAAAATTTCAAAAAAAATGGGTGCCCGTTTTCCAGAGTGGCACAGATTTGAAAAACGCTGAAATTTTCAAAAATTTGAGAAAACTGAAAACAGCAAACAAAACTGACAAATTTGGAATTCTAGTCTTTGTCTGTCACAGAATTTCGCGCGAGACAATAAGAGGGCCGCGCGAGAAGGTGCCAAACCTCGCGCGAGAAATCACAAGCCCGTGTGGGAATGTATGACAGCTCGCACAAGCAAGCACAACGGCTCGCGCGAGAAAGTGCAGGGTGTCGCGCAATGATGCAAAAGCTCGCGCGAGAGAGTGCTATAGGGAGCGAAACCTTGCGCGGGGTGCTCTGGATTCTCGCGCGAGAATCCGTACACAAACAATATGGACGCACGACAGAGCTTAAATTCCTGTCAGAAAAAAATGATAATGAGGCCAGAAATCAAATTTTCTGCCCCACGGTGGGCGCCAAAATGTATGTGACTGAATGTGACCTCTAAATCAGGCACAACACAACATGGTCATTATTCACTTGATAGAATTTGGGAGAGAGTATGAAGAACTCAATCCAAATTCCATGGTGAGGCGACCTGTTGCCTCCTATGTGAATGGGGTGTTTGAATACTCTCAGGACGAGAGCCAACAGCCGGGAGACCAATTCAACAATGGAGGATTTGAAAGCAAATATGAGCAAAATGAAACTAAGCTAAGAATGAATGCAATTAATCTAGAAAACTTTGAAAGAAATATGAAATGCAGATTTTTATTTGATTTTGAAATAAAGATGATATTAGACTAAGAACAAGTAAGCAAATTTAATCTAAATGTGAAATGCAATTACACTAATATGAGAAAATAAACTAGATAATGCAATAAAAGAGCTTTGAAAACAATGAATCAAATGAGACTAAAAAATGCCTATAGTGTAGATGCTCTCAAAAATTGCTCTCTCTAATGAAGAAAAAGAGCCCAAATAAAAAGAAGAGCCAAGAGGAGGAGGAAGAGTTTCTTGATTCGAAACTCCTGACCCTTCATATCCCTTTTGGGACAAATAAGCATGAATTACTTTATTAAAAGAATGGAAAATGCCACATGAGGACCTTTCGAATATCTCAAATTATTAATTCAAGAAAAGGTGTCCATTCAAATAACAAGCAATTAATTAATTCTTTTTTTATGTGTATTAGCCAAAGGGGGTGGTTTGATTTAATTTAATTTAAAACACATAGGACTTTACAATTAAATTAATGTATCATAGAGATAATTTAGCTAATAAAGTCAAAGAGAGTTAGGAATTAATTTTAGTGTTTGATTATTGCAATTTATGGTCTTTGCAATTGACATCAAGTCAAATTAAGTCAGGTAGGAGAGAGAAAATTGCTTAGGGAACTAGGACTTTGGTGATGTAAAATCAAGATAATGCACCAAAATTGATGAAATTAAATAGGTGCCAATTTTGGGGTATTACACATTGAACTAAATTAAATTTTAATTTTATTCTTTTTTATTTATTTATTATTAAATCCTATATTAAAAAGGGGACATTACGGTCTGCCCTGTCCAAGATTGCTTGTTCTCAAGCAATGATTATGGAGAGAGTGTTCAAGATGATTCCCAATATAAAATGGCTTCAGACTTTGCAATTTCTAACATTGCTTTTATGAAGATCTAACTCCTTGGTAAATACTAATTTTTTTTAGCTCATTCTTATCCAATTGAAGACCTTTATTCTGCAATAGAATCTCTTCATAGATAGGCGATAGGAATCCAATAAGCTAATTTCCTTCTTTTGTATGAGTTACTTATGTGTACTAGCGTGAGTTTTATGGAATGACTGTTCAAGGTTCCTTTTATTGCATACCATTACGAGAAGATGAAAAATATTGTATGATGGCCATTTCTTGAGGCATAAATTATATCCTTGCCTTGTCTGTTGTGGGGGCTGTGTTGGGTGACTAAGGTGGATTGACAATGGGTAGTTTGATAAATGATTTATATATATGATAGAACTTGTATTATGTTAGACATGTTACAATGGTAGGGCAATCTGAATTGTAGGGTTGTGATGAAGAAAATTCGAAGGATGATCATTACTTCATTCAAATATTTGTTTGATATATCCCATTTAGGGGGGCTTCATAAAATATTTGTTACTCTTTTCTCCCCTTGATTAAATGATGCTACACATTGATCGTGTTGCGCTGCTTGCAAACTCTGAATGTGTGTGTATGTCAGAGTGTAACAATTGTGAGTGCTTCGATTGCATCTAATGATGATGTTGCAGATTAATGATATTTCCTTGTCATATGTTGTGTAGATGATGTGTTGTGATTATTTAGTTGCATAATTCTGGAGTGTTGTTGCATTGAGTTGAGATCGACGCTTGGAACCCTTTATTTAGTTTATCATGTGTGTGCTGGGTATCTTTAAATTCCTTGGGAATCTTAGGGCTCAAGGGTTTTGAAGCTGACTCCAATTTGTTTTGGATGTTGTGGACTTCTTGCGGATTTTGAGGTTGTTAGGTATCATGAAAGGGAACAACCATTCTCGGGTTTTGTGATTGAAATAATTGAATGTCTTCCACAGAAGCATGTTATTTTAATTCATACATGAATGGCTTTTCTTGATTCCATATTTCTATGTTATTACTACCAATATCAGGATTATGTATTATCTTTAACGGCTCCCCAATTTGAAACACTTCATAAAGTGAAGGGAAGCCTTTCGTTAGAGAAGGTTAGCAAGAAGTCTGCAACCACTATGGTTGGAAGCAAAGCATTGCCCTTTGTAATATCCCCAAAGGATATTTTCCCTAAAATTTAACCCAAAGATTTAAACAACAGATTTGCATGCAGTTGATTCCAATTTATCCAACCAAAATACAAAATACCGAGCAAAAATATGATTTTTAGAAATATTTTTGCATTTAAATCTTTAGTAGAACAATGACCAAAATCCAATCGTAAACACATAAATTACAGTCAGATTGGATACCAAGAAATAAAGATTTTAAGCACAAGTGAGATACCCGTGTGATATCTCCTGTAGACAATGAGTTTTTGTCCATTGCCTCCAAGCTCGAGGGTTTCCGTCCTCAAACTGGTTGAAAGTTAAAGCTTCCAAATTCTCCAAGAGAGAAATGAAATCCAAAATCATAATCCAAGCATGCTGAAAATGAGCTCCTCTTTGTTCTTTTAAGGAGCAGCCCTGTGACCCTTCATATTCCCCATTTCTATCATTTCGTCTTCTTCCTCTTTTGTCCTTTTTAAACCTCTTTTAATAGTAAAATGACTTTTTATTAAATTGCATTAAGCTCCCATAAAGTCATTTTTAATATTTTGGGAAGTTGGCATTTACAGTCCTCCCTCCTTGAGATTGCTTGTCCTCAAACAATCATGAAACTGCAAGCCAATACTAGGATCCCATATTAATCTGCAAGCTGCTCAATAGCTCATTCTGGAATATTTGAAATCAAGACATGTCCTGTTGTGAAGCCACATGTTTGGTTGCAACTCATTCATCAATAAGATCCCTGATCCCAAGACAATATGAAAAACATTGCTTCACCCATCTGCTGCGTCACTCTGAAGATAACAACACTATGCCTCAAGATGTGAACCCACTCATCATTATCCATAAAATATAGAACACCGAACCTGTCAACACCTAGATCCCAAACTAATCTATCCACTCATGGGAGTAGAAATAGATGTCCATCATTCTACCATCCTCCTGTATCTGCCAACTCAAATAGTAGTCCATCGAAAAGATGGCAAAACCACCTCCAATATGCACGGAGATCAACTCATTAGACCTGTTAGCACATAAATTTACAATTTAATTATGCCTTTATTGTACATGTCCAAGTTTGGATTTATTGAAATTATTATATTTCCCATCCTTAATATTAATGTATGAGAGTATTTTTTCTTATTTCTCTTAACATTTTATCATGGGAATGGTTACTGCTTGTCTTCCATGTGCAGGATTGAATCGGATGTTGACAAAGCACTTAAGTGTTTGGAGTTTGATGCAGAGAAGGAGAATCCTGACTTTTCGAAACTGTTGGAAATCGCAGTGAAGGAGTACGATTTCTGAACTTCCATCAAACTGTCAGAAATCATAGTAAAGGAGTGTGATTTCCGAACTTCCATCAAACTATTGGAAATCGTAGTGAAAGAGTATGATTTCCGAATTTCTGTCCAAACTATCGGGAATCACAATAAAGAAGTGCAATTTTCGAAATGCACCCAAACAATCGAAAATTGTAAGGAGCAGGAGCAATTTCCGATAAGCCATCGGAAATGGAAGAGGACATGCAAATCTCAAAATTCCGAAGAAAGGCTGGGTCCCACCTTCTTGAAGTTAAAGTTGTATGAAAGACAAGTTAGTAGAAATCCGACATATTGGTGGCAAGTGGCAAGAGCCCGGGATCCCACGAACAAAAAGCTTGAGGATTGAGATAAAACCCTGGAATTGTGACACGTGGCAACATTAGAGGTGAACACTACGGCACACTCTGCAACAATTAACCGAGGTGGCCGATGATGTGACATAAAGATTGACATGTTCATCTGACAGATACATCGTAAGCTGTTGATTTATCGCACATGCAAAGTTGGGTGTGTTAAGTAGTTCGAGCTTTAACCAAGGCCCAACGAAGAAATATAACAGAGGATGTCGTGGACAAGTGAAATGGTTCCACGTGGTCGCTTGGGATTTCACTTCGGCATGATGCAGATTCCAGAGGATATAATTGTGACCACCGAGTGTTTATAGAGGGAAAGCAATGGATTTTTTGAAATCCAATAGTCACGGATATGAAATTCAACGACTATTTGTAGACTAACAGAGCAGTTTTGTGCCTAATGACATTTGCAGATCGCTTTGCTTATGATCATTAGAGTTTTTCTTGTTGTAATCTGGCAGTTGCAGCCGTTGACATAGGATTAGGTTTTTCACGAAGAGTCACGTTGATTTGAAGCTTGTATGCATCCTTTCATTTACATATAAATGAGGATACCAAAATCAACAAGAGGACCGGATTCAATAGAGATACCAATTTGTAATTAGGACTGTAGATCATAAGTCACAGCTTGCAAACATGAACTTATGTATATATTCTTTCATGATCAATAAAGTTTTTATGTTTTGTTCATTTGAGGCATAGGGATAAATCGCAAGTTGGATTAGCCCTTTGTGGTCACCAAGGTAATTGGTCAATTGGTCCTGACAATGCTTGTGCATTAAGGTCCTTCATAGCATTCTTTGTTTGATAAACAGGGATAGTGTGAAATATACATGTGTTTCCTCATCCTTGTTTAATTGGTCTTCCCTCCAAAGAAGTTAAAATCCTATTGGACTAACACTGAATTGCATATATGATTGATTTTCTGCTTTTAGAGCACAAGAACAATTTATAATATTCTGATGTATATTGTCCCATAAAGTTGCGCATAAGACTCTTCATTGCGGTAGACTCTATTGCCCAAATAAACAAGGCATTGATCTTTAGGATCATTGAAAAGTAATAATTGGATTTATAGTTGAAGTTAATGACTCTTTTCTATATTTCTTCTTGTAAGCATCAGTTCAATTATTGAAACATTCTATATAAACATTTAATTATTTCAAGCATTCATATTTTCAAGCATTATACATTCAAGCAATTTGTATTTTCAAGCACTCATACATATTGTTCAAGTTGTACATTCTAAAGGTCTTCCTGATTTCTTGCCCTTTGGAAGAGTCTTTGGTTGCATTTGTGATCAGATTATTTGCTATAAAAAGCCTAAGGCCGAAGCAGTTGGCTTAGGAATAGGTACACCCGCCTTGGTCATGTAGAGCCAGAAGTGCAGGGGAATTGGATCTTTGAAGACTATTCTTGTCAGTTGGCCAAATTGAGTTGGAATATCTCAGCATTGAGTAGACAAGCTCATAGGATTTCCAACCAGTCAATTTGAGCACCAACAAGACCACCAATTGTCGCTGCTATAAAATATGCTAGCATTAAGAATGATGTTGAAGGTGTTACCATTCCCATGTATAGACCAAGCCATATCTGAAAATGCAATGGAAGACCAAGCATGGCAACCACTATTAAGTGAAGTATGGATGAAGATAAAACCACCAACCAATAAACAAACAACTGCCATATCATAAGAATTTATTGACAAATCTAAAGTTGGGCTGCAGTTGCCTTCATCATGTATCAAAGGCAACTCTAGACTTTCTGATTCACTACAAGAGTCATCAATCCAACCGACCTCTTCACCAAGGAAATGATCATCATCAAATGAAATTTCAGAACTAGTATCACTTGATTTATCCTCATCCTGATGTGGAAAAATTGTTACCTCATGATATTGTGAAGGCATGTAACTGCCGTTGTAAAAATCAGAATTCTTGTGGTACCCTTGTGTCATATCTTCATCCCTCACAAGCACAACTTCTTCTAACCTCGGAAGACCTTGACCTTTTCTTTCTCATGGCTGAAACTACTTTGAAATCTGCCCATGGAATCAGTTATATCAATTCTTTCATTGCTGCATAATGGAGCATCATAGATACATTGTTCATCAAAACTCTTGAGTTTGACTTCTTGCTGGTCCTTTTGATCTTCTTTAGCATAATGTCTTATTTGAATAGGGAAAGGTGGAAATACTATGCTCACTTTCATTTTTAGAAAGGGTATTGATTCCTTCAACAATTTGTATGATCTCCTTGGTTTTAGAATTAAGACCATCTTCCTTATGAGTTGCTGCCATAGAAATCTGATTTTCAGCTTTGTATAAGGAGAAATGTGTCATGCTCAGTTGAAGACAAAGCTCATCCACCTCTCTTTCTTTATCTTCTCCAAACTTGATAGCAAGATCCCTATCCATTAACAGCTGCAAGTAGTCTGATCTCATTCTTTCAAATGCTTCTTTGATGGCGTGCAATTGAGAACTAGTAACACCACATGCCATTCCTTTTTGCCTCTCATCAATTTGAGTTTTCTACATAAGATCTTCAATGAATTTGTGAGAATCATCTGCCCTTGTTAACACTTTACAAGCTTCTCTTTTGTAACCAATAACCTGTCCATCAAATCTTGCAGTGATAAAGGTTTTTGTTAAAATTCATCTAGGGAGTATGGGCTGTCACACATCAAGTTTTCTGATTTGTTCTCAACTATGGGAGCAATATCATCGTCACACTTAATTGTTTCTATAGCTGGAGTCATGCACTCTTCATGAAGTAATAAGGGGATAGCATCATGATCATATATGGATTCATCAAAGGAGTTCTTCTCTTCATTAGTTTTGTCAATAGTAATCTGCAAATTACCAATTAAGAGTGTAATGTACCTCTCACTTGTAGCAACTGATTCTTCCTCCAATACATCGTCCTTAACTTGTTGGAAATCATCATCCTGTTCGTTTTCAACATGCCGTGATTAGGTGCATTTGTTTCTGCTTTCTCCTAATGAATCAAGACCTTACTAGCTTTATCCTTATTACTGTTTATCTGCAATAGATCCTTTTCCTGAATAATATCACAAACATGTTCAAGTGTCCAAGTCCCTTGACATGAAAAACAAATCTTCTCTTCCTCATTTGGCTCTTACTCTTTGTTGGAGATCTTGAAACCTGTAATCCCATTGAATTTAATTCTTCTTAAGCCCGCTGTTGTTTGTACTTCTCAATTTTTGGCTTACATTGTTTTAGCACCTTGTTGACCAACTCATAAGCAATTTTAGAAGCATCCTGTTCTTGCCTTGAAATTGCTAGCAACATATGCATAAGAGGCTGAAACTGAGCATCACTCTCGTTTATTGTCATAACCATAATAGTTTCCATCGCTGCAATAACATTTGCATTGTGCTCATTTCCAATTGTGTGTAAGAAATGTTGAAACATGGTATGTATTAAATCATGCAATCCCAGGTCAAGCAGAAGATTACACAATCTGATTTCTGCAAATGATTTTAGTATGGCAAACCTTCTAGAGAAATGACGGCTCTTGATGTTCCCAAATTATTGGAAGCTATCAACAATTAACTGAAGTACCTCCTTCATTATGTCTTCTTCGTAAGGTTCTTGAGGTGGTAAGATTCTTGTGATCTCCATCAAACAAGAAGTAACCAACAACCTTATCTCGCCATCTGAATGTTTCGGGCACTTGTGTTGATTCAACGCAGTCACTGTAGGGACAAGAACAATCTACAACAAATCAGGGGGTGCTTGCTCTACAATGGCCAAACATCCTTCCAATTGGATCAAAGCGATGAGAACATTTTCCCTTGTTTGTGATCCCAACCCCAGCTTGCTACCTGTCTCATAAAGTACTTTAGCCAAACTATCATCTGATGCCATTTTAAAATCTGCTAATCTGATACCACTTCCACTGCAAGATGCTACCTCTATTTGACTGATACCCCAAATCTGACCAAAATTTTAGTTTGTTTTACCAACTCAACTAGAAAGACATTTTGTCAAACAGTTTGCAGAAATGTCATTCATATAATTTTCAGATCTTTCCCTTTGTGCATCAATCCAAGATGCTATGGCAAGAATTGGAAAACAGCAGTTGATAATCTGTTCATACTCAATGTTACGCCTTTCCAGACTCCTCGTACAATGAGTTCCAGTCCATAGTGACTGACGGATTGAGATTTCAGCGCTCCATTAGTTCCTGTTTTTTTTTTCCAGTAAGATCCCCTACCAGTTCTGAAACAAAATTTCAATTTTGAAACTTTGACATTTTGTCAAAGTGTTTGTATGCAAAGTTTGTCCTGTGTGTACGATACTGGTTTATGTTTTCAATAGTACCATACAGGGAAGAGAACAAACACATATAACAAACTGAAATTCAATGTACTATTCACTGTCATATCAGTATTGAGAATTACAATCTTTGCCGTAACCATAAAAATCAGATATCAAGGAAATTAATAACAATCAGACCTCACAAATAGGCAGCATCAGCATCAACTTCAAAAGAATAGGTGACTACCCCAGTGCCTTCTCAGAACAGAGTCTCTGAATCCTTAATATATTGCTCCAGATTAATGGACTGCAAGAAACTTTTAAAACTGGCCCTTAAGCAACTGGAGCCAAACTGAAAGTAATGTGTGAACAAACGAAAGTCCCACCCCTTAGAACTGGAGAGAGTTTTTTGACTTCAAGTGCCGCACAGGAGAACTCCCAATACCATTGGGTAACTCATGCAATATTTAACTGCAATCTTGCCTTCACCAAATTAAGTTCACAGCACCACTAGGAGGTTGTGAGCCCAGGAAAAACTGGAGTTAACGTCTAATGGCAATGCAATATGAGAAAATGCTCATGCATAGGCATCCAACTTGTCAATCGAACCAAAGTTTCTTTTCTTAGTGCAGACTAGAGAAATTTGGTAGCACTCAGACCTCAACTATACAAAGCTTGATTGAAGACACTTCTTCAATATCAACCATAAAGTTGAAGAATTATGAAGCAGAGATAAACATGAACCAGAAGATATTTGGTGTTCTGTCACTTGGCAAGCCCGTCTTGATGATTCCCTGCAACAATAGACAATAGAAACAACTACACAGAGCCCAGTCACCAAACACGATAGGCTGAGCTTCACTTACTCGCCCAAACTCCACGTACAGAAATCCCTCCTCAGTAGTCTCCTGAGCGTGATGGCTTACTATGTCATAGAGACGAGACTTCCATTTCAAGATAAAAGATATCGTGCCAACTATAGTCTTTTGAAAATTATATTTTCCCTGTGATGGTCTTCAATATGAAGATTATCACGGCATACTGCTTTCCGCCCAACTAAGGAGAGTTGGGTCTCTGATATAGATGATTTATTAAATATGAAAACCCCCGACTATAGTCTCCAGAGAATATTAATCGGTGCTAAAAAAAATGCCAAAGGATGCCCCAATAATTTTAACTTCCATGACAATGTTTTTTTCAGCTGCATATTTTGAGTATATGTGGTCGCCACACATTAGAGAATTAAGTCATCAATATAATTAAAGGTGGCCCCCGCTTTGATTATTCCAACAAACAATAGTCACAATATTAAATATGACTTCTGCAAAATACCCTCAACAAATACTTTGCCGTCAAGGCACAAAATATTTCAGCAATATCATTACTCGGCACAAACAATAGTTTTTTTTAATTGCCGAAACTCTTCAGAAATTGGGTCCCACCCTGTATGTTTCCATTTGGTAATAGTTGGCTTCAAACCAAAGGGAAGATTTACCTACAGCCAGTTTCTGCAGACTGAGATGCACGTTACAACCCAGTTACGGCAAGCCGGTGGAGCAGAAAACGTTATGTATGCTCCCACCGTTATTCCTAATATTATCAGATTGCATCCATCGATACCAAAATAGATTGATCGTCTATGGTGTAGACCAAACCGTGATATTCAATATAAATTCCTCCACAAGCACATCAATAGGCAGGTCCCCATAATGAGAAGCTACGGTGGTTTGAAGAATTTCCAGACTCAATTATCATTCCACTAATTCAAATCAATAAACCTTCCAACACATTTTAATATTCTACCAAAATTCAGTCGGGCTCACCAATTTTATTTCGCTACATAATATTCTTTAAACTGATCGCAGTTACTAACACTTCTTTCTTATTGGCTCCTATTAATTCTGCAGATCCTCAATAACAATCAAAATTGCAAAATAATATTGATATTCACCAAAAACTCTAGACCCACAATTCTGAAATATATGAATTGGTTCTTATGAATATATTTCTACGGCAGAGATAAATATTGTTCTGAGTAGACAGTATTAATTTCCAAATTAAAATGCAGACATGAAATATCTATAGGCAAAATCTTAATGGATTTCCTAGATTGTTCCTCGATAAATGCTTTGAGTTTGAAGTCCAAAAATTAATCAAAGACATCAAACTTTTGTTGGATAAAATACAAAAAAGTGTACCTAGAAAGATCATCAGTGAAGATCAAAATATATCAGTCTTTATTGAAAGAAAGATGTAGAAATGGACCAGCGGAATCATTATCTACTAACTCCAAAAGCTGTGAAGATCTTCAAGCCTTTCCCTTGTCAAATTTCTCTTTTGGATGCTTGCCAAGAAAGCAAATCACCATTAGGAAAACGAACTATAGTAATCCTGAATCCATTTCATGCTAATCGGATGCTGCAAGTAGTGATAGTTCAAGTTTTTAAATAGCTAATGCCACAAATTGATAACTTCATCTAAATGAGTAAGCAAAATTGTCAGACTTAGGAACAAAGTGAGAAAGGTGATAGAGTCTTGATTGATTATTTGCTTTCCCACGTGAGAAAGGTGATAGAGTCTTGATTGATTATTTGCTTTCCCATGGCAATTGTATACTCATTGTGCAATTCATTGGTAACCATTGCATGTAGAGTGAATTTAACTGTCCTGCCTATACCTTTATGGGCAATATAGTAGACTGATCGGAGATTAGTTGACAAAGTAGCCACACATAGAACATCATGCAATGTCCCATCACCAACATTAATAGACCCTCTTGCACACACAAAACATCATGAAATGTCCAATCAGCAACACCGACAGATCCTCTCCTAAGACCCTCCTTTGGTGAGTTGTTACTTAAAAGAATATGTGGCATTGTACATGGCTCTAATAATGAGAAACTTTTTTGTTTATTGGCCTTGTGGTGAGGGATGTCTTGAGTCAATTATCCAAGCATCTAGTTGTGAAACAACTGCAACAAGAATTTTTCCCTTTCCTTTCCCCTTAATGTATGCGGCCTTTGAAGATTCTTCTAATGAATCTTGCATTATTGTATCTTGATGTTGTTCTTCTCTAGAAGATGTGTGAGATGAGCTAGTTGCTTTTTTCAAAGAGTTACGCTCATCGTGATTAGTTTCTTACAAAAGGCACACTCAACCTTTTCCTTCTTAGACTTCTCTTTTGAGGACGAGGATTCAAAATTTGAGACAGCTTGCTTGTGATCTTGTTTCTTCTTGCCTTGATTCTTTTGTTCTTTATTCTGTTTGCCATTACCTTTCTAATCTTTAGTTCCTTGATTTTCAGCCAAGGCTTGAGACTTAGAGGGTTTGATAGTTGCTATCCGAACCAACTTATCTTGGCCCTTTGCGAGTTCATTCGCAAAAATATCAAGAGAAGGCATTGTGTTGGAAGCTCTTAAAGCACTTTTAGTAGCATAAAATGTAGAAACAAATATTGAGTAGTTCATGTTAATATTTTTAGACTTTGAAAGGAAATTTCAAACTATAGATGATCTTTCAAAACTAAGATTTAGGCCCTAACAAAATATTGATAAATAAAGAATAGATAATAACCAGTTATGCTATAGAATTTTCTTGTTGATGCCTTCAAGTTATATAATTCAACCTTTTAAGTCTGCTTCAGATTTGTCCTCTAACTCTGCTATGAATTGTGCCTCTATGTCTGCTATATTTTACTCCTCAAGTTTGCTCTAGATTGCTCCTCAAGTCTGCTATAATTCGCTCCTTAGGTCTGCTCTAGATCACTCCTCAAGTCTGCCCTAGGTCTGCTATGATACCTCTAGAAATGGCTGCAATCTTTGGTATAAAATATAATTGCTTTGGATCAGATTTAGAAGGAGTTTGATGACTGCTGCTGCTGCTGCTGCTATGATGTGAATTAGGCTCGCATGTTATGTTTTCTATGCTTGCCTTAATTCACATCAAGACTCTACATATATATGCCACCAAGAGGTGATCACTAAGCAAGGTAAGGGGGCTGACTTGCTCATGCAAGTGGGCATTAATAATAATGTTTATTTCAGCCCCAAGTTGTTCCTCCTTGCAATTAAAATATTTAATGGGCAAGTCGTCCCTTCTTGCCAAATAATCATTTAATATGTAAGTTGTCTTTTCTTGCCAAATAAAGATTTTAATATAATAATATGAGATGAATTTTATCTCAGTATTTGATCTTACCGAAAAAGGTCATAAATACTAACACTCCCTTTTGGTCTCGAAGAAAGATCAAATTAATCTCATAATGTAATCACCAGATTTTTTTCACACTAAATTTCATTCTCAATGAATATGGAAAGAAAACATAACATAATCATGTATTCATACCTGATGTGATCAATGTGATGACCATCCTCAAGATGTCCCAACCTTGGTAATATCATCTACTGCAAGATGTAAGGTTATACAAGCATCGTTCATATGTAATGAGAGGTAAGAAGCATGACGTAATAATCACATATAGATCTCAACATTATTTCAATAATAGATCTCAAATCTATGTAATCATCATAACAATAGCATCATCAAAACATTAATAATGGAAGCATCTTCACAAGATGTAAATTCAAAAATAAAACACTAACCTCAAAGTGTAAATCTCTTCCACAAAAGATCCCACGATAGTCTCCAATGGTAATTCTATCCAAGAGCCTCAATGCTCAAAAATATGTAAGAGCCTCAACGCTCAAATATGCATGAGCCTCAATGCTCAAATATCCTGCAAATATGTTAGTATAACAAAATACTCATAATAATTTTAACATAACGAAGAATCATATTCTCAATGTAAAGTAATATCAACAAGTGATATTAAAATCTAACAAAGGATTGAAAGAGTTTATGACTTTTAATGTTCAGGAAGACCCATATTTGAACTCCCTCTCAAGGTGAAGACTAAAGGACAAGACGTTTAGATTCTGATTTTTTTACTTTTGCAATAGAGGCTTGAAGATTGTTTCGATTAGGACATTAAGTGCGTTGTGACCAAATTTATCACATCTATAGCATTGAATCTTAGACAAATCACTCTTTTTTAATTTGTTGTTTTGATAGTCTCTCCCTCTCCATCCGTTATTGTTAGAGTTCCCTTCTTGTTTGTTTTGATAATCTCTCTTTCTTTTGTTCCTAAAGTTTCTATCTCCTTTGTCTTGAGTTTTTCTTTTGTAATCATCTTTCTTTCTTGATTGAGAGTATAAAACTTGAAGGTCTTCTTTAAAGTCTGATCCTCTAGATATTAATCTTGATTCTTCTTGAAGACAAACCATCTTTAATTTATCAAATTTAGTCATTTTAGGACGTGCACTGATTCCTTGAGTAAAGGAGTCCTATGAAAGAGGTAATCCATTAAGTGCTAGCATGGATAATTCCTTTTCATCGTAGGTGTGCCCAATAGTTGCTAATTGATTTCTTAACTCAGTGATTCTCATAAAGAATGAAGTGATAGATTCTCTTTGTCTCATCTTAATTCGTGAAATTTCATTTTTAAGGGTCATGATTCTACTTGTATTATTAATTTCAAACATCTCTGATAATATTGAGAACATTAGATAGGATGTCGATAGGCAGGAGATTGTGGGAATGATATGGTTTTTTACACTATCAATTAGAATTCTCATAGTTTTGTTATTATTCTTTTTCCATTCTCGTGTTTCATCTTCGTCCATTTCATTTTTAGGTGGATTTTCTATAATTGAATCTAGCTCTAGTTCTCTAAAAACATGTAGAATTCTAATTTTCCAAGATAAGAAGTTTGTGACTCCTTCGAGTCTATCTTCTGGTCTAACTTCACTAGTCATATTGAATTTCTTAGTTTTAAAAGTGTTAGGTTGATTTCCTTAATCTGAAAGTTGATCTTTCACTTACCAAGACTTTGATACCATGTTAATATTTTTAGACTTTGAAAATAAATTTCAAACTATAGACGATCTTTCAAAACTAAGATTTAGGCCCTAACAAAATATTGATAAATAAAGAATAGATAATACTCGGTTATGCTGTAGAATTTCCTTGTTGATGCCTTCAAGTTGATATAATTCAACCTTTTAAGTCTGCTTCAGATTTGCCCTCTAACTCTGCTATGAATTGTGTCTCTATGTCTTTTATATTTTACTCCTCAAGTCTGCTCTAGATCGCTCCTCAAGTCTGCTCTAGGTCTGCTATAATTCGCTCCTTAGGTCTGCTCTAGATCACTCCTCAAGTCTGCCTTAGGTCTGCTATAATTCGCTCCTTAGGTCTGCTATGATACCTCTAGAAATGGCTGCAATCTTTGGTATAAAATATAATTGCTTTGGATCAGATTTAGAAGGAGTTTGATGACTGCTGCTGCTGCTGCTGTGATGTGAATTAGGCTCGTATGTTATGTTTTCTATGCTTGCCTTAATTCACATCAAGGCTCCACATATATATGCCACCAAGAGGTGACCACTAAGCAAGGTAAGGGGGCCGACTTGCTCATGCAAGTGGGCATTAATAATAAGGTTTATTTCAGCCCCAAGTCGTCCCTCCTTGTAATTAAAATATTTAATAGGCAAGTCGTCCCTTCTTGCCAAATAATCATTTAATATGTAAGGCATCTTTTCTTGCCAAATAATGATTTTAATATAATAATATGAGATGAATTTTATCTCAGTATTTGATCTTACGAAAAAGGCCATAAATACTAACAGTTTGGAGCAAGTTTTGAGAGAATGCTTAAGTACAATTGCTTGTCATCTTTCTCAATTTCACATTGTTTCAATTGCAATCTTATGGCTTTTAGTTCGGTGAAGGAGTCTTGATAGTATCAAAACTAAGACTTAACCCTATGAATTTATTCTTCAATTGATGACCTCTTAATTCATCTTGTTTGCCAAAGAGTTTTTCTAGTGTGGTCCATACATCATTTGGTGTAGAAACAGATTAAATATGAAAGAACAAATTTGGAGATACAAATGTACATAAGGTTCTAAATGCATCATACTTATTGTACCATTTTGGTCATTTGAAAAAATTCAGTCACATTTTCCCTCTTTCTTGAATAAGAAATGCTAAAAATAGCTCTCCAACAAAGGCTTCTTGTTCCCTCTTTGTAGCTCCCACCATTTAGTAATGGCAAAAATTGCATTATTATATTTTAACCAAAATCAATTACCTGCAAAACAAACGAAAGAAAAATAAAATAAAACATTAGGAAATTGTTTTGGGTGATGCAAGATTTCCCTTACACCCCAAGATGCTGTGCACCCAAATACACTATTAAAATATATATTCTTTATTGTATTGTAAAGCCAATAACTAATAAGCTTGGGCTCTATAGGCCATCACCAGTTCTGTCCAGGCTTTGGAGAATCTATCATCATTTATTTCTTGCTTGGCTCCCCATGACAAAGTGCCAGCATGCCATCTACAATGTGTAGCTATTTTTGAACCATGTTTTTGTTCATTTTGGTCTTCCTTTACTCATCATGTCTGATTATGTGCTGCGGATTGTTAGTTACTATTGGCATTTCTTTGGCAAATGTTGGATACTAAATTGGGCTAGTCTACAACATTCTGTTCTTAAATATATGGGCATAGGGAAGTGATCAACTGAATGCTTGTCCATTTTTTTAGCATATCTACAACACATCCTCAGGCATGGAATGACGTGTCATATGTTTAGCATGCCTACATCAAAGTTTTGAACAGCTCTACCAGGCTCAATCCATTTCAAACATATCACAGGATCTAGCTAAATACATTCTTCACATCACCATTTTCAATAGCAATAGAATGTTAGGAACTAGGACTATTAAATTGTTCTTTTATCCTATAGGAAACCCATGTAAAGTGGCAAATACCGATTACTAGATAGCTTTAAATGGATGCTAGCTGTATTTAAACATGTGGGAGGTACTTTCAATTCACTGTGGCTTTACTAATTTATTTGATTTGTTTTTGGTGCTTGGTCTCGCAGTGATATAATTTAAGAATTGGACTATCAAATTGAGTATCATGTATATCCATCCTTTTTCTGATCAATGGGTTCATAGAGATGATGCTCAATGCTAGCCCCAGAAACTCCTCCAATGGATCATAATATTTCAAATATAGTTAGGGCATTCCCTATTTAAGGAGGCCTTTCCATGTTTGAATTTTTTTCTCAAAAGCTATACTTTTCCTTCAGTCTTGGTTGCTATCTGAAACAACTTATCTGATGAACTGGGCATTCAGGTTCCAATATGGTAGCCCTGGCTATATCATTTTGCAAAAATACTTACAAGTTTTTTATCTATTCTTATAAACAGGTCCCAAGTTGGCATGTGATGATGACAGTTCCTGAATGAATTAGGCTGGGCATGTATTGAGCTTGAACAAATCATTCCTGCCATCAGATACCAAATGAACCTAACATTTGACAAGTACACACTACTGTGTGGGATACCGTTTCTGTCTGAGCAACTTGTCTATGCTCTTATCTCAACATTGATGCTCCAAGTGCCATATCTTGAGTAGTACAGGTTCTGTTCCTTAACTGCTTCATATTCATATATTTGGTACAGCTATCAGGCTTGTATATGACAAAGAATTTGGATTGGAAATCCAAACAATTCAGGAGTCCATTAAAATTGACTGGTAAGTAACTTTGGTTATTAATACATTTGAATTTACACCCGCTTTTGATTCTTTTTGTTCCATTTTTTCATTATTTCATGTATGAGCAGGGTTTCCTTCTCTCTTGGAAATTACATATAGTCATTTAAACATATAAAATGAATCTGCTTTACAGTCTTATTTATTTGTATCTATACCTAATTAAATTACAAATGGCACACTGTTTCTAATTTGTAGTAGAAATATACAAACCGCACAATTAAATGACTGCGCTACTTGAATTTCTCAAATGATAGCTTGATTAGAGGACTGAAGTGTTAGTGCAAGTGGAAATATTGAACTGAAAGTAAAGAAATTTGCATCACAACAAAATATTTTTATCCAGCAGAGCCCTGAGATGGGGAAACACCAGTTGGTAGCAGCACTTTCCTGTCTACCTGAACGTTATTGCTTAGAACTAACAAGTACAGATAAAGAGATTCAGTTTTTGCTTTTTAGTTGCTCTTCCTACTGTTAAGTCTGTTACTTAATTTGTCAGCTGGAACTCTTCTTCATCTAGTTGCCTCAACACTCAATTGTTCCTCCTCTTCTCTAATTTTCCCATAGCACTCGGTGTTGCAAGTTCCTAGTTATGCATTGAAAGGTCTCCTTGCTTAGAATTGAAGAGACAAAGTTGAATTGGGCTTTTCATCTTCTAACAGGCTGAGTTGGGATGAGACCACCCATTCGAAACTATCCCTTGGGGAATTATGAAACTGCCCATCAGGGAAACCAGTGGTTTTACTCTGCTGGTTCCTTGCAGTTCTTTTGAAACCTGTAAAGTTGAAAAGTGAAGCTTTCTGCTGATCTGTCATCTTCTCAAATCCTTATTGATCTCCTCAATACTTAAAATCCAATCACTTCACATTCTTATTTGATTGCATCTACACCTAATTAAATTACAAACCACACAATTTCTCTAATTAAACTACTGTGGTACTTAAATGTAGAAATATAAAAACCACACAATTAAACTACTATGGTACTTAAATGTCTCAAATGAAAGCATAATTAGAGGACTGAAATGTTATTGGAACTAGAAATATAGAACTAGAAGTAAAGAATTTTTGCATCATAGCACAATATATTTGTCTTGGGAAATCATGGCTGGGAAAAAAATTAGTTTGGGTAATTGCTTATCTACCTAATTTTTAATGCTCAGAACAGACAAGTACAAAGATGAGATACACAATTTTTACTCTCTTCTTATTGTCAAGTCTACTACATTTTCAGCTTGAATTCTTCTTCTAGTACAAAGGAGCATGACCTCTCCGCGCGCGAACTCCCCGACCACGATCTCCGCTTGCGTGCTCCCCGCGCGAGTTGGGTGATTGTGTTTGCCTGTGCTTGTGTGTTCGCCCGCCTGCTCGAGCCAGCCTATTCCGTTTTGTTGTTGTGTTTTCTTCCTGCTCACGCAAGCGTTAGTTTTCCGCTGCTCGTTGGCCGTTTCATTTCATCTCTGGTCCGTTGGCTTCCTTGCTTTCACGTGGTCATCCTGCGGTTATGCGCCTATGCCTTCGCACTCACTCCTCTCTCCATGGTAGTCCGCTTGTGTTGTTGCAGCTCAGTGGTGCGTTGATGGTGTGGCATCCCTGTTTCTTGTCTCTTGTTTCTGCGTTTCCCATGTGTGCGGCTGGGCGCTCGGCTGGACTTCCCCGGCCTCGTGGCTTCTTCCTGTTTATGCGGTGTTTCTTCTTTTGTTGCTTGGGGTGCCGATTGCAGACTCTTTCTACCAGTTGCAGCCTATTCTACGGGGTGCCAACTGCAGACTCTCTCTGCCGGCTACAGACTATTCTACTCTCTGTCGCCTGCCTCTATTGTTAGCGGTAACCTTTACTTTGCATTGCCCGCGGTTTTCAGTCTCTCTCTTTGTCTCCCATTGCTACCTGTCATCGCAGTGTTCCTGCTCCTGTGCGCACGCTTCCTCTTTTGGATCATGCTTACTGCGGACTCCATGGAGACTCCATCTCAGACTCTCGTCACTTATTAGGGCCTCTTTGATCGGATGACCAAACTGGAAGCTGAAAATCAATGCCTTCGGGACACTGTTCAGTCCCTTTCAGAAGCGATATCCAATTTGAAGCAACATGTTGAAACCAATTCGCTGTTAATTAGAGATTTTTCTGTGACTCTGACAACCGAAACAACTGACATTAAAAAACAAGTCGACTCCAACAATGAACAGATTCTAGAAATCAGTATTATCAAGGATAAACAGGCTGAACTTGACAATAAACAGGCTTCTTTGATGACAAATTCGGAACAACTCAATTCTTGGGCTTCAATTTGCAACAACACTAGCTCCGCACCCCTCTCTGGCATTGAGAAACTTGTTCAGGGTAAGTTGGCGGACGAGCGTGTTAGATGGGCTCGTGAGCTCAATTTGTGAGTTCGCGGTCTATCTCTCTCTTCTTCTGTTGATCCTCTCCCAGTCGGATACTCCTTCCTCAACGATCAACTTGGTATATCTGATATCACCCTTGACAGAGTTTGGATTAGTCATGACGACACTCTTTTCTTCAGATTCCTTTCCATGGCAGACCAACTTCGGGTTCTTAGAGCGAGGAGGAAGCTTTTCCCTCTTCCTACTAAGATTTATCTTGATGAAGATCTTACTAAATCTCAGGTGGCCGAACTGAAACACTCCAGAGGACTTGTTGCGGAGGCCAGACGTAATGGGAAGTGGGCTGTTATCAGGAACCTCAGAGATTTTATTCGTGTGTCTCCTCTTGGTTGGGATTCCAGGCCGACTTTCAAAGCCAAATGACAGTCCAGGCGGCAGTTGAGCAGGAGGGAACATCCCAGTAGTTCCCTGCTTATCAATTGCTGGAATGGTAATGGCACTTTATGGTCCTTACTGGGTCTTTTTCAGGATGTTGTTGGTTTTTGTTGACATCCTTACTGTTATAGAGACTCACGAGAGTCCTGTCCGTCCTCTTCCTCGCTTCCCTGGGTATCAGTGGCTTTCTATCTTTTGTGACGAGGTCAGATCTTCTGGTAGGGTCCGGGGGTCTGGTGGTGTTGCTTGTCTTGTCAGAGACCACCTCTTTAGTACTACTTCTATGGTTCATGCCGACAGCTCTGCTAGATTCATGTGGATTCGTATTGGTCGTACTACACTACATCACAAAGATATCTTTATCGTGGTCTGCTACTTTCCGCTGGCCTCCTCATCCTATGTTGTCCACCGTACGGGGTGTGGTGATCCTTATGAGGACTTCCACGAGCACATCATTAGGTTCTCAGCCATGGGAGACATCTGTTGAGATTGTTGACTTGGTGGTCAGCACCTCCTTGGAGATTCGTGACATGGCTTAACCGCCTCCCGTGGATCGGGTTAAATCTGACATTTGTATCAGGCATTGACAGTTCGAGCTTTTGGTGCAACGGCAAATGATTCCAACAATTGGTATCAGAGCCTTGGGTCACGGGTTCGAGTCTCCCTTCAGTTGGGGTTGAAGGCTCAGTTGGTGCTGAGGGGGAGATTGTTGAGATTGTTGACTTGGTGGTCAGCACCTCCTTGGAGATTCGTGACATGGCTTAACCGCCTCTCGTGGATCGGGTTAAATCTGACATTTGTATCGGGCATTGACAGTTCGAGCTTTTGGTGCAACGGCAAATGATTCCAACAACATCATCATTCTTGGGGACTTTAACGCACAGACCAAAGACTTTCAGACTCCCCTTCATAATCGTGGTGCTGATTCTGCGTGTACTTCTGAGTTTGATCTGTCCACCTTGGGTCTACAACGCTCTTTTGATGACAGCCATGGCCCCCTTACGAGGTATGGTCGCCATCTTCTTCAGCTTTGTGAGTCCTCGGACTTGGTGATTCTGAATGGGCTTCCTTGTTTTCCTGGTTTTGAATCTTTCACCTGTTGGCCTCATTGTGGTGGCACGAGTGTTGTGGACTACGCCCTTTCCTTCGCCTCCTTCATCCCCTCCATCCGCCCTTCACCGTCTCACACCTCCCCCTGGTTGACCACACCCTCCTCAGCCTTTCCATTAGAGTCTCGCCTCCCCCCTTACCCATCCCTCCTTCCCCGCTTTCCGTGCAGACCCTCACCTGCACCTTCATTTGTTTCCTTGAGCGCGATCGTGATCTCTTTGTTTCCCATCTCAGACGTCTCCTTCCCCAGGCCTCCTTTATTGAGTCCGGATATGCTTCCTCCATGTTCGACTTTCTTGTGACCTCACTTTGGGAGTTTGCTCTTCTCTTCATCCCTCACCGCACCACCCCCCTATTCCACAGCCCCAAGTGCAGGAACAGTTGTCCTATGAATTGATGGTTTGATGAGGATTGCAAGTCCTTCCACCATTCGGTTCGTTCTGCCTTCTCCGCTCAATCCCACTCTTTCACTCAGTTGAGGCTCTCCTACCACTGTTTCCTTCGCCACAAGAAGCGGTCTTACTTCACGTTGCAGTGCAGATCTATCTGTGCTTCTCTCCTGCAATCTCCTAAGCTCTTCTAGCACACTCTATTCCCTCGCCACCCTCCTCTCGTTCCACCCTGGATTTTCGCTCACTGATCTCGCACACTTCCACTCTCTACGACATCCCCGACCAACCCTCTCTCCACCTCACTCCCCCGCCCTCTTGCCATCTCTTCACTTTCTCCAACATCTGTGAGGCAGTCAGATTGATGAGTTGCAGCAGGAAAGCAGATGAGGAAGGGTTCCAAGCGGAGCTCTTCAAACTTGGCATCAGTGTTCTGGGCTCCTTTCTCTCAGTGCTATTTAATAGAGTGGTTTGTATTGGTTTCCTTGATTGGTGGTCTCAGCACATCATATACCCGATTCATAAGACTGGGGTGGTCTCTAAGCCCGGTAACTACAGAACCATCATGGTTGGGCACACTTTTGCCAAACTCTATGCCACTGTGCTGAACACTATTTTATCCAGAGAGCTTGATCAACGACATTGCTATGCGAGGGGTCAGACAGGTTTCCATATTGATTTCTAGACCATGGACCTCATTTTGACTCTACGGACTATTATTGAGGAGGCCTGACACTGCTCGATGAAAGTCTACTATTGCTTTGTGGACTTTCGCTAAGCATTTGACTTTGTTCCTCGAGTGGCCCTTTTTCAGAGGCTCAGGGACATTGGGATTTTCGAGATTCTCCTGACGGCTATTATGAGGCTTTATGAGAGCGTGGTGGGCAGGTTTAGGACCCCACAAGGTTTCTCCGATCCGATCCAACGCACAATTGGGGTGAAGCAGGGCTGCTCTCTTTCCCCTACGCTATTTGGCATATACATTGATGAGCTTGAGGCTTTCCTCCGGGATTTCTTGCTCCTCGACAACAGTTGTTATTTGTACTAGGTCCTGATCTCCATTCTTCTATTTGCCGACGATGTGGTCCTTTTGGCCTCCTCCCCGGAGGGTTTACAACGACTCCTGGACAGATTGGCTTCCTTTTGTGATTTACGACAGCTGGTTGTGAACCTGGGCAAGACCCGGGTGATGGCCTTCAACTGTTTGAAGACCTCCCATCTTCATTTCTACTTTCAGGGCACGAAGATCGAGATTACATCCTCCTACACTTATCTTGGGGTCAAGTTCTTTGGGCCTCACTTCAATTTGAGACCTTATATGCAGCCCCGTGTTAATAAGGGGTTGGGTTCCCTGGCTTTGCTTGAGAGATAGTGCTTCAGACATCACTTTTAGGACATCAGGTCCAAGCTGTCCCTCTTAGACTCCTTAGTCAGGCTGATTGTGCTCTATGACTTTGTTGTGTGGGGGCCCTCTCTCCTAGAGTTTAGATCCTCCTTCGACGCCTCATTAGATGTCACCGATCTACTCCTCACAGCGTTATCCTTGCTAAGTTTGGGGCACATCCTTTTAGACTTGCAACCATCTTTGATCTGATTTGGTTCCTTCATCGCCTCCAGGGTTTTGCTGATTCTGTTATTGGTCGACAGAGATATCCCTTCTTGGCCTACTGCTCTTTTATGGCAATTGTGAGTTCCGACCCTTCTGGTAGAGCCCGTTGTTGGTACGTCCAGGCTTCTGCCTTGCTAAGTCACGTGGGGATTTCGATTGATTGTCTACCCCCTTTTCAGTTCTCTCTGGATGCTCCCGCCCACCTCCTTCCCTCTCAACAGGAGCTGAATGGGCATGTCAGACTTGACATTTACAGACAGTATATTATTACGACATGGAGCAACCCTCTTGACGGGCTCCGTCTGAGGATGACCTTTTATGCAGAGCACTACATGGATATCTAGGATGGGGTCACTGTGTGCCCTCTGTACTTGGCTCGCCGCTGGAGTCATGCTCTCCTTATTTCTTTGGGGTCTTTCAGAGTCGGCTCCCACCGGCTGCGCATCCAGACGGATCGCCACATTGATAGAGCAGACCAGATCTGCCGCCTTTGCACTTTATTGGAGGTAGAAATTGAGACACTTTATCTTCTGCTGTCCCATTTACTATGAGATCAGAGGGAGGTTCCACTGCTTGTTCAGAGAGTGCTGATCCCTTTCCTCCTTTAGATACACTGATCAGCAGTGCCTTGCTCTTTATCTACAGGCCATGCGGATTCGTGATCACACCCTTAAGCTTCTGTTCCCGTCGAGTCAGAGCTTTGATTAGCTTATCACATCCTATTTCACTTCGGTGTCCCTAGCCCGGGGCACGAAGCGTCCTCTTGGTCCTCTTTCTTCTGGTCATACCAAGACTGTGCGACCTCGTAGAGGCCACACTCGATAGCAGCACTCCACCTCTAGAGCTATTCAAAGATGATTCGGGGCTCTTGCTCACTCTCGCCCCGGACTGTATCCTTCGGTGTTGGATTACTTCTCGCCCGGAAAGGTCCTCTAGTCGCTCTTTTTGGCTCTTTTTCTTTCTTGTTTGTTCTTTCCTCGAACACCGTTTGGTGCCTTTGCTGTTGGCGGTTGCCTTGTTGTATGCTTTCAGTCCCTTAGACCCTTTTGGTTGTCTCTTGTTGGACATTAATAATTTATCTTATCTTATCTTATCTTATCTAGTTGCCTCAACATTCAATTCTGTCTAGTTCTCTCTAATATGTCCACAGGTTCCATTAGAGGGCAGTTTCAAAACCATTGGTTTTCTTGAGGAATAGTTTGGAACCGCCTATTTACCTGAAGGACATTTTGGAAACCACGGGTCTGATGATATGGGGTGGCTAACCACTGGACTGGTGAAAGGAGTGGTCTCATCCCAACTTAATGTGTAGGAAGATGAATCACTCAGATTGATTATGTCTTTTTCATGTCCTTGTGAAGCCATGGTGAAGAAAAATTAGAGAGAATTGGTGTTGAAGACATGGCGAGGACAGAAAATTGAATGTTGGATCTTATAGAAGCATTTGTAGCAAGTTTGTTAGCTGTGATAGGGGCTGCAGGCTTGACAACATTAGTATCTAGTGTCATGTCGCATTTTTAGAACACATAGTTGGGAGATATAGTTTATTTCGTTCTTTCTTGAGGCAAAGGATAAATTTAGGGAAATGTTTACATGATAATGCTTTAAGTTAATCCTATTAATACTACTTTAAAACATATTAAAATGACAATTTGAAAATTATTATGAGTTTAATAAAGTGGGCCATCTAAACGGGAGATAAGAAGGCCTTATATAATATTTTATTAAATATTTTGTGTGCTTTTGGAGGGAAATTTTTAGAGGGAAAATTAAAAGATGCCAAAATGTAGTTTAGAAAAGTGAAGCAACCACTCAAAGGAAATCATCCAATCCAAGAAACCAAACCTTAATTTTTACTTGATCGTGTGTATCTATTTCTCCCAAGGACAAAAACCCTGAGAGTGTAGAGATTTGAAAGAGGAAAAACCTCTTGCTTTCTAGGAAAGAGTAGAGGATGAAAATATTTTGTTGTGCAGAGAAGATTGCTGCGAATTTTCAGTTTCTA
Source organism: Chamaecyparis obtusa (assembly GCA_027943335.1). Lineage (NCBI taxonomy): Eukaryota > Viridiplantae > Streptophyta > Pinopsida > Cupressales > Cupressaceae > Chamaecyparis > Chamaecyparis obtusa. Next base: position 655,673 of record BSBK01007079.1, read on the forward strand.
GTACTCTGCAGTATTGCTTCTATAGTACCAATGTAGTACTATTCTACAGCCTTGCTATAGTACTGCTACACTATCTTGTCATTGTGATAAGTTTTTATAACAGAAGTTCTATTAACAATTATTATATTTGGTGTTGATTCCAATTAAGAATTAATATATTTGTGGTGTTCCTTATATCTCTTGTGCCTTTTAAGCAGTCCCTTGTCATAGCATAATTTGTGAGTTTGGTTTCTATTATTGATTTTGGGGAGTTGAATATTTTATGCCAGGAGATCTTTGTTGTAATATCTTTGCTTATTTTGTAAGTGTCCAGCCTGCTGCAATAATAATACATTTTATATGCAAAGGGTTTCAATGATAAATATTGTTCATCAATTACTATTGTCGAGTCTTTCATAATTGTTCAACTATTGCATAGTTAGGAATCATGATAAATTGCACAGTTTATAAAAGTAAAAAAAATGGATACTATAGTGGTATTGGAGCTTTGATTTTGCTAGCTTGTAGAATAAAAAACTAAGTTACCAGGTTCACTGACTACTGGCTGGATTCGGGTCTGGTTCCCACCAGATCGGGTAGCGGTTCAGTATGTGGCTGGATGCGCCGCTTCTTGTAGGAAGTGCAGTGATTTGGTTTGAGCTTTGCATTACCCTTTTCCCCTTCTCCCTGTGGCTGTATCCCTTAAGCTCTTAGACTGCTTTCCCTTCAACAGTTGCATTCAATCATCGGGAATGGAAGAAGAAGTACCATCTTCCTCAGCCTTGGAATTGCTCCACTTCTTCATAAGAAGCTTACAACATACAGAGCACAAATTCATTGTCTCAGTACATCTGAAGAATCTGCAATTGTTGGCGCAGAGGATGCCACCATCGCTGCCCTCTTTCTCCTGTGTTTGGGAATTGACAAAGCTGTTCATTACTTCCACACAACTACACGCTTCTTCGCTGTCAAGGGCAGACAGAAATTCAGATATCATCATTGCTTGAATGTTATGTACTCCTCTGAGTGTGCCGATTCTGAATAGGCAATTTTCATCATGCAATAGGAAGAATTATTAATAAGTATCATCTTTAAAATTTAATAGTCACGTTTTAAATTTAATAGCTGTGCAGCAATGGGAAGTATCACCTTTAAAATAATAAAAAATAATACTATTGCTTTATTTTAATAATTTAATAGTTTTTTTATTTTATAATTTTAATTTAATGTGTAAATATTTATCTTAATTTTAAATTTAATATGATATTATTTTATCTTAATAAATAGTAAATTTGACTATATTATTTTATAATATAATTCAATTTCAAATCTATTGCAGGACTTAATGTAGATGTATATATTTATGATTTTATATGATACTTTGTGGCATTGTAATCTTAATCCATGCTTCTAGATTGCATACACACACACACACACACACACACACACACACACATATATATGTATGTATATCATAGAAGAAGACTCAAACTTGGCAAGGATGACTCGACTTGGGACTTGAGACTCGACAAAAAAACTTGACAAGACTCAACAAAAAGAAAAATCCAAGAAATTTAGAGATTTTTTAACGATTTAGATGTTTCATTTATCCTTTACTAAATAAACCTTAACGACACAATAAATCATCAAATAGAAGCTAATTTGATCACATATACAAGTATACATCAATCACATGACTATAAATGCAAATTGTAGCTAAAGGAAATAACAACTTTAGATATATAAAATTTTAAAGATTGTCAAATGTATACAAAACTCATGGAATATGAAATGCATGACATCAAATGTTCAAAACATATCAAAACAAAAACTACAAGTCTATGGTTCAGAGGAGCTTGCATCCCTCCTAGGAAGGAATCTAAGGTAGGTCTTGGATGAATTAGAAGCCATAGTCTCTACCTATGACTCCGTGCGACGTACACCAACATTAGCTGTACTTGTGTTTGCTTGTGCTTTATCCTCCTTTTCCATGGCTACAACCTTAGCCTCTATATCTTCTTGGTCGATCCAATCAAAGTCCTTGTCCCCAAAGATAGGATCCGTAGCCTCAGTGATCCACTCAGATTCTAGATTGACCTCCTCTAGCATGATTGGGGTGGAGTCATGGTCCAAAACTTGTCTTTGTCTAAGACGGAGGTTGTAATGAACAAATACTAGATCATTCAACCTCAAAGACAGTTGATTGCGCCTCTTGGAGTGTATGTGCTCAAACATACTCCAATTGTGGTCACTACCCAAAACATTGCATGGTTTGCTCAATATGCGGATCGTAATCCTCTAAAGATTTGGTGTTTTAGTACCAAACATTTGCTGTTATTCCTAACCGGTTACTGAGGAGGGGGGTGAATTAGTAAATACTTGTTTCTATTACAATTCAACACTTCATTTATTCTTCCAAGATAAGCAGAATATAAACAATCATTCATAAGCAGAAATAGAAACACACAGATCAACACAAGATGTATACGTGGAAACCCTCGGTTAGAAGGAAAAACCCACGGTGAGACAGAGCTCACAACTTCACTACTGCTGAAGTAAAGACGCCCTGTTAGGAGCTTACAAAGCACTGGTGAAGGTGCTACCCGGTTAAGGGATTTGGTAGAAGATCGGTTAAGATCTTAACTTTGTTAGGAGTTGCCTGGTTAGAGGACTTTCAACATCAACAAAGATGTTACCCTGTTAAAGGATTCTACAAAGAACCGATTAGAGTTCACCCTGATTGAGGGATTTCAATTTGCTTTCACACTTTATAAAAGCAATGATCGGAATTGACACTAATTGTCTGATTAGATCATACCTGTTGATCTCTTCCCCGGTTTGCCTGGTTGTTGAATTTTTTTTGCCTCATTGCCTTTCACCTCTAGTGACTATAACCTTTCTCTTCTCTGCTCTCTCTATTCAGCAACTTTCAACAACATTCTTTCTTGCGTCCTATGACTTGTATTTATACAAGAGTTCATCTTAATGAAACCCTTAACTCATAGAACTGCCAGGCTGTAAACTCAACATTAAATCATGCAACTAGCAAAAAGCTTTGCGTTTTGATCTAGAGTTTACTTTGAAAAACATCCGTAATAAATAAAGCTAACTCCTGTAAAAAAGCTAACTCCACTTCTGAGCAGTGGATGCTCCGCATATTCTGATTTTAACTCAAACTATTCCACAGAGTCCGGTGCGGATCTTTATGCAATTTTGACCGTTATACACTTATACCCTGTTTATCTCTGTATGTAATAATAGACTGGTACAATGTACTTAGTTCGGTCTACCGGTGCATCTCCTTTTCTTCGTCTACCGTTGCCTTTAAAGTAATGTGAGTGAACTACCGGTGAACCTTTACCGGTGGGAAATGGTGTTTGCATTTGATTTTACTAATGACAACTTAATATTGCTAACAATCTTCCCCTTTGTCATTGGTGGCAAAACCATACTCACTTATCACATTTCATACCTTGTCCTGAAGACTTCTCTCTCCTTTCCCTGATGTTTGTTTCGGTGGCACACTTCCCCTGTTAAAGTGCTTTAGCTCTTCTTTTGTTCTGGTTTTGTGGCTATTCTGTCCTTGATCAGACTGCTACCCTGTGTACTGTACACTTCAGTTCTTCTCTCTTCTGATTGCAGACTTCCCCTTGACTGCTACTTCCCCTGTCGAGATGCTTCTTTGTTCTACTTATTCTGCTTCCCCTTTTTGCCTCCATAGGACAAAGGGTTGTGCTTCTCTCAATATTTTACATTTGGAGCTTGGTGAAGATATCTTTGTATATGTTCTTTGTAGAATGAAGAAATGGTGCCCATTGACTGGTTACATGCTCAATGTTCTTCTGTGTCTCTTTGAGAGAAACAATAATGTTCTCCATGTCCTCCACAGTTTTGTAAGCAGGTTCACCCAGCAAATTTTCAGCTGATGATGCAGTCTGTTGCATTGCATCAAATGTAGGGGCTAGAAGTAATTGAAATCCAATGATGTCTTGGATTGTCTTATTCTTTTCTTCAGCAGTCTTTCTCAGAATAAGAGCAAGACTTGTCATCTCTCTGCTGAAGTTTGTTGTAGACTTATTCTTGATGTCAAACTGAGAAGACAAGGTTCTTATATCTTCTGAAGTCTTTGCTGACTTCTCTGTCAAATCTTGCAAGAATGTATCAAAATTGGAAGTTCTAGTCATCAAACCTCCTGCCACTTGAATCTATTGTTGAAGAACTCTCAAATTGGTTGTCACAGTCACCTTTATTTCTTCAACTTGTTTATGGAGAATCTCTATTCTCTTCTTTTCATAATGATCTATCTCTACAGTTTCTGGATCTTGTAGGTCATCACTGATTGCTTGTGCTAATACTTCCAGTTGATCTATAACAGGTTCATCTTTGTCAGCATCAGGCACGAATTTGCACAAAATATTCTTCACAGTGGTCAGGACCATGTCCTGTTTCCTCTTGGTCAACTCCTTGAGCTGCCTTGTTGACATCTTGCTGATGTCAACCACAGTATCGGTGGCCTTGCTCCTTTTAGCTTCTTTATCCTCAGCAAATGATAACTTTCTCTTAGATGAGGAGCTTGGAATATCTGCTTGTTTCTTTTGCTTGGTCTCCTGTTTCGGTAGAGCTTGCTGAGACTTGATCAAATTGTTGCTATGATGCTTTTGAAGTAATGGATAATTCATTATTGGTTCTTCATGGTGAATTACTTAATATCACTTTGAAGTGTTGCATGGTTTCGTCGATCTTTCACTTGGAGTAGATTTATTTTCATGTTGAAGTAGTTTATTTGAATGAAAGTAGTTGTGGATGTTCACTTGCATGACTCGAACAAATCCAAGCCACTAGCCTCTTGCTGATTGTAAGTGTGCCTTGTGTGGTAAGACGATGATTGAAATCACTTAACTTCAATTGATATTAAATCTTTAGTTTGCATCCATTTGATGGGATTGAAGAGGTGATATTGATTTGAAAACCATTCGAGTGTTCCTTAGAAGCTTGCACTAGATGGGTGGAGTCATTGATTAGGCTGTATCTGGTAGAGTCCAAGTTCATCCATAATTCCTTGCATTCATAGTTAAGAGTAGAAGTAGAAGTAAGTTTAAGCTTAAGTTGAAGTGGAAATTGGAAAACCAAATATATTTTCATTGCACATTGTGAAGTCAAATCTTTAGAAGTGCAAGAGTTGATATCCATTGAATGAACAACATAAGCCCAAGTGATTACCAGCAAATCACATAATTTCACTGAGGGAGTATCCACAGGTAAAGCAACCTTGAAGTCATTGCATGATCTTACTTTGCAAGCTTAGCATGAGTGATGACTTTATTCAAGAGAGGATTGAGTGTTTGATGTTTCACTTCAAAACATTGAATGTTTGATTTTGTATGTTGTAGTGGAACAAAACTCACATCAATAGTAGGTAGCATGTGTGGGGGCATAGAGTGGTAGAGTGGCTTTGACTTTGTTGGAAGTGTGTTCACTTTCTGAAACACTATACCTCTTACACCTCTTCTTCCACCATGTGGCCGTTCTTTTAATTGTGGCAAAAATATGCAAATATGCAAGGGTCGGCTCAGGGACACCACTCTTTTTTCATTCCACCTTGCTTTGTTTCCCAATAACATCCCTTTGGGAGAAACACCCGCTACAACACTGAATTCTATTCTACTTTCAAGAGGTCCCTCCAATCCAAATTTTACTTGCTTTAATTTTTCAAAGGTAAAATATGATAAGCATTAGACAAACCTTGCGTCTTTCAAAGGAGGGTTTTGCAATCGACACTTGCCTTAGACATCTCAAATTAGATCAAGGAAATCTTGTCGGAATAGATATCGTTAGCGTAAGTCTCGCTCAGCAAAACCCATTCTTTGAATATGGGTGTGTAAAAGACCTTCGTCTTGTAATTTAAATCTGTTATAGTTCAAGCAAATGTTGAAAGAATTGCCTAGGAGTGTTGTTTCTGAATCACTTTGCCTGAAGATGCATCTTATGAACAGACACGAGCTCAAGCATAAACATGGTAAGTTCTAGAACTATAATCTTGAGAAGTGTTTTGAGGTTTTCACACCATCGCCCCATTGCAAATGGGGACCCTCTCTTTCCTCTTAGTAGTAGAGGTAGTTGTCTTAGGTTGTCCTAGTTTAGTGGCAATTTTCAAGTCTCTGAGTCCAAGAGATGAGTTTGAGCAACTTTGGCTCGCTGGGGAGTCAAAGTCATTTGGGGATATGAATGAAAGCTGGGCCAAACTAGTCAAGGAGGTGGAATTGAAATCAAGAGATTTGTGAAAGAATGAATTAGAATTCTTGGAAAATCCTTGTTCCACTTCAATTTTATCTTAGAAAGTCAAGAGAAATTATGGAGAACACTGATAGAGACGTGCTGATTCTAGAAATTTGGCTGTCTGAAATTTCTTTAGAATCTCCCTATTAAAGTGCTTTAGCTCTTCTTTTGTTCTGGTTCTGTGGCTATTCTGTCCTTGATTAGACTGCTACCCTGTGTACTGTACACGTCAGTTCTTCTCTCTTCTGATTGCAGACTTCATGCACTTTGTTGCTTCCCCTGTCCAAGGGTTAGCTCTTCTATCCTGTTTCTGCTCTGTCCTGCTTCCCATTCCGCTTCCCATTTCTTCTGTTTCTTCTTCCCCTTTTTGCCTCCATAGGACAAAGGGTTAAGCTTCATTTAGGATTTCACATTTGTAGCTTGGTGAAGATATACTTATAGATATTCTTTACAGAATGAAGAAACGGTGCCCATTGACCGGTTACATATTCAATGTTCTTTTGGGCTGCTTTTAGAGAAACAATGATGTTCTCCATATCCTCCACAGTTTTATAATCTGGTTCATTGATCAAAATTTTTGTAGAAGTTGCAGTTTGTTGCATGGAGTCAAATGTTGGGCCAGAAATAACTGAAATCCTATAATGTCTTGGGTTCTCTTATTCTCCTCTTCTGCAGTCTTTCTCAGAATTAGAGCTAGACTTGTCATTTCTCTACTAAAATTTGTTGCAAACTTATTTTTGATGTCAAATTGAGAAGACAAGGCTCTAATGTCTTCTAAAGTCTTTGCTGACTTCACTGTCAGATCTTGCAAGAAAGTTTCAAAGTTGGAAGTTCTTATCATCAAACTTCCTGCAACTTGAATTTGTTGTTGAAGAACTCTTAAGTTGGTTGACAGAGTTACCTTGATATCTTGAACTTGTTTGTGGAGAATCTCTATTCTCTTCTTCTCATAGTGATCTATAGCTACAGTTAGGTCATCACCGATTGCTTGTGCCAAACTTCCAGCTGATCTATCACAGGTTCATCTTCATCTATGTCAGCATCAGGTACGAAGTTGCACAATATATTCTTGACAATGGTCAGGACCATGTCCTGTTTCCTCTTGGTCAGCTCCTTTAGTTGCCTTGTTGACATTTTGTTGATGTCAACCACTGTATTGGTGGCCTTTCTCCTTTTGGCTTCTTTATCCTCAGCAAATGATAACTTTCTTTTAGATGAGGAGGAGCTTGGAATATCTGCTTGCTCCTTTTGCTTGGGCTCCGGTTCCGGTTGAGCTTGCTCATTGTGTGCAGGAATTTCTTGTTCCTGTTCTTTATTTTCTTCATCTCTTGGTTTAGTTGCATCTTCTAGTTGCGCCTCTTCTTCAGGGATGTCTTCCTTGGTAGGTGCTTCTTCCTTTTTCAGAGCTTCTTCTTCCGGTTGCACATCAACTTCAGGTGGGGCATCCTATTCTTGTTGAGATTGAACTTCCGGTGGGATTTCTTCCTTGTGCTGCTCTTCAGCTATGTGTAATTCTCCCATAGGGATATCATTTCCCAGCTCTTGTTCTACTGGGGGAACTACCTGTTGAACATTTATCTGTTCACCAGATGTGAACTCCTCTGCTTGAACATTTACCTCACCGGTTGCAGGGTCTTCACGAGTAGTGAATTGAACCGGTGGTGCTTGTATAGTTTTAGGATGATCCTGTGGACCTATTCTTTCTAGTGCACTGAAATTGTACTGCTGCTAGAAGTCTAGGGTCCCTTTATAGACTTCATTTTCGTATCCGTTTAGTATCTTGGCAACTCTATACTTGGTGTCCAAGTTCATTGCTACTTCCTCCAGTAGTAGCTTTATTCTATTTTCACTAAGACTAGGTCTGACCTCTAACAATGTTTCCCTATTTATTCTTGTGTTAGTGCCTAGACCAGTTCTCCATTTGGTCTGAAGCCTAGAATTTAACTCAGGGGGAAACTTGGACCTATAGTCCCTTGGAGTTCTATGAAAATCCATAAAAGTTTCCACTAGAGCTATAATTACTGCCTGTTTATCTTCTTCTTCTAGTACATTATACCATCTACCAACATTCTCTACTTCTCCAAAATCCATCACCTCATCAACTATATCATTGACAGTCATAGCTGGAGTCTTACCTTTAGGAACATTTGGGCGTGCTAGATCACTGCCTTTATCATCGGTGATGTCGACGATGACCAGTTCTGTAGGATTCCTCTCTTTGACCGGTGCTTCAGCTGCAAGCACACCTTTTCCTTTACCGGTATCAATGACCGGTGGAACTGTGGTTCTTTGTCGAGCTTCTTCTGCTTGTTGCTAGGTCTGAAGAAGTTTGGTCCATATGGCTACTCCTTCCTTATGAACCTTGTCAGCTTCTCCTATCAGCATTCGACTGATCCTCCTCTTTGTTAGGAAATCTTGCTGATGCAGTTCAGCTTGTTCAGTGGCTTCTTCCGGAGTGAGGTGGTTCTGAACCTCTAGCAGAGTTCGTATCCTCAGCTCCTTTTCTCTGTTCATTGAAGCTTTCCATCTAGCTTCAAGAATTTCTAGAAGATCATTAGGCAATGTCATATGAAGTTCCGCAGGTTGCAAATTAAACTTATGGAGGCAGTACACTACTGCTTCTTCAATTTTCCTTCTATCTTCTTCATTTGCCAGATTGTATCTTCTTTTGACACCACCCATTCCGCCAAGTTCTTTCAGTCCTACCACAAATTCATCAATTGTGGGCTTCCTACTTCTAGGTGGATCCTCCCTTACCGATTTTCCTGATTTCCTCTTTCTGATCAAAGGAACAGTGTCTTTAGTCTCTGTTTCCTTAGGATCTTCCTCTTGAGTGCTTGCTACCAGTTGTGCTCTTTTCCTTTGAGCCTTGGGTTGATCTTTGACTGGTTTCTTCTTTGGCGTGGGCGTCCTTTTGACATATACGTTCTTGATTGGTGCTCTTTTCTTCAGATTCTCTTGGATCTCTTCGTGGGTATTGAACCGGTAAGTACTGAGATCTAGAGCCGCCTCGGTCAGGGCATCTGCATATGCCTTAGCAGTCTTTGAGGTGATCTCGTAGCCCAATTCAGGGGCATACATGATTCTCGGTTCCATGGCTTGACTTATGCAGTTATTAGTGGTAACCAGAAAGCATACGTCGTCTTTGTATTCGTCAGCAATGGTTGACGACACCCTCTCCCTTGCATGCATTCGTAGTTGAAATGCCTTGAAGTGCTCAATCATTACTTACCTAACTGGTTTCCCAGTTGGTTGGCCATTTCACTGATCTAATGCATGACTGGTCTGTCGGTTCCCCAAGTCACTTTTCCGATTCCCGGGAAGAAATTTAAATAGTAGAAGTACAGACATACCAACAGGGTTCCATACTTCATGGATTTCTTCTTGACAACTCTGAGCTTCTTCATGTTTTCAAAGATTTGCCCTCGAAGCATCGCACATATGTCGTATTGAGCATTATCGTGCATTATCCGGTGTGCGGTGTGAATTGCTCCACCCGGTATGCCGTTTAGATTGCTTGATTGGTAAACCTTGTAGCCAATTACAACAAATGCAAACTGGACTCCATCATCCTCAATGTCGGTCACGGTCATAAGTCGACCATCAGATCTTGACTTTGTTAGTTTATTGACGACGACATTGGAGATAGTCCTTAGGGTTAGTGCTTCCCCTTGGTCGCTGTATCCATTCACTCTGTGAAGGTCTTCTTTAGTGATCTGATTGCATGCACCTCTAGTGAGCCAGAAACCCGGTTTGTGAAGACAACTTAGAACCAGTCGAATTTGGTCTTCCCGGAAGACAGTCAGGTAGCATACTCCATTGATAAGTCCAAATGATACCAGCGTCAGATACTTATTAGGAAGTCTCCCTTCACATAACTTGAGATACTCGCTTTGAATATAAGTTTCGCCCAATTCTTCCTGTTTAGCGTGAATGAACGCCGTGACGTCTTCGGTCAAGAGGACTCCATTTGGCACAGATGACAGTGCACCAGCCATGTTGTTTTCCCTGTTTTGAACTGCCACAATATCATATACAGGTCGGTCCGCTTGATTTCCCTTGATCAGCTTCACGGTAGAGGATGATGATGCCATTTCTTGCTAATCGGTTAACATAGAAAGTCGCTTGATCGGTATTACAAACAGTAGCTCACAAATCAAAGCGCGAGAATATTACTCAGAACAAGAATTCGTTAATCACGAAGATAGCAAAGTAAAACTAAATGAGTAATTCTCCTTTCTCTTATAGAGTTAGGGCATAACGGTAATTACCAAACAGTAACTATTGTTAAACGGCTACAACATTAATTGTCTTACATAACTTTTCTTTCCGTTTTTGCCAACCGATATACAGGCTTTTTCGGTTTAGCAAACCCCAGTTGATCAAAGGTTACCTGTTCGGTTGTCTTTGTAGACTGAGTCCGATTCTCACCAGTTCTACCGGGAACGGTAGATGGTCTACTGGTTCCCTCTAAGCCTTACGACTCAGTTTGCTTAAGAGATATCACCATGTCTAGATGATGATCTTTCCTGTGTCTTCTCCTCAGCGGAGCTCTTTGATTGCTTTTTGAACCAAATCTGCCTAACTGTTTTCTCAGTCTTCTCTTCCTTATTGATCTTCTCATTTGAGAATGAGATCTTCTCTACCGGTTTGACCGATTCTTTCCTTTTGCTCATTGACCAGTTCCTGCACTCTTTCGCTAGGTGTCCTACTTTGTTGCAGGAGTAACAGACTATCCCGGTTGCCTTCCATGGGTTCACCCTTCTATTGTTGGGTGATTTGCACTCAGAGTCATTGTGACTTTGCATCCCACAGTTTGCATAGTTTGTTGTGCACTGGTTCTTGTTTCTCTTGGTGAATACCTGTCTTGGGGATCTAAATGCCATTGTCTTTGATCTGCATTCATCAACTTTGTGTCCGAACTTGTTGCATGCGTAGCAATAACCCTTGAAGCTTCCCCTACTTCCACTGGACACAGTTGTGGGGCTCGACCAACATTCATTGGTCTTGTGGCCATACTTGCTACAGTTTTTGCAGTAATTGTTGTTTGGCTTTACCGGTGCATTCCTGCAGTCATTTGTTCTATGACTTGATTTCCCACAATGATTGTAAGAGGTGTTAAGAGTCTTCTTACCTTTTTGTGCCAGTGGTTTCTTCTTATCCTTCTTGCTTGTCTTAGCTTTGGAAGACTCACCAGTCTCTTTGGTGTCTTTACCGGTGAATCCAAGACCGGTGGGATCTTTGTGCTTTCTTTGAGCTTTAAGTTGCTCATTGAGCTTGACCGAGCTCTCATTGTATCTTCTGAGGGTTTCATTTCTTTCTTCAAGTTCTTTCATCGGTTCCTTCAATTGATACAACTCTAATGCCAACCTTTTGCATGCTTCATCCCTATCATGCCAACCCTTTTGCATGTTGGCGTTTTCTTGGGTGACAATTTGCATGTCTTCTTGAAGTTGCAGAATGACAAGATCATTTGCACCTACAGCTTCCTCTGCCAGGTTCCTTGCTCTTTTAGAAGCTATTAATGACTTGATTGCAGTGTTTCTTTCATCTTTAGCTTTCCTCTTTTCTCAATCAATTCCGTCATCCTTAGGGCATTATCTTCTTGCTCCCTCTTAAGGTTGGAGATCTGATTGGTTAGGATTTGGTTCCTCTCCATGAACTCAGAGACTGCTTCCTCAGCTTCATCAGATTCACTCTGCCCAAAGAGTTCATCAATAGTCTCATTAGTCTCATTCAACTGTAGAGCCAGCTCCTTCCGTTTTGCAAGTGATTTTCTCAGCCTATTCTTCAAAGAGGCAATGATGTCGTTGGCTTCCTCAAGCTATTTCTGATACCGGTATCCCTCCATGATCTTTTTCTCAAGTGGTTAAGCTTTATATATTAGAGAACTAGCTTTGATACCAATTGTTATTCCTAACTGGTTACTGAGAGGGGGGGTGAATCAGTAAATACTTGTTTCAATTACAATTCAACACTTCAATTATTCTTCCTTGATAAGCAGAATATAAACAATCATTCATAAGCATAAATAGAAACACACAGATCAACACAAGATGTATACGTGGAAAGCCTCGGTTAGAAGAAAAAACCCATGGTGAGATAGAGCTCACAACTTCACTACTGCAGAAGTAAAGATGCCCTGTTAGGAGCTTACAAAGCACTGGTGAAGGTGCTACCCGGTTAAGGGATTTGATAGAAGATAGGTTAAGATCTTAACTCTGTTAGGAGTTGCCTGGTTAGAGGACTTTCAACATCAACAAAGATGTTACCCAGTTAAAGGATTTTTACAAAGAACCGATTAGGGTTCACCCTGATTGAGGGATTTCAATTTGCTTTCACACCTTATAAAAGCAATGATCTGAATTGACACTGATTGTCTGATTAGATCATACCTGTTGATCTCTTCCTCAGTTTGCCTGGCTGTTGAATCTTTTTTGCCTCTTTGCCTTTCACCTCTGGTGACTGTGATCTCTGTGCAGATATCTCTTCTCTGCTCTCTTTATTCAACAACTCTCAACAACATTTTTTATTGTGTCCTATGACCTGTATTTATACAAGAGTTAACCTTAATGAAACCCTTAACTCATAGAACCGCCAGGCTGTAAACTCAAACATTAAATCATGCAACTAGCAGTAAAGCTTTGCGTTCTGATCTGAAGTTTACCTTGAAAAACATCCGCAAAAATAAAGCTAACTCCTGTTAGAAAGCTAACTCCACTTCTGAGCGGTGGATGCTCCGCATATTCCGGTTTTAACTGAAACTGCTCCGCAGAATCCGGTGCGGATCTTTATGCAGTTATGACCGGTATTACTCTTATACCCGGTTCATCCCTGTTTGCAATATACGACCGTTACTATGCACTTTGCTTGGTCTACCGGTGCATCTCCTTTGTTTAGTCTACCGGTGCAGTTAAAGTAATGTGAGTGGACTACCGGTGAACCTTTACCGGTGGGAATGGTGTTTGTGATTTACACTAATGACAACTTAAATTGCTAACATGATCTTTTTGAGGGCATTGCTTGGGTTGGGGGGTTATTCCCTAGCTGCTATCTGAAGAAGAAACACGTCTTTGTAAAAATGTATGATGCAATCAAGATGATCTTGGACTCAAACATTTGAAGGAGGTTTGAGAGGAAGCTTATGGTGTATGTGGATATTCTTACATCCCTTGTGGCTTCACATTTTTCACAACTCTTCTTTGCCTCCATCGGCTGCTTGTCTACAAGCCACATTCTATGCTGAAGCTTGTTCTTTGCCAACCTTTGCCACATCGTCAAGCAACTCAGTCCTCTGAGCTTCAGTCTGCCTGAGTGCCTGAGACTCTTACGCAAAGGGATGCACTAGAGAATGAAGTAGGAGAGAATACCCCTAAGATCCAAGGGGCTCAATTTTCTCCTGTGTTTTGCATTAATTTTGTTTATAATTTTGCTTTGCAGAGCTGCTATGTGAATGTATAAGATGTTGTTTTAGTAAGTTAATCTGTGCAGCTCTGTTTTTGTATAGTTTTAGTTTTGACCATGGAAGTAAATGGCTTCAGTTTTTTGTATTTAGGTTGTTTAGGTTTGTTTATCTCTGTTTAGACTTTTGGTTCATCTCTTTATATATATCTATGTACATTTTCTATATATATTAATATATACTTAGCGTTTTTTCCTTTTACTCGAAAAAGAAAGTTGAGAGTCAAAAAACAATTCATTCTTGATTTGTTATTTTTTGGAGAGTTTCTTTGAGAGCTTGTGCTTTGGGTTCAACAAACCCTAGGACAAAAGCCCTTGTGTTCTTGGTTGATTGGAGGAAAGCCTATTTCAGCCAACCGTGGTGGATTTGCACAAAATTCATAGCTGCATCTATTGGATTGGATTCGAAGTTTCGAGCATGAAAAAGACCTAACATCTCTGCAGGTTGAAGTTTTGATAATTATTTGGAGGTTTATAAGCAAACGGCAAATTATAGTTCTCTTCGGTTTTGGATCAATTTATTATTTTGATTGTATTTCAAGTTGAATGCCAAGAAGTTTGGACACCATGGAATGAGGAATTACACCTGTGGTTGGACGATAATAAATGTGGTGAATTGGAGTGATTGAAGCTCTCATTTCTAAGCATCGTTCCATTTTAAGCTGGGCATGAGGGCATAAGATGAACTTGTCATTTTCCTCTTAAAGCTGGTGTTTTGGGTTTTAATGCAGGCAATTCCACCTTGTACAGTTCATTGCTTCCTTCCAGAGTTATATTGTGGAATTTGGGTGCAATTCCACCTTGTACAGTTCACTACTGTAGCAGAGGGATGTGAGCATATATGATGTAGGGGCATCTTGAGAGTCATTATGAGTAATATTGCAAAACTTTGATTTGTGTCTTGTTTTTTTTTTTTTTGGTCCAATAAGGTCATTTAAGACCATTCGGGATCATTTTGATCCATTTTGGAAGGTCTGAGACTAACTTGTTGAAAGTTGTAAAAATTGTTCAAAAATTGTCAATGTTACATAAAAAGTGTCAAGCAAAAACTGTTGAAGTTGTCATATTTGTGGTAATGCTTAATAACTTGGTTAGTTGGTCGGTTGGATAGTTATAAAAGGTTGTTGATGCATAAGTATGTGATCCCAACTCGAATTGAGGGGGTGGACAATTTGTTAATAAACTTTTGGTGAATGAAGCATTGAATTTGGAGAGATTTCCCATGTAACAGTCTGAAATTTCTGTTTTTTACGACTTGTACATATTAGATACAGCCATGAAAATAATAGGAGAAGTTAGATATGTGAATTATCTTTGATTTTCAATTGGTCTCATCAATTTTCATTGAGATTTGTAAAGGTTATGGCATTTTTGGTACTTGCTGTCCTAAATGACTGGTTTTTCCTCTGAACAATTGAAAAGAAACACATTGTACGCACTTGTACGGTACAATACGGGGCTGAAACCAATGGGAAAAGAAGACTTTCAACACTAGTAAAGATGCTACCTAGTAAAGGGATTTGTACCAATAACCTATTAGGGTTCACCCTGATTAAGGGATTTGAATATGCTTCACAATCTAAAGCAATGATCTTATGATGACACTTTCTGTCTAATCAGATCATACCTGTTCCCCTTTGCTTTGCTTGGTTGTTGAACCCTTCTCTGTCTTTCACTTCTCATGACTGTAGCTCCTCTCAGAAGATATCTCTCCTGCGCTTGATATTCAACAGCAATTCTTTTGTGTCCTATGACCTGTATTTATAAGAAATTAATCTTATTAGAAATACATCTCACAGTTCCACCAAGTTGTAAACTCTCTCATAGATCACACATGCAAAACCCTAGAGTAAAAAGCTTGCAAACTGATCCCGAGTTTACCTTAAAACACTTTTAGAAAGAGAAAAGCCAACTTCAGTTCCACTGAAAAAGCTAACTCCAGTTTTAACTGAGAATGCTCCGCATAATCCGATTCATATTATCATGCATTTAACCTGTAAAGAACTTATGCCCGGTTAGTCATCTCTTACTTGTGTGTCTCCTATGACCGGTTGGAATAACTTACACCTATATAAGCGTGACTAGCAAAGTACACCACTTACATGTTTAGTCTACCGGTGCATACTTAAGAGTACCGGCGTGATGTACCGGTGGGATTGATGTTTGCCAAAGACTTTACCAATGACAACTCAATGTCAACAATCTTCCCCTTTGGCATTGGTGGCAAAACATCACCTGAATCATTCTTGTCTTGTAGACTTCCCCTGTAGATCTCCTTGTCTACCTGTAACACACACTGTCTGTTATCTCTTTCATTTGATACTGATACTGATCATACTGATTTTCGAACTGCCCTGTATCTGAGATCTTCTCTTCCATTCTTCTCTTCCATCTCCGAACTGATCTTCCCCTTTTTGCCTCCATAGGTTAGAGGGCTGTTACTTCTGTAAATATGTGCCTTTCATAATTGTACCTTATTGAAAATATCCTTATATATTTTCTTTGCTGAATCAAGGAAGGGCTTCCATATACCTGTTACATGTTCTAAGTTTTCTCTCGCTGCTTGCAGTGAGACAATTATGTTTTCCATGTCTTCCATTGTTTTGTAATTAGGTTCCTTGATTAGGCTATCTGCATAATTTGCAGTTGTCTGCATTAGATCAAATGTTGGTGCTAAAAACAACTAGAATCCAATAAGATCTTGAATTCGCTTTGTCTTCTCTTCTGATGCCTTTTTGAGGATGAGAGCAAGACTGGTCAGTTCCCTGCTATATTTAGTTGCAGAAGAGTTCTTTGCATCAAACTTGAATGAAAAAACCTTTATCTCTTCTGAAGTCTTAGACGTTCTCTTAGTTATATCTTGAACAAAGTCTTCAAAGGTTGAAGTCCTTGTGATCAGTCTTCCTGCATCCTGTACTAGCTGCATTAGCTCCCAGGTTTGTGTAGATACAGAGTGCTTTAGTTCTTCAACCTGTTTGTGAAGTATTTTGATTCTCTTTTTCTCATAGTGATCAATTGCTACAGTCTCTGGATCAGTGAGATCTTTTCCAATACCTTGTGCACGTATCTCCAATTGATCTATAATAGGTTCATCCTCATCAATTTCTGTATCTGGTACAAAGTTGTACAAGATGTTTCTTACACTAGAGAGGACCATATCTTGTTTCCTCTTAGTGAGCTCTTTTAGTTGTCTCGTTGACATCTTGCTTATGTCAACCACTGTTTCACTAACTTTACTCTTCTTTGCTTCAGAGTTTGTTGCAAAAGTTAGTTTTCTTTTCAATAAAGATGAGCTAGGAACATCTACCGGTTCCTCTTGTTTATTCTCATGTGCAGGATGTTCTTCTGTAGGCTTCTCTTGTTCTGTATTGACAGGTAACTCTTGTTGTTGAGGTATCTCCTCTTGTTGTATCTCTTGTTGTTGATGTACTTCCCCTCCTAGTTGTACTTCTTCCTCTGGATGGACTTCTTCCTCCGGATCTACTTCCTCCTTCGGATGGACTTCCTCTTCCGGTGGTTGCTCTGTTTGTTGCTCCTCAGCAACATGTTCATTCACAACTTCCTCTTCACCTGTTCCTTTATCAGTAGTCATCTTTTCTGATGACTCCCTGTACTTGATCTTTTGGTTGAACTTGTTCGCCTAGATTTACCTGTTCACTGGTTGTGAACGGTTCAGTTGGAACTTGTTGCTCACCGGTTGAAGATTGTTCACAAGCTGTGAATTGTACTGGTGGTACCAATACTCTTTCAGGTTCCTCTTGAGAGATTTCCTGAGGACCTGTTGTCTTTAGGGTACTGAAGTCATATTGCTGCTAGAATTCTAGTGTATCTTTGTATACGTCCTTTTCATATCCATTGATAATCTTTGCAACCCTGTTCTTTGTGTCCAGATTTAATGACACTGCTTCCATTAGAAGTTTTGTTGTCTCTTCACTGAGACTTGGTCTCACTTGTGTCAATGTCTCCTTTACAATCCTATTGTTCCTTGCTAAACCGGTTATCCATTTAGCCATAATTCTTTGATTCAATTCTGGAGGAAATTGAGCCCTATAGTCTTTAGGACTCTTGTTGAAATGCAAGAAGGTTTCCAACATAGCAACTTCTCTTTTCTGCTTGTCCTCCTTTACTAAAACGCTGAACCATTTGGCTGCATTTGACACTTTGCCAAAATCCATAACTTCATTAACTATGTTATCTATAGTTAAGGTTCTAGCTTTACCTTTAACTGGGGAAGCAAGTAGGGTTGGTGGAGTTAGATCACTAGATTTATCATCAATGATATCAACAATGACCGGTTCACTTGATATCTTTGCCTTGATCGGAGTCTCAGCTCCTAGTATGCCTTTTCCTTTCCCAGTGTCAATCATTGGTGGCTCTTTGGTCTTCTGGCATTCTTCTTTAGCTTGATGTTGTTGCTGCAGAAGATTCGTCCATGTTGAAACTCCTTCATGCACTTTGTCTACCTCTCCAATCAGCACCTAACTTATTCTCTTTCTTCTCTTAAAACTTTGTTTATGCAGGTTAGCTTGATGGGTTGCTTCCTCCAGAGTAAGATGGTTTTGAACTTCAAGAAGAGCTCGAATTCTCAGCTCTTTTTCCTTATCAATTGAAGATTTCCATCTTCCTTCTATTATTTCCTGTAGATCATCAAGAATTATTTTATGAAGTTTAGTGGAGTGTAGTTGAACTTGTAGAGATAGAAAACAACAGCTTCTGTTTTTCTCTTATCTTCTTCATCACTCATTGCATATCTTCTTCCAACTACTCCCAATCTCCCTGAATCCTTTATGCCTTCAACCACTTCATTAATGGTTGGCTTCCTTCCTCACGGTGTATCCTCTTTCACCGATTTCCCTGTCTTTCTCTTTCTGTGAAGAGTAGCAGTCTCTTCAGTTTTGTTTCTTCTGGGTCTTCTGCTTGAGTACTGGACGCCTGTTGTGTCCTTTTCCTTTGAACCTTGGGTTCTTTTGCTACTGTTTTCTTCTTCCTTGGTGTGGGAGTCCTTTTCACATACACCTTTTTTGGTTCCTTAACTGATGACTTTTTCTTCAAATTTTCCTGAATTTCTTCATATGTGCCAAACTGGTATGCAGAGAGATCTAGGTCACTTTCTTGCAATGCATCTGCATATGCTTTGGCTACCTTGCTAGAGATTTCATATCCGAGCTCTAGTGCATACTCGGTTCTAGGTTTTACAACCCGAATTATACAGTGATCGGTGCTAACCAGAAAACACACCTCATCCTTGTATTGATCAACAATGGCGAGGGAATTCTTTCCCTGGCATGCATTCTAAGTTGGAAGGCCTCAAAGTAATCGGTCATAAATTTATTAAACTGTTTTCCTAGTTTGTTTGCCATTTCTCCTATTTGTATCATAATCGGTTTATCTACTTGCCATGTAACTTTTCCTAACCCTGGAAATAAATTTTGATAGTAGAAAAACAAACGTACCAACAGAGTTCCATATTTAAGAAAGTTCTTCACCAGACCAAGCTTCTTTAGGTTTTCAAATATTTGCCCTCTTAACATAGCGCAAATATCGTATTCTGCATTGTCATGCATGATCCGGTGTGCGGCATGGATAGCTCCTCCCGGTACACTGTTCAAGTTGCTCGACTGATAGATTTTGTATCCGATGACCGCTGAAGCAAACCGAACGCCCTCATTTTCTATGTCGTTAACAGTCATCAATCGACTATCAGATTTTGACTTTGTTAACCTTGCGAATTCTGCATTGGCAATTGTTCTAAGGGTAAGAGCTTCTCCTCTATCATTATATCCAGTAACCCTTCGCAGATCTTCTTTGGTTATCGTTGTGACTGTGCCCTTCGCAAGCCACATACGTGGTTCATGAACCCTACTAAGAACTAGTCTTATCCAATCCGGTCGAAACACGGTTGGATACTTGACTCCATTGATCAAACCTGAAGTTTCAAGCTTCGGATACTTAGCTTGAAGCTTTCCATCCTTGCAGAGTGAAAGATATTCACTTTGGATGAAAGTTTCACCTAGTTCTTCCTGCTTTGAGTGGATGAACGTTGTAATGTCTTCAGTCAACAAGACTCCGTCAGGCATCGACGAAAGAGCACCCGTCATATTGTTTTCTCGGTTTTGCACTACCATGATGTCGTAAATTGGTCTATCAAATTGGTTACCTTGAATTAGGTTGACAACAGAAGATGATGCCATTGTATCCGATTGGTTTACACAGAGAGTCCTTGATAGGAATTACAGAGTTCACTTCGCAAAGACCGTAAATCAAAGCAAGAAAAGCCTACTCAAGTCTTAAGAAATCAAAAATCACAGTTCGCAATGTAAAGTGAAATGGGTAATCATCATTCCCTTAAATAGACTTAGGGCATAATGGTAATTACCAAACGGTAACAATTGTTAACGGCTACAACATTAATTACCTTACCTAATCTTTCTTACAACAACCAGTTCTCATGCATTTACCTGTTAATCAATCCTCGGTCGTGATGTCAGCACTTACCTCTCCCATATACTTGATATGCCGGTGACTTCTTCCGGTTGCTTTTTTTGACTGTGTGAGATCACTACTCACCAGTTCTATTGGGAACAGTAAGCAGACTACCGGTTCCCTTTAAGCCCTTAGGCTCAATTTGCTGAAGAGATATCACCATCAGCAGATGATGATCTTCCTTCTATTTTCTCCTCAGCGGAGCTCTTTGATTCCTTTTTGAACCAAATTTTCTTGACTTCTTTTTCAGTCTCTTTTCCCTTGTTATTCTTTTGGTTAGGAGACAAGTTCTTCTTCACTGGTTTGACCGGTCCTTTTCTTTTGTTCATTGGCCGGTTCCTACATTCCTTGGTCAGATGCCCAATCTTGTTGCAGTTGTAACAAGCCATCCCGGTTTCTCTCCATGGATTGACCCTTCTATCCCTGTTCTTGGGTGAGTGAGACCGAGAGTTGTTATGGCCATATGGTCCATAGTTAGCACAGTTGGTTGTGCTCCGGTTTATATTCCTATCTGGGAATACCGGTCTTGGTGGGGATTTGAATGCCATAGTTCTTGACCTGCATTCATCGGCTTTGTGTCTAAATTTGTTGGATGCATAGCAGTAACCTTTGAAGCTTCCCCTGCTTCCACTGGACACACTGTTGGGACATGACCTACATTCAAAGGTCCTGTGGCCACACTTGTAACAGTTGCTGCAATAATTGTTAGAAGTGAATGGTTTCACCAATGCATTTCTGCAGTCATTTCTTTTATGACCTGGTTTACTGCAATGATTGCAAGAGTTTTTAAAAGTCTTTTTACCTTTTTCTTCAGTCGGTTTCTTCTTTTCCTTCTTGCCCTGTTTGACTTTAGAGGATTCATCAGTTTCATTGTTGCTTTGACCGGTGTACCCAAGTCCTGTGGGATCCTTGTGCTTTCTTTGAGCCCTCAATTGCTCATCAAGCTTTTCTGAGCTTTCATTGTACCTTTTGAGCGTCTCATTTCTCTCTTCAAGAATCTTCATCTGTTCCTTTAGTTGATCCAATTCAATAGCCAGTCTTTTGCATGCATCATTTTTATCATGCAAGTTCTTTTGCATAATAACATTCTCTTGAGTTATGATCTGCATGTCTTCTTGAAGTTGTAATACAAGAATATCACTTTCCCTCACTGCATCTTCTACCAGATTTCTTGCTCTTTCAGAGGTTACTAGTGATTTCACGACACTGTTCCTTTCATCTTCAACTTTTCTTTTGTCTTCAATGATTGCAGTCATTCTCAGAGCATTACTTTTTTGCTCCCTTTTCAGATTTGAGATCTGATTGGTTAGACTCTGATTTTTCTCCATAAGATCAGAGACTGCCTCTTCTGCTTCATTAGATCCACTTTGTCCAAAGAGTTCCTCAATTGTTTCATTGCTCTCATTCAGTTGTAGAGCCAACTCCTTTCTCTTTGCAAGAGACCTCCTTAGTCTATTCTCAAGAGAAGCAATTATGTCATTGGCTTCCTCAAGCTGCTTTTGATACCTGTATCCCTCCATGATCTTTACTCAAGCGGTTAAGCTTTATATCTTGAGAACCAAAGGCTCTGATACCAATTGTTAGTCCTAACCGGTTACTGAGAGGGAGGAGGGGGTGAATCAGTAAATACAATTTTTACTTCAATTTATCCTTATATATATATATATTCTTGCAGAATTAAAATAATATAACAACACTCAAATGGAAATTGA
This sequence comes from Chamaecyparis obtusa, assembly GCA_027943335.1. Taxonomy (NCBI): domain Eukaryota; kingdom Viridiplantae; phylum Streptophyta; class Pinopsida; order Cupressales; family Cupressaceae; genus Chamaecyparis; species Chamaecyparis obtusa. The sequence goes on from BSBK01007079.1 coordinate 677,584, forward strand.
AATGCACAGGTCAACATAGCATATATACGTGGAAACCCTCGGTTAGAAGGAGAAAACCATGGTGGGACAGAACCCACAACTTTACTACTGCAGTAATAAAGGTGCCCTGTTAGAGGCTTACAAAGCACATATAAGAGTGCTACTTGGTTAAGATATTTGGTAGAAGACCTGTTAGGATCTTGACCCTGTTAGGAGTCGCCTTGTAAGAGGACTTTCAACACCAATAAAGATGCTACCCGGTAAAGGGATTTGTACCAATAACTTGTTAGGGTTCACCCTGATTAAGGGATTTGAATATGTTTCACAATCTAAAGCAATGATCTTATGATGACACTTTCTGTCTAATCAGATCATACCTGTTCCCCTTTGCTCTGCTTGGTTGTTGAACCCTTCTCTGTCTTTCACTTCTCGTGACTGTAGCCCCTCTTAGAAGATATCTCTCCTGCTCTTGATATTTAACAACAATTCTTTTGTGTCCTATGACCTGTATTTATAAGAAATTAATCTTATTAGAAATACATCTCACAGTTCCGCCAAGTTGTAAACTCTCTCATAGATCACACATGCAAAACCCTAGAGTAAAAAGCTTGCAAACTGATCCCGAGTTTACCTTAAAACACTTGTAGAAAGAGAAAAGCCAACTTCAGTTCCATTGAAAAAGCTAACTCCAATTTTAATTGAGAATGCTCCGCATAATCCGGTTCGTATTATCATGCATTTAACTGGTAAAGAACTTATACCCGGTTAGTCATCTCTTCCCTGTGTGTCTCCTATGACCGGTTGGAATAACTTAGACCAGTATAAGCGTGACTAGCAAAGTACACTGCTTACATGTTTAGTCTACCGGTGCATACTTAAGAGTACCGGCGTGATGTACTGCTGTTCTGGTGGGATTGATGTTTGCCAAAGACTTTACCATTGATAACTCAATGTCAATAGTACATTCAAGGAATCAGCAGGTTGGTGATGACTAGATAGTTGATAAGAAGACGAGTATAGATGAGGTCAAGAAGAGGTAAATTGTCCCCATGGTTTTTATCTAATGCATGTTGATAATAATGTTTATAAAAGTGCAGACCAAGGAGAAAATGAAGAGGAGGATGAAATGGACTGCAACAATGAGGTGTATGATTGTGGCATAGAATCTTTTGGTCTTTAAGAAGAGGACCAGATATGCAAGAAGAAAGTGAGAAAGAAAAGTGTGCAAACCAAGAAACATGGAGCATATCAAGCTAAGCATGGAGAGGATAACGAGGAGGTCAGACAACAGTTAAGCATGCATCACAATTGGAAGAAAAGAAAGAAAAGTAGACCATCATTTGAGATGGAACTGAAATTTCTTTTCCCTCAGGAGTATGATGTAGTGGCATTTTGAGTCATATTCCAAAACTTTGATTTGTGTCTTGTTTTTTTTTTTGGTGCAATAAGGTCATTTAAGACCATTCGGGATCATTTTGATCCATTTTGGAAGGTTTGAGACCAACTTGTTGAAAGTTGTAAAAATTGCTCAAAAACTGTCAAATTCCTATCCATTAAACATTTTGAAAAGTGCTCAATTTAGGCATAGTAAATTGGCTCTGTTCACCATATAATAGCATGTTTTAATCTCTTGTACTCTATTTTCTACTTTGACAATGATCTCTTTGTTAAACTTGAAGATATATAGATCAGTATAATTGTCTTCAACATTGTGCTGTCTTAATTCTTTAGTTGACATGTATAAAAACAAATTCAATCAAACATTTGAAATGAATGATTTGTGTGTCCACCATGTTCTAGGAATGACTATATTCCATGATCCTTATTCTATTGTGGTATCTCAAGCACAACACACAAGATATACTTAAAAAATTGATCTGATTGAGTGTGAACTTGTTGGTTATTCCCACTGAAGTGGGAATTAAATTTAACTCCAAACCACCACGTGAAAAGATCAATCCTATTTTGTATGGACAATTAGTAGGACGTTTGATTTACTTTAGTAAAATATAGACTTAATATTATGTATGTAGTAGGCATATCATCTAAATTTAAGCAAGATCTATTTGTGGATCAGTGGAAAACATCAAAAATAATATTAAGGTATATTAAAGGTACACTTAATTATGATCTCTTTTAGTCTTGCACAAAAATGCTAATTTATAAGGTGGTTGTGATATTGACTAAGTAGGTGATTATGTTGTCAGGGACTCTAGTTTGGGTTGTCTTCAGATTTGGTGTAAGTGCTATCACATGGAGTAGTAAGAAACAATCAACTATGTCTCTTGTTTACATAGGCTGAACATAGATATGCAAGAGAAGCAGCAAATAAGTCAATGTGAATTAAAAGATTACTAGGTAAGTTTTGTACAGGTAGTATTGAGAATATCACTTTATTAGGTGATAGCCAAAGTTGTATTGCTCTTGTTAACACTCTTGTATGTGCACTTCATTTGAGAAAAAGTTTCAATGGTGAAATTACTTTTCAATTCTTAATACTGATGATTAGATTGTAGTTTTTTTAGAAAAAACTTCTGTCATGTAAATTCTCTAAATTTAGAACAATGTGAGGCCTCAAGGAGTAGCCTTTGAGGGGAAGTATGCGTAACAATGGTAATTTATTGTTCTTTATAAGTTTATTGTAATACTAATTAAGTTGCTGATTATGTTGATAGGGAATTTTTGTTTGGGATGTCTTCAAATTTTGTGCAGGCAATATCACATGGAGTAGTAAGAAGCAGTCAATTATGGCTGTTTCACTTATAGAAGCTGAATATAGAAGGGCAATTGAAGCAGTGAAGGAGGCAGAATGACTTAAAAGGTTATTGGATTAGTCTTGTATGGCTACCGTTAAGAGTATCCTGTATTATGTGATAGACAAATTGTATTGCTCTTGTCAAGAACCTTGTCCAACATGAAAGAACAAAGCACATTGAATTCCGTGCGGACTTCATTCAACAAAAGTTTTAATGGCGAAATTACTAAATTTGGTGCAGGTGCTATCACATGGAGTAGTAAGAAACAATCAACTATGGCTCCTTTTATAGAGGCTGACTTATAGATGGGCAATAGAAGCAACAAAGGAGCCAGTATGAATTAAAAGGTTATTGGATAACTCTTGTACGGGTATTGCTAACAGTACCCTTTATTATGTGATAGCCAAAATTGTATTGCTCTTGCCAAGAATCTTGTTCAACATGAAAGAACAAAGCGCATTGAATTCCATGCACATTTTGTTCGAGAAAAATTTTCAATGGTGAAATTACTCTTCAGTTTTTTCAAACTGATGATTAGATAGTATTTTTCTTTAAAAAGCTTCTATGCCATTTAAATTCTCTAAATTTAGAATGATTTTAGGCCTTAAAGAGTTGTCAATGAGGGGAAGTGTGCGTGACAATGATATCTGCTAGTGGAAAACTTTGGTACCTAAGACCAAGCATTGGATATGATCTAAGAGTACATGTAAAACATAGAAGCATTATATATCTCTTCCTCTAGATTTCTTCTTCCATTTGTAAAAGCAATGTATGTAAGACCTATTGGCATTATGTATTGTAAAAATAACTTGGTGGGGGCATTTAGAGTTTCCTTGCTGATTTATTTGCACTAAGTCAATGTTTGGGAATATATTGATTACAGCTATATCAACTATTTCGAGCACGAAAAATAGATAATTTTTGTATGGAATCACTGATATAAATACTTGTCAACTGGCAGATATATCTCAAATATAATTTTGGAGTTTTTAAACTACAAATTTTTGACCTTTTAAACAAGTCTAGAAACAAATTGGTTGTTCAAATAAGCTCCTAATCCAGGCAGCTTGTAACAGTGCACTGTATATGCAACACAAGAATGTGAGGGTGAATCTGAAATTGAGGCACAGATTTGATAATATAAATAGTGCACACAATGAGTGTACCACAAGATACATCCTGTAGAAACGCACTAGGAGTGAAAGATCTGGTAGATTGGGACTGTTTCTTTACATCCACCAAAAATTGGCAAGATTACAACTCACTCTTTTTTAAACCCCAAAGGTCACTGTGGGCAACATTCAGCATCTTCACAACACCTAGTATACTCAACTACAACACTGCAACTGTAGATGACACTACAAAATCCCCATGTGCATGCACATGCTCGTGTTTGGTTACCTACCTGACACAAATGAGTCCAAATTGCTTTTCATCTGAACAGTAAGAAAATAAGGGTCTTAGCTTCCATTTTGAGCAGTGGGCCATTAATGGCTGTTGTATTGGGTGAATTCGGCAGCTACCACATATGCCTTTTAGAGCAGCAATCAGCGACAAAGTATTTTTTGGGCTGTATGCGGTACCACTACATGAACACCACCCTTTTCTACGGAAGCTGCAATTCCTTGAGTTCCAATTCTTTGTTCGACGAGAGATTTGGTGGGAAGAGATTTTGCAACTGCATTTTTTGACTTTATCAGCAGTGTTTTTGGCATCTTAAAAATTCAAGAAAAATGATGCATGCCATACAGTTTTGTGTGGTTTCGAAGGTGTTAAATTGGTCTTGGCAGCAGGGGTGCTGCCCCCAAACCCCCTGTCATGAGCCGTAATCGACATGTGTACAATATCAATACATATATATAATTCCATAGATCAAAATATTGCAAACTTATCACAGATAAATGAACTTATTGCGATACGTTCTGGTCGCGATAAATTGCGTCAAGTTATTGCAGGAACTTATCGTAGAGAAAACTTATCGCCCGTGCGCCCAGAAATAGACTGTGACAGCCCAGAAAAGTGCAAAATTGATTTTTTTAGGGTGTTTGAGATAGGTTCCAGCTTCAGAGGAGTTAAGATGCAGATTCTAGATTTTGGGGGTTTTTGAAAAATTCTAGACTTAACCAAATTTCAAGATTCAGCAAGCCTTTAGTAGGGCTACTTCCCACAATCCGTCATGGCTTTCTAAGGTCAAACTGAAGTTGGCAAAAAGATTCTCAAAGGGTTTTAACTCGTTTGATCATAAATCACTTGGTTTCGACCCCATCTCTATGACAAACTTAGCTTAGCTCTCACCCAAATCCCAGACAGACATAGACTTCCCAACAGGCCAAAATCACTCAAACCTCATTTGCCAGACCTAGGGACTTGAAAACAACCACCAACAAAGACTACCTAAGACCTAGTTATGAAGACTTTAACATTTGGCATTGATCAATGATCAAGCATCATAGATTCATACTATGAAATGATTTAGTTTTACAATTATGTATATTTCTCTTATTCTTTTGTATATTTCTCTACAGCTAGACCCCCTCCCACTGCCAAATTTGCTTGTTTAGTGTAGCATTTTAAATGGCAGACTTATAATGTACATCATTTACTTCATATCCCTCAAACGTTAAGGGAAATGTACCAAAAAGTTGACGAGATAAGATTAAACAAAGTCAAATTCTGCCCAATAAATTAGAAAACTTGAATGAAAAGTGAAATCATAACAATGGTCTATATGAAAATAAATAAAGCTACAAATAAGCCTGAACTAACAAAACAAGAAGTGTAAAATATATACTTATGAAAGAAATTAATGATATTATGGTAATAAGAACAGAAATAAAAAAATCTATAAAGAAGAACAAAAAGCAAACATGATAAAAGAGGCGGATGGGGTGTACAAGATATAGAAATATGTTAGCATCCTTAATTCACACCTTCAATGTAATACTAAATGGAATAGATGTGCGGTAAAATCTCTTTTCAAATTAAAATGAGGAGCTTTCTATAAAATAAAAACTAACATTAATTTGAACAATGGAAATCAAACCTTGAAGCTAAAGTTATTAGGCTTCGTGCCGATTATAGTCTTTTCAAGAGTCAAGTGGAAGCTTGGTGGACACAACGGCAACAAGAACAACACAAACATGATAAGAGTATTAAGGCTCTTAGATCTAAAGTCTCCATTGTTGTGAAAACAACTCAACAAATTAATACGATATCTCAATAAATTAGTCATACTGCAACCCAATTGAAACAAATTGTTATTAATGAGTCAATCAACATTAAGACTCATATTCAAGATACATCATCTTCCTCTCACAATCCCTAAAAAACTAAATTTTCCTAGTATTGCCATATGATACTTACTAGCCAAACATGACGGAAAAAGACTCAAGATAGAATTCCCAAGTTCTATTGAGAAAATTTGGAATGCTGGTACAATGAGAGAAGCTAGTCTAGAATCAAAACAAAAGGAAAAATTCAAATAGCTAGATGCACTAATGGAAATGGAAATGGATCAAATGATCCATATAGAAATCTTCAGAATTATAAAATTGAAACTCCTCCATTAGTTAATTTTGATAAATTTGATGAAGTAGAAAACTTGAGTATAGATTCAATGAGGGCTTGGGTGATCAAATAATCTGGGCACTAGTACCAGAGTAATAGAGTCCGATGTCATTAAATAGTCTCTTAACTCTATAACAAGATTGACTAGAAGAGTCTAGGATAGACTTGATGACCCATACAAAGATGATTTGATAAATTAGGAAATCAACCAGGTCTGTTCTTAGTTGATTAGAATGTTTGTAGGTTGAACATATACTTTACAAATACTGAGCAAAATAGTTTGTCAACTTCTATCAATTAGGACAATAACACAATCAGAAAATAATGTACACAATTTTCATAAAAAGTCTTGAAGGCCTTAGAGAATATTGCCATAAAGAGCCCTAGAAAACTTGGTTTATGAAAATCTAGAACTAAAATAAATCACATTTCCTCAGCTTGTTCAATTTTTAACATAAGTAAATTAACAAGTATGTAAAGAAGTCAAACAAAGGAAGGAAATGAAGAAAATCAGGCCATTAATTTCTCCTATTGTTTGTAAGACTATTACTCCCAAATATGGTTGTACCGAAGAACATAAGTCTTACAAGGGAAAATTTAAGAAATATAGACAGTGTACAAGTTGCAATAGGGAAAACAAGTTAAGAAGGTTTTCAAAGAAAAAATGATTATTCCGTAGAAAGGACAAGTTCCCCCACTTTTTAAAATTATTATTATTATTTTTTATAATATATTTTTTTAAAAATTTATTTACTATTATATATATACAAATTAAATATTATATTAATATTTATTAATAATTGGTCAATGCTTATTAATTAATAGATAATAATGTAATTAATATTTATTAAAGGTATGAGTTTATATTGGGTAATTATTTATTTAAATAATATTATTTAGGGACATCTAATTGGGATGGGTAATATTATTATTGTAAGAGGTAAATTTATTTGATGCTTTCTTATATTAAGGAGTTGTTCTCCCATTTAAACTATATAAATGTTTTTTTTATTTTTTAGAAAGCTTATGGTCAAATTGGATCTTTTGTAGTAAAGTGACTGTTAACCAAACTTATAACTGGACTCTTCTGAGAAATGAATTTAATTGAGTTGAATGTTATGAAAAGTGTATTTTAATGCGATTATGGGTGTTATGGGAGGTTTTACGTTGCCTATTTTAGGAACGTTTCCAGAGGCTCAAGAGGTTGTGTGAATGTTTATATATACCTCATGTTGTTGTATAATTGAAGTTTATGGTTGAGGACACCTTGAGAGTGTTGTTATGCTATTGTGGTTTGAGAACCAGTGTGTTCTTGTTGTACTAAGGAACTGATTTGAGGATTATTGTTATCTTTTGTGGCTATCTAATTTGCGAGCCTAGGCAGGTTAACTAAGTGTATAGGGGAGGAGTGACTTGCAATAGGCATTGGGGCCCGCAAGTGACTGCCAAGATAACTTATTGCAAGTGACTTAATAAAGTGATAACACAATAAAATCTATTAGGATAGAAACATTAATAAGATGTATGTGTTCTTCACTCATGCCTTGAGCACTAGTACATGCTAGGATGGTTTGTGGGATGATGCTTTCTACTTGTGTGGACTTGGATATAGCATAGTCAGTACCTCGTCTCTATGAGAGGATTACTGATACCGATTACTGCATAGAGTCACTAGGGTGTCCAGGTCTTGAGAGACTACCAAGATAACTCTAGAGTTGGCTCATGTGATGACACTTCCCCATATGCATCTTAGGTTTCCTACATGTATTGGTTACCTCTGGTTGAGTATGTTTTACCTTTATTATCCTATTGTACTTTTTGAGATAGAAAGCTCTTTCGTGATCCCTTTCTTAGTTTGTACTGTGTTTGGTTTTTTGGTGTTTGATGTCCGAGTGGGGTCTGTTGTTATCTCATCAGCACGGTGGGAGTGGACCATTTAGGTTCCACGAGATTGGGTGGTAGTGATTCTTTTACCATTTGAAATTCTGACGTTCGTGTACCAATGCTAGATGATCCTTGTAGCACTTGTACCTTCTTGGAGATGTATTCTTATCTTTCTTATATTATGTTTTTGTTCCATTGTATCAGTTATTTTGGAGGTATCATGTTGTACTTTATATTGGATTATTATTATTACATACCCTGCAACATGTGCAGTGGATGTGGGTTATCATGCATACCTTGTGGTATCGGTTGTATCATGATTTCATGTATATGATGTTGTACTTATTTACATTATGTGGAGACTTTGTATGGTTGTTACATTAAGTAGTTTAATTAATATTTATGTAATCTACGTCAAGGAACCCTTGAGATTTGTAATCTTTGTTTGAATTGCACTTGTATGTATGAGTTGTAATTATATTGTATTACTTCCAAATTGTTATACATTGTTGTTTTTGTAAACTCTTAAGAAAAAACATATTTTGTAAGCTTAGTAGCATGTTTAGGTTAATTTTTCTTGGGTTCCCTGGTGGGGCATTACAGTTAAAGTTAGTTGTATATCTCCTTTCTTTTTTCTCATAGCCGCTCCTCTATAAATATGAGAGTGTTATTATAAATAAGGATATTTTGGAAATGCAACAAAACTCTGCCAGTTTGAGAAGCAGTTCAAAATTTTTATTTTGTGGTGCAAATCAAATTGCTATAAATAAAAGACGTAAGTTTCTTTCAATATTTGTGTTGGAATAAATTGTTATATGATGATTTTATCCAAAGTTGATTATGAGTATTGTGGTGCTATTTAAAAATGATTCAAACTTGGTCTTGCAGTCTTTAAGTTGCTTATTGTGTTTGTAGTTAATGTTATATATTCAAGCTAGAGATGACTTGTAGTGTGAGGTGATTTTATCATCTATGTTTGTGTGATTAAGGTATAGTGTATTTTGGAGTCTTTGAGTTGCACGCATATTTCATCTTTCTTCCTGGAACCTTTTGAGAAGTCATGGAAAGTCTTTGATCTTTCATGAGTTTCTTGGCTACTAACTCTACTAGATTGTATTTGAGAGTTTATTGTAAGAAATGATCATTTATTTTGAAAGAAGAGAATATGATGAAGGAAATAACACCTATTTTGAAAGAAGAGAATGCGATGAAGGTAGAACTCTATTGTTGGCTTAGTACATAATCTTAGTAGTGTGTTAGTTTCTTTCGATATCAATAAAAAGGGAACCTCCCCTTTTTGGAGGAGAGATTCAATCTCACCGACTATGGTTGAAATCACCATTTTGTAGTTGGTTTCTTTAAGTCGATTACAAAATATTCACCTAACAACATACAAGCTTTATCAAAAATTATCTCATCCATTAATATTAAATTGCAATCATGTGACTACAATTGAATTAATGACCAAAGTATTATAATTATTTCAAAAAATCTTTAGTCTTTAGGATGATGCGGTACATGATCTTAAAATAGTTGCCTTTGAGATATAAATAGCAAACACTAAAAATAACATGACCTTCTTGCACTAAAAATAGACATTGATAAAATTTACATTAGCTATAACTAATTATGTTAATAGTACTTTTTTCTTTTTCTAGTTTTATCATGATGCTTAAGTTGCTTATAATTAGACGAATGACATTTTAAGACATTTCATGTTTGAACCTTATTTATGGATATGATTCACTGTGACAGTGGTCCTGAATTTTAATTAACTTTGCTTAGATTTGACATGTTTTAAGGATTGGAGTTCCTTATAGTATGGAGAAAGACAAAAAAATTGCTTTATTTTTTTGGTTTTTTTGTCAATTTACACTTCCCTTTCAATGCAAACACTATGATTAGTTCTAATGTTCTCTAACATATCCAAGCGGAATCTAATAAAGTTGCACTTGAAGTGCCCCCCTTTATGTTATTTTGAATTACTGGGATAATGCACTACTTATGATGGCTAGAGCTCCACGTACTCCACTTTCTAGTAGGGGCCAGGCCCCTGCTTGTGGAAGCTAACATGAACATAGTAGATTACCTATGATGGAAATGATTATTATTCATATGCTTCTTAACTCCTTTAGAAAGAGTCAATGATTGGTCGTAACCATCTAGACCACCTTTAGTCTCTTTTAAGGCTTATGACTAAGGTGCTTCTAGATTGTTAAATAGTGGAAAATATCCTTACCTAGCTTTGGTCATTTCTTATGTTCATGACACTTTTGAAGGTGTGATAAGTGGTTGGATGTTTTCTCTTGATGACCACAACATCCTAATGTCTAGAGTCAATTAGATGGTGTAATCCTCCCCCACCTCTTAGCGCTTTATGTCTTGTCACTTTGTTACCTTGTTACTTATTTTTCTCATTCAATTTGTCTTTTTTATTTGAGTAAAATATGTGGCACATATACATGATTATATTGAAAGTAAAAAGTTTGATACATAGAGTAGTGAAATAGAGTAAAAGTTAGAAAATGAGAGGTCAAGTTGCTTAGCGAACCATGTTAATATTTGAGTGCTTCTGGATTTGATTGTGTATGAGGTTTTTGCATCAACATTTTGGATCACACTCTATGATCCATCAAGGATGAAAGAGAGCACAAAGAGAAAAAATGAATATGTTTGCAAATCTAATAGGATAAGAAGAGAGGGAAGGGGGCATTTGGAACAAGGAACGAGGAGAGGTCAAGGGCTAGAAGTTGATTAGTAAAAAAGAAATTAACAAAAGAAAAATTAAAAATTATAAAGAAAAAGAAATTAAAAAGTAAATCAAAACACCTAAAGAAAAATAAAGACATAAAAGAAGAAAAAACATTAAAAACAGATTAAAAAGGAAAATGAGAAAATACAAGTTATACTAAAGAGAGACAAAGTAAAAAGAATAAAAGAAAATGAAAAAAACAAACAAAAGAGAAAAGTAAAGAAACAAAACAACTAAATAATAATGATAAAATCAAAACAAAGAAAAAAAGAGAAGAAAAAAATATAATAATGATGATGATGATGATGATGATGAAATAAAATAAAAATAAAAATAAAAATAATAAAAAGAAAAGATAAAGATAAAATAACATAAAACTAAAAATAATAATATTGATAATAATAAAAATACTATTAGTAATATTAAAAATAAATACATAAATAATAATATAAATAAAAATAATAACAAAGAGTGAATACAAATAATAACAAACATTAAACAACACAACATTGCAAAAAAAAAGAAAATGAAAATAATAACAATAGGACTAAAATATAAAAGTAAACGAAGCAAAACAAAAATAGTAAAAATAAAATTTCAAAACATCAAAAATACAATAAGAAAACCTACCCACCGGGTACGAAGAAAAAAAGATCCAAGGAAATAAATTAAACAAAAAAACCAAAAAGAAAGCTAGCAAAGGGAATGGACAAACCAACGAAAAAAGAAAAAAGAAACAAACAAGCAAGGCGACTAAAGAGACACAAAAGAAATGCCATAGGAAAGAAGGACGAGAAAAAAGAAAATAAGAGGCAAGGTCAAACAAATGGGCACAAGAGAAAAGGAAAAATAGAGAGGGGGCCCAACAAGACAAGCAGAGGGGAAGACAAAGAAAGCGACCAAGGGAGGCTGCCACACAATGACTAAATTAGGAGGGGAAGGGGGAGAGGGACGCAACCAAGTACGACGAGGCCTAGGACATGAGAAAAGCCAATAGATGCAACAAATAGAGGCATGATCAAGGATGAAGATGATCACAACTAGAGATACTAGACAGTAAATGTTTCCATGAAGTACTAGGGCCGCACCCTTCATCACGATTGAGGTTAGTGGGGTGTTTGTTGATTTCTATGGCTTCCTTTAGCTTTGTCTTGAAGAAGTTATCTTCCTTGCATATGATTTATGTGTTATCTAAACAAATGTGGTGTTTGGAGGACACAAAATGGTCAACAAGGGCAGATTTAAAAACACGCCCATGTTTGATGTCGACTTCATGTTCTTTGATTCTAGTATCGAAGGAGCACCCAGTTTCACCCATATATGGTATCCCAAATGAACATGTTAATATTGATAGCACAATGTTATTCTACTTGCTAAATTTCTAAAAGATCAAAAAATTATACACAAGAAAGACAATAAAATGATGTAAGACACACAAAAACTACAACAGAAGCAAATTAGTTTCTATCTTATCTACTGTCAATCAAAGGAGGGAGGCTTGAAAAAGTAGCAGCAGTAGAAGGATTTCTCTGGGCCTCATCCATACCAACAATATTCAATCGAATGTCTCATTCAACTTATCATGTAAGATTCAATATTGTTGAACTTCCAAATGTACCTTTTTTCTTACATACCTTTTTTTTGTATAACATAAATTTTAAAAAAAATTTAATATAAAACACTCATCAAAAGCTCTGGTTATTCTCCACACAAAATGATATGACTAAAAAAATACAAGTTGACAAAGCTCAACATGTTTTCAATATCGCGGAGATAGATTATGAAGATCAAAACAAGAAAATCACACGAAATTCTGTTATGATATAGAAAATTAGATCTATATTTGTATAATGATACTATTTTGTATAATGAATAATCTATAACATTACTATCAATTCAATCAATTCAAGTGCTTGCTTGTTAAGGTACTCGTTGTTTTCTTGTGGTATTCTACTATTAATTGCTGGAAGGTGTCCACTTCTAAGGGACCACATAGGGGCAATTTGGCCCCCAACCATTGAATTTGCCCATCCAAATCCTCAAAGGCCACGCTGATGTGAAATCTCCTCCCGACAGAACTCATGGACTGGCCGTTGAAAAAAAATCATTCAATCATACCCTCGTCTTGCATAGACCAAAGCAACTCAAATATTATTATTTTATCTTCACAAGGTTTGCATGATCCCACCATATTTTCATTCGACATCATTACAGAATATACTCTGAGTACGAGAATTTGTCTGCTTCATGTAATCTACGCCACGTTGCAAAAAGTAAGTTTCGAAGTCTTTCATATTATTCAATTGGCTTCATAAGCATTGTCCAAGATAGAGGAAAAGTGGGGTACTCAAGATTTTATGTCAAAAGATTTGAAAACATTAATAAAGTGGACAAGACAAGAACCACATTTGCATTCTTTAATTTCATCAATCAAATCTTTCTAGAGTAGGTACTGAAAGTTGGATGGAATTGATAGTCAACATGCCCTTTATTGTTGTGCTACATTGGATTTTCATGGAGGTAAAAAACAAGATAAAAGATGACATCTCTTTCTATCGGTTTTATTACTATTAGGTTATATTTTTATTTTGTTTGGGATGGGCTTTCACTTACTTTCATTCCTTAAAGGGTTATGTTTTTGGATTTCTTTCAATCTATATCAAAGGTCATTTCACTATAATCAAAAGTAGAAAAGACTTTGTATGCTATTTTATTAAAAAAAATTTATTATGATAAAATTTTTTGATGTTCTTTATATAACAGATAAGTTTTTGGCACATTAACTTGATTTTTATCATGCTACTTTGTTTGTGTTCTTTAACATTGCATTAAGTAGTTAAAAAGAGTGTTTCAACGAGTGCACATTTTGAGGATGATCTAATGTGGGTCTTTTAATATATTATAGTTTATACATTATTACTATTGTATATTTTATTTTTGACATGTAACACATAGACACACAAAAAACATAGTGTAATGGAATAGAATCTGTTCTAGAAGAGCAAATAGTATGAGATAAAAGTAGTAACAAACATGTTTTGGAAGATATTTCACCTACCACATATATAGATGACAAAAGAGCAAAAAGTATGGTAGAAAAATAGTAACAAATGAGGTTAAGGACATTTCACCTACCATACATATAGACTACAAAAGAGAAAAAAAAGTGGGATAAAAGAAATGGCAAATATGATTTGAAGGACATTTCACCTACCACATTAATAGACAACGAACATAATTTATATTCATATAGTTTCATAGCTTGACATTTGATTATGTATTTAACAATATAAAAATTAAATGAGAATTCAACATATTTATTATTCTTTTCTACCTATACACATTTTGAGGATGATCTAATGTGGGTCTTTTAATATATTATAGTTTATACATTATTTCTATTGTATATTTTATTAATGTGGGTCTTTTAATATATTATACTTTATACATTATTACTATTGTATATTTTATTTTTGACATGCAACACATAGCCACACAAAAAAACAAAGTAGTGTAATAGAATAGAATCAGTACTAGAAGAGCAAAAAGTATGAGATAAAAGTAGTAACATACGTGTTTTGGAAGATATTTCACCTACCACATATATAGATGACAAAAGAGCGAAAAGTATGGTATACAAGTAGTAAATGTGGTTAAAGACATTTCACCTACCACACATATAGACTATAAAAGAGAAAAAAAAGTGGGATAAAAGAAATGACAAATATGATTTGAAGGACATTTCACCTACCACATCAATAGACAACAAACATAATTTATATTCATATAGTTTCATATCTTGACATTTGATTATGTATTTAACAATATAAAAATTAAATGAGAATTTAACATATTTATTATTCTTTTCTATTAGATTAGTTTAGAAAGATAAATAAATAATGCATTCAAAGGGTGTGATATATTTGTTTACTTATTAAAGTATGTAACATCATTGCATCAAAATGATTATTACTAAAAAAAACTTAAAATTAATACTATATGATTAGTTCTTGATTTATATCCTTTGTTCAATATAATAATTCTAATAGAGCACTTCAAGAGGTTTCCAAAAAAGTGGTTATAATAGAAACCATGGTACATGGTTCAAAAGTTATGGCTTTTGGAAGTTGTGCCATCAAAACTCAAGTTTCGATACAAAAAGGAAGAGAGAAAAAAACACTTAGGCGGGAAATTGAACTACTAGGTACCAAAATGAGAAATTCTCACTTTCTAGAATATTCTAAGGTGGTTATTCATGCTACATATACATGGGTGCAGGTGGGTTTCAGGCTCAGTTCCAGAAGTGTAGATTGTAGCTTTGTCTTGTAGGTTATTGTAATGAAAATCCCCATGGTTGTAGCATGTTATTTTTTTGAATATTGTAATGTCATTTAATTGTGGATAATAGAAAACAAGTTTTTATGTTCTTGTAATTGTTTGGTTCTTGAAAATTTTTGTTTATTTCCCTATTGTGTTGTGTGAGTTTGGGTTAGTAAGGGAAGTATCCTTCATCAATTTATAAATTGAAAATTTTTTTTTTACTATAAGAACTCATAGAAGATGTAGATATTTTGCATGATAGTATTCAACTGATGTGATGATTTAAACAATTTTAATATTGTAAAGAGAATGTTTCATATAACTAAAACTAATCCAAGTTGTGAGAATAGTGAAATCAATATCAAAGGAAGCCCAATGACTCATTTTGATTTTAAATAAAATTGACGTGTTTATAGATGGACAATAATTAACACAATATAAAACAAAGAGCATTTTTATACTATTTAAAATATTAATTATTTTACTTTCTATAGTTTTAATTAAAACTTGGAAAATTATTAAATTATATTGTACTAAAATTTTTGGGTTATATTTATTGTAATATACATACGTACATACGTACGTATGTACATACATACATACATACATACATATGTATGTATGTATATATGTATAGATATAGATATAGATATAGATATAGATATAGATATAGATATAGATATACATGTTCTTGACCACCAAAATCTAGGAACTAGATTCAACTAGAAGTACATAGAATACTACATAGAAGAGAACTAAAAACTAAAGAAAATTATGCTAGAGGAAAAATGGGAGTAAAGCTCAACCAAAAAAAATAAGAATAAAGATCAACTTAATATATGTGATAGCGACATATATACACAATATGAAAATACATAACCAAAGTCTAAAACTACACCCATTCCAAATATTTTCTTCTACCCCTTCTTCCTTGATTTGAGCTTGAGAAAAATCATAATTAATAATTTAAGGGATGAACATTAGAGAAAGAGTAGTAGAGAATTTTTGGCTCTACTTCCAGGATGATGAAAATAACCTAACCTTCTTCCAAGGAGGGAAGTGATCAAGAGATTTATAGTTCACTAGAAGGTCTAATGCTCGATACTTGTTTTGAACGTCTTCCACCACCTTTGAGCCAAGAATTTATGAATATGCAATAAGCTCCTTGGAAATAATAATTTCATTTTGTACCTCCAACACAATCTTGAATGCATCATACAGTGAAGCCAAATAAGATTTTTGGGCTTATGCTTGGCAATTGAAGAGGACTCTAATATTTGCATCTCCTAAGAAGAAATTATAGTTTCACACCATTTCATGCAATGTATTCTTCACACATAATTTTCTTTGCTATGTGCATCATTTGAGCAAAGAATTGGGACAAATCAAGACATTAGATAGGAAAATTGATAGAGCATGAGAGGAGAACAATAACCTTGGGGATACTGGTAATGTAGGTTTGAGAAAAATGAGTAGTTGGTTGAGGTATTTGTGTCGTCATTAATGTTAACATACTTTTGTTGTCATTAGTGATTGGTTGCCACAATTGTTATTGAGTTTCCTGTGTAGTAGTGTTGAGAGATATGCTCCACATTTCTTCTATCTTGTAAATCTATTGATTTAGTTTGGGTATGTCATTGAGAAGTGTTTGGAGATGTTGGATTCAAGTTTTTGGGATTCAGATTACAATTTAGAGGACTTCGTAATTATCTGAGCGTAATAATGGTTGAGAAAGTTTCTTATGTGAAATGTATGCTCCATATTTCTTCGTGTGTCGATTTCTAGTGTTGTGGTTTTGGAATTGAGCTTATAATTTCCTTATCCTCATTAAGTTGAGATGGTGCAAGATTTTGGATTTTAGAGGCAAGGTTTTAATGTTTGATGGTGTTCTTTCTCTAGGTTTGTCCGACCTTGAGTGTTTACACTTTAATTAAAATCCTTAGTGAATGAAAGTTGAAGAGTAATGTGTATGATGCTTATTTTGGTCCTAGTTAAGGCGTGCTGTGGTCCCCTTCTCATTCCTTTCCATTATGAAAATGTTTAGGTGTAGACCCAATTTGAATTATGCTCAGTTAAGATGCTTGGATGACCTTGGGAGAATTTTTTTGCATGAGGATGATATTGTAGTGGTATGAATGGCAAACCTATCAAAATAGTACACCACAAGAAATAAACCATTAGATTCATTGGTTAGTCATCAAAATTCAATGAAACACACATAAAACCAACAAAAACTAAATTATTACTTCCTAATTAAGGTGAGTATGATCCTAAATAATGGTGCTCTCAAATTTGAAGCATAAGATCAGTGACTTGACTTCCTTAAAATGGAAGATTCAACATGATTTGTACATCTATAATGCAAAATACTATGAAAGCCTCAAGAAACAATGCACATTAACTAAGAAACATGATCAAATTAAACCAAATTTGTAGTTGACATGATTCAAATGATGATCTAGAATGATATTTAACTCTCAAAAGGCTATTAAATGCTCTCATAAGTCCTAGAAATTTTTTGGCATAATGTAGCTACTTGAATTCTTGACCAATTAAGCTTGGATTGAGCTTTCTTTTATAGGATTTCATGAGAAATTAGTGGATAGGATTGAATTGTAAAGAATGGTTGAGATTTAAAGTTGATCCATGTGATGTGTTTTGGTTGGTCAATTGAGCTCATGTCCTTTTGTGATGAGTTGGAGTTTAGAACCAATTTAGTTAACTCTTTTAATGCATTTATTGAAAAATGGTATTTTGGTTCCTGATTTAATTAATTATGCTAGGACAATTTAATTAAATGATTTGATCTTTTGATGAATGACTTTTATTGTCTGATTAAGGATTAATTATGCAACTAGGTGGATAAACTTAATTACATAATTTAGCCTAGTGCTTTGAGTGTTTTGATGATTTTGATTAGGTCCCGACCCTTTGAACAGGGTTTAAGGAAAATTTGATGAAATCAAGGGCACTTGATTACACTAGGCCATTTTAGGATGATAACTATAATCACCTAAAAATGGACAAGATTAATTCATGTGAGCAACCAAGGAAAAATCAAGGCAATAAAATCAAATCAAGATGAAATCAAAGCACAATTACAATCTAGCCATAATCCAAATTTAATTGAAAATCAAAAGCAAATAAATCAATTGAAATCTAATAAATCAAATGAAATCAATAAATTGTGCAATTAATCTAATTAATTGCATAGTTCATTTAAATCAAATCAACCCATTTAAGGGGTGCACATGGCTAAACATATTAAATAAATTCAATTAATAAATCCTAATTTTCCCTCAACCACCAAAATGGGAGGAAAATGCATCAACTAATAGGATTTAAGGATCAAGCTCAAATCGAATCTCCATCACACATAGGGAGAAAGCATCTTTTCCACCCATTTTGTCCTCTTGTCCCAAGCTTTGAGGAAAAATTATTTAAATGGTCTCCAAAGGTGGAACCATGGGATAAACCTCAACTTAACCATGATCAAATCAACTCTACCCCTACCCTTGCCAAAATCTATAAAAGCAAGGCATAATTCAATCAATAATCATCCACAAATATGAGAATAGCATCAAACCTCTTGCAATTTTAAGCTAGAAAGGCAAATTTAGAGCCAAATAGGTGTAATTTCATTTGGAATTAATCTTTTAGCATTGTTTATCATTCATTCTCGTATTAGGGCTGTCACTAATAGAAGGTTGCTGAGAGATTTACATTAGCAAACCTAATTAGAGAGCCATAGAGTGCTCAATTGTCATTTAATTTGCTTAATTAGATTGCTATTTGTGGTAATTTAGTTGTTATTTTGATTTATTGACAATACTAACCCTATGAAGGTACTTAATCTAGTACACAAAATGACACCTACCGTGGGGCATTAGGCCTCATTTATCTAAATTTCAGAGAATTTGTTATCTTCTATCATTTTTCCTTGTTTATTCTCCGTTTTACAGGTTCTTCTACAAATTTGAGAGTTCCTGTTGCGCTTACAAGCATTTCTTCTGCGTGTTTAAGGCCTGAAACAACGCATCCATGACAAAGTTTTGTGCCTTTACACAATGAAACAACACATTTGATAACTTCTATCTTCCGTCTTTCATTCTTTTAGCGCTTTCACCCTGACTCCACAACGCATACAATCAATTCTACAACGCATTCAAAGTTTTCTTTATGCACATTTAGTTCATTAAATAGCGCATTTAAATTCCATTTTTGTGCATTTAATAATTTCTACTGTGCATTTAATCATTTTTGCTACGCATTTAATAATTTTTATTATGCATTCAATTATTCTGCTGCGCATTTAATCATTTCTGCTGTGCATTTAATCATTTTTGCTGTGCATTCAATCATTTCTGCTGCACATTTAATCATTTTACTGCGCATCCAATCATTTCTGCTACGCATTCAATTTTTTTAAAATTTTTTAAATTTTGACAGTAAATAATGTTTTCTGTATGTTGTTTTGATGCCAGGACATAAAAAATGAATTGGAAACCAGAGGCCAGAATCCACAATGAGAATAAAAACATCACAAAAAGGTTGAAAAGAGAGAAAACTCTTCATCTTAACAACCTTTTGGGAAGATTCCAAGAAGCAAGGTAAAGAGTATGAAAGATATCTGCATATAATTGATTTGTACAAATTTAAATTTGTTTCTTTAAATTGGATATTGGTTCCTTAAGTTCATCATTTTAATCAATTTTAAGGAAAGGAATAAAGTTCAAATTGCTTGGATTTCTTCAATTTGTTGTTTTGTGTTAGACTAAAGATTTTCAAAGGGATGCAAAGGAGTGGGAACGATCACCACTAGGTGAGTTGAAAACATGGAAAAATCTTTGCTAGGTACAAATCAAGGTAAGCCTCAAACTTGGTCAATTTTTGTTTAAATTATGGCATTGTAATTTTTGCTAAAATCTAGTAATTAAACCAGCTTAAAGGATAAAATCAAGCATTTAATCAAACAACCCCTTGTTTGTGGAGGAGAGTAGAAATACTCAATTCCCATTAGTTAGTGGGTTTGGAAAATTGAACATTGTTAATAGTGCTTGGGAAATACGAATAGAAAGGGATATGCTCTTCACCTTTTGGTGAATCAAACTCCCAAAACTTATCTCTTAAATCCATTTTTATTGCTTTAAAAATGAACATGCTATATCTTTAGTGGGCTCGCCTCCTAAGATTTTCCTTAACGAGGCTAGTGAGAGGGACAACCCAAAGTGGGATACAATTGCCTTTGCTGCAATAATCCAACTCACTATAAAAAAAAATGCATTCATCCTTAATGGGGTGAATGACAAAAGGATATTAAGTCTCAAACTTCCTCTAGGAGTCCTTCGGGATTGTGCAAAACTTTGATATATCGGTGGTGGGAAGCCCCTTATTTTTGGGGGATGAAACTTGATATTTTTTTAGATGGAATCCATACCAAATCTTTGATAAATTAGCAAGTCTACCTCATTAGAGCCATTTAAAAGCCAAATTTGACCTTAGGTAGATTTCTTGGAAGAATTTCTTGTGATAGTTGATAAAATCATTGTGTTGTGCTTGAAGGTCTATGATTAAAAAAAGAAAACATCCATTAAGATCCAAAAATCAATTAACAACAAAAATTCAAAAGAATATTCTATTCACAAGAATTCAAGATATGGAAAAAGAAAGGGATACATCATCCAAAAAATTCTCATTAAGAATAATGTTTCCTTATCTCTATGATCCTAATATTACATCCACGTCTCCATATTCTTTAGAAAAAAGGGCTATTAAAAAATCTCACATTGAGTATATCTTTGATCAAAAATAAAATATGAATACCCTATATTTGATCAAGAAAATCCTAATGATAATCCAATCTTTGATGATGAACCTATTTCACAATATCAAGAGAATCCCATCTTTGATCAAGGAAATCAAGAGGAATTAGTCCCATTTCAACAATATTCATCACATGACAACACTTTGATCAATACTTATACATATAAATATCCATGGGATAGATCATTTACTCCTTTAGGAATTTCATACGAATTAGCTTTGGAAAAACTCCTTGAAAATGATTTCATTGCGTTGCCTCAAATCACTTCATGTGATTTTATATTTTTGAGTAAGTATTGTGCATATCATAGACATAATGAACATGAAACTTTAGATTGCATGGAGTTGAAGCATAAAATCCGAAACCTTATTGATCATAACATAATTGAAATTGAAAATCCTAATGACTCATCTAAAGATCAAACCTATGAACCTATGTATAAAAATGGTCCTCTTATATCCTTCACCTATTCCACCACTCCTCCATTTCATATAGAAGAAAATCTATCCAATATTCCTCCATCAAACAAAGATCCAAATAATTTTCATAATGATTATGTATACCCTCAAGGGCTACCTCTAAAAGAGATCCAAGCTAACCTACATCCTGCTACAAACTTCTTCCATGCTTCAAAGGTTATAGACCCCAAGCCTTCATGTTCTACAATGCCTATCATTCATAATTAAAATGAACCTTCATTAGCCCTTCAAGAATCCCATATGAACATCCAAAATCCTACCTTATCCTTAGAAGTGGCTCCATGTCAAGAGACTAATCAAAAGTGCAAAGAAACAAGTATTAATAAGGATCAAGATCAAGATAATATCCCTCCTTATCCTATATTTGACCAAAGTCCCATATCCCAAAATGTTAGAAATAGGAAATACTGACTGGGGTGGGTGAATCAGTATTTCACAAACTTTTACTTTTGCCCAATTATGGATATAAGAAATTAACTTGAAGCTTGCATAAGAGACTAACCTAAGTAAACTGAATAACAAGCATAAAAATAAAACAAATGAACTCATAACACCATGTTTTTTCTTGAGAAAACCTTAGCGAAGGGAAAACCCCGATGGGGATGATACCTGTAATACCCCAAAAATGGGCTATAAGTTCATTAATCTTCTACATCTACATATCGAACGAAATCGACATCGAAGTCCTAACCTAAGGCACATCTGAATATCATCGAATCCTAATTGATTATCTCAAATTCTGCATCGGGGAATATTCCTAGTAATATTCCTAATCATCATAATTATCTTTGATTTAATGATTATTTGGCGATAAATCCTATTTATCCTAAAGTTTAATTAATTGAATATTCTCAATATTTAATTAATTAAATTTGATTTTGCCACTTAATTATTTAATTAAATTTAATTAAATTTAATCCTAATTATTATTATTTAAATTTGACAATAAATTAAAATTTCTATCATTAATTGATTAAATTCTTATTTAATTAATTAAAACAAGTTGTCATATTTGATGATATTATTTTTGAATAAAAGTTTGATTAAATGATTGATTAACCCATAAATCAATTGTTTTATTTTTCAAAATCAGTTAAGTTGAGAATAAATCACTTTATTTATTTATTAATTCATAATTATCCATGTGCACAATCAAAGAGCAGTTAAACTCCAAATCAGAAAATCAATGCAAGTTATTGACTTTTTGGAACTCAACATCATTTTTGAGTTTTAAAGTTGATCTAAACTTCTAATTTGAGTTAAAAAGCTATTTTTGCATGATTTGCATGTTTTTGTGAATTAAATTATCTTTATTTAAAAATAACTCAAAAATCAAGTTGAGTTTATTTGAGTGATTTATGGCTTTTTCCATGCACCTCCAAAGCCTTGGATTTCTATAAAAACAAGGCTCAACTCTTCATAATACATCTCTCAAATCCACAAGAATTGCATAATCACGCTGGAGAATTGAAATTGGAAGAATCAAAGCTTCTTGCGAATCAACATTGCTGTGAGATCAATCTTATTTTTACATTCATTTTAGCTTCATATTGCATATTATTGTTAGATCATTTAGCATATCATAACATATCAGTTTTTACATATCATAGATTCATATCAAGTTTTTATCATTCTTATTGCATCTAAAAAAAATAAAAATATAGATTAATTGCATTCATCTTCCATATCCATCTTTTGCATTCAAATCCTTCATTTAGGTGTTGTCAAGGTCACTGATCTCAATACAATTTGAGAACATCATACTCGCACGTATTAGAAGGCAGTAAATCGCCTGGTTAGTTTATATTTCAATTCATTGCACGATTTCATTTTTTCTAACCTCTAATATTTTACTAAAGTGTTGTGTCTACAAATTAGGTACAATTTTCATACACACATTTCTGGTGCCCACCGTGGGGCAACCCACCTTTACATGCTAGTTTTTATTTTTTTGGGGAGCTAAAACCCTAAAGTTTCAAAGATTTAATTTTATCTCCCAAACGGCTTGGAGTTTTTCTTTGAATTTTTTTTTTGCAAGTTGGAAACATATCAGGAAAGCTACAGTAAAAAATTTAGAATTTTTTGAGATGTTTTGAATTTTTAATAATTTGTTTGTTGAAATTCCAAAAAAAATCAATATCTGACGCAAATCAGCATATTTTTTGGAAATTTTTATATTTTCGGAAAGCTCTTTAAATTATACAAGGGGTCCAATCTTTGTATTTTAAATTTGGATGCAATATAATAGCTCAAATAGTCAATTTACAAAAAACTGGTCTATTTTGATAAAATGGGTCTCTAGGGCACAAATGAAGAGATTTTTCTAAAATTTTTACATTTTTGGAAAGCTCTCTATTTTTTAGTAGGGGTCTCTATTTTGAATTTCTATTTTTGTGGCCAAAATCATAAAAAAAAATTAGATCTTGTTGACTAGGTCAAATGCAGCAAAAAAATAAAGTTTTGTGATGGGTATGCACTTATTTTTTTTACATGGTTCAATGAATGATATGAGTTGTCATTTGGGTTAATTGTTGGTTATTATTGTTGATAATAATTAATTTTTAGAGCTAACCCTATGGTTTTCATAAGTTGAATATATGTTGCATATCTTGTTTGCTTGTTTACTTGTTTGAGAGTTCGTCGCTTGCATGGAAAAGCTCAACAAGAATTGCTAAAAATTAGGTAAAATCTACTAAGCGCATTGCGAGGATCCCAAGTATTCTCCTTCATCTAATAAAATTTTGATTTGGACTTAAAATAAATCTCTTATGTGTCTGGCTTGTGTGCATCTTTTCATGCTTTTGTCTATTTCTACACACTTGCATAATTGATACTAGGTTGTGACCCCTTAAAGATTCATTAAGTAGTCTTAGATACTTGTGATTGATCTTGATTTCTATCTTGGGTTATTGGACTCGCTAATCTGCCGACCCCTCATTCCACCCCCTGGTTGCAAGGTCAGTACCACATTAAAGGGGAGGGGTCAACAGGACATAAGCGTTAAGTGTTCCACTTGGCAACCCATTTATGCTTTTAGGAACTCACTTGTTTTCTAAATTGGGGACTCATTTTCAGCTTGTGTGAGGTGTTAAGTGTTCCACCTTGTGGACTCATCTCATATTCTCTTTAAGCGTTAAGTGTTCCTCTTTCTTCTTTTTGGGTACTTTTGGTAGATTTGCTTTTTGGAAACATACATCTATGCTCACATAGTAATTAGGCCCTATGAACACTATTCGTGATTCTTGAGAGATTGGATTCCCAGTGAAATCCTTCTTGATGACAGAATCCTTGTAGGTAGGGAGGATACTTAGTGTGTTTCACATTCAACTTGGTTAGTGCATCTTCTCTTATTGATCGATACATTCTCTCCCAAGAGAGGTTGATAGATCACGTGGGGTTGACATCACGAGCTTTGGTGAATCAAAATTGGTTAGTGTGCCTTCTCTTATTGATCGATACATTCTCTCCCCGGAGAGGTTGATAGATCATGTGGAGTTGACATCATAGACCTTAGTGAAGCAAAACTTTGTCTTAGCGTGTCAGATTTATCTATCTGCTTTGTTTGGGTTAAAAGTGAAAAGGTGTCAAAAACCTTGGATCCGGAGCTAAGTCCCCTTGTGGTACAATACTGTGAGTCATCTTTAGAGAGGGTTAATCGTAGTGGACATTCCCTTCACAAGGAAAACTATGTTGACGGAACCTCAAGCGGTAATAGCCATTTTCACCGTGGTAGTGACAGCCGCTATATAAATGTCTTTGTGGAAGAAATCTTCACAGGTGTGGTTCATTGTTGGGTTGTCAGATCTCCCTAGCAGCTCTTGAAGATTAAGTTCTCAGACTGTGTCAAAACCCTGGTGCACTGGGATTGGAGTTCACCCCTTTGGATCATAAAAGTTGCAGAGTCAAACCATTACTAAAAAGCCTAGAGAGGCCAAATTTTCATTTTCTAGGGTATATGTGCGTTATTACAAAACATTTTGGAACATACACAATTAGTGCTTCGAAGGATTAGAATGAATAAAATCACTTGATTGTTCATGCGCAAGGTTGCTTTTGCCCTTGTTCATTATTTTCAGACATGCTTGAAATCACTAGCTTGCTATTTTGCGTGCTTGTTTATCTATCTGGTTATTGAAAATGAACAAATCTGTTATAATCTTCAAATCTGGACAGTACAATTTGCAAACAAGCTAAAACTGAAAACCCTAAATTTGCAAAATTTGAAGTGAAATTCTTTTCTGGAGTCAAAAGTCATCTCATAAGGTCAGAAAGTCATACAAGTTTTTGTCAAATGTCATTTTAGTACTGCCCAACTGTCGTATGGTGAACTACCCAGTGTCGTATGAGTTTTTATGCCAGAAAATTCAAAAGTCAAAATCCTACTTGCAACTGTCATATGATATTTTCAACTCTCATTTCATTACCTACCAACTATCGTACGAGTTTTGCAATTGTTGTTTCATGGCATACCCACTATCGTATGAGTCTACAGAGTGTCGTTTGAGAAATTTTGAAAAGTTGTCAGAAAATTGTCAGAATTGCCAGATACCCAGCTTTTTCAGCCTAGTTCTAGAATCTGTCATACAAATCACTATGTCAAGAACAAAATAGTAGCCATTGAGAATTAGTACACATGTCTCAAAGAATCAGTACACATGAGGAAGAAATTCTAATCACAGCTATGATGAAGCAGATGCAAGCTATGTAAGTCAAACTTGACAAACTTGAGAAAGAAAAGGAACCTAAAGTGTTCTCCATGGAAGCTTTGTGCCCTTTTCCATTTGATAAAGACTTGTACATATCACCATGCCTCGAGACAGAATGTGAGCAGTGTGACAATCCTTATGATACCTCTTCCACAGAGAGTGACACATCCATCTTTAGAGACTATGATGACTATGATGATGGACAATATAATGATACCTGTGACACCTCTCACTAATACATTTGGGGTGAAATTGCGATGGCCATTTGCGACGGCAGGCAAATGTCATGCGGTTTTGCCTTTTTTTTTTCAAATATAGCCCGACACCATCGCAATTTGCGACGACAATACATTTGGCACTGTCGCAATTGCGACGTTGTCGGGATATAAGCGCAAAATTAAAAAGGAACGTTGTCATGTGTGTTTTCAACAGTGCCGTAACCCTCCGCGAAATCACATCAGGATATAAGGGCAAAAAAAATAAGAACGTTGTCATTTGTGTTTTCAACAGCGCCGTAACCCTCCGCGAAATCACATCGGGATATAAGGGCAAAAAAAACAAGAACGTTGTCATTTGTGTTTTCAACAGTGCCGTAACCCTCCGCGAAATCACAGCTACAATTTCTGAGTACGTTGGGTTTATTTTTCTTTTGTCATTATTATGTAATCTGGTATTTAGCTGTTAGAGAGCTAAAATACCCAGAAATGAGGACATATCTATGTTGAATTTATTGTTAGCGGCTTTGGTTATTTAGAAGTTTAATTTTATTTGTTCATCTTTCAAGCACAAATGTTTTGTGGACCGTAACGTCTTCATTGTTTCGGGTATGCAGTGAAACAACCCTAACTTGCAATTGCGATGTTGTCGGGATATAAGGGCAAAAAAAAAAAGGAACGTTGTCATTTGTGTTTTCAACAGCACCGTAACCCTCCGCGAAATCACATCGGGATATAAGGGCAAAAAAAACAAGAACGTTGTCATTTGTGTTTTCAACAGCGCCAAGAGAGATTCCCTCCGCGAAATCACAGCTACAATTTTTGAGTACGTTGGGTTTATTTTTCTTTTGTCATTATTATGTAATCTGGTATTCAGCTGTTAGAGAGCTAGAATACCCAGAAATGAGGACATATCTGTGTTGAATTTATTGTTAGCGGCTTTGGTTATTTAGAAGTTTAATTTTATTTGTTCATCTTTCAAGCACAAACGTTTTGTGGACTGTAATGTCTTCATTGTTTCGGGTATGCAATGAAACAGCCCTAACTTGTGACTACCTTCACGGTACTTGTGTACATTATCATGTTGTCTTTACAGTGACTGTCCTCATTCAAGTGGCAATTACACAAGGGACAGTCACTGTGAGATGTCCTCATTTGTGACAAGGACAGTCACACTTAGGACATCTCATAGTGATATTCCCTTGTGTAATTTCCACTTGAATGTATTGCTATTGAACCACATTAATGCTTTTCTTCTTCAACAAATGAGGACAGTCACTGTAAAGACAACATGATAATGTACACAATTACCAAAAAATGATCTTGTTAATTGATGTAACACTTTGTCTTGCTCACTCCCTATCCTTCACTAGGGTCTCTTTAGGCCAATGTTTTGACTTGATAGGGTACTTAACTATCCCTACACTCTTTAGGTATCTCTACCCAAGATCCCACTCCTTCAACTAGTGCACACCAACAAGAAATACAACGAACTCTGCTCAATACCAATCTAGCTACTGGGACACTCCTAGTCTTGTCTTCACAAATTGAAACACATTCAACTAGAACTTTACTCCATGGAGAGGCTGGCCACTAGGACCTCTATTGGTTTCAATATTACTCCTTCACCTATACTTTTCATCAGTACTTCAATCCGGTTCATCAAACCATGCCAATTGCACCCAAAAATAGGCTGCTAGCAATTAGGCCTTTGTCAAGCCTTTTTGTTTATATTAAGCCACCTAAAGGGCTTAGGATTCAGATGCCCTTTATTGAGAACTCCAAGATATCTAAGGTCTTCTCCTCCTAGATTTTTTGTACACCAACTGCTACAGCCATGCCTGAAAACAAGTATTTTGACACAACTTGGACAGTCTGACTAAGAGTTTGTTTTCTTAGCAGCCAAAGAAACTCACCCAATCTTCTAATTTGACTTGGGGCTTCTTTAGATGTGTGTCTACCTCTCCATGAGATTTTAGTTGAAGCAACCAATGCATTCAACTTGTTGTAATCTTCTTGTAATGATTTGTCATCCCTAACTGTGCTCAACTGACTCACCTAGGACATCATTGCAAACATAGAAAATGAGCTTCCCAGGGCCCCTCCTTCCAAACATATAGTACATGGAGTCTCCTCACCCATTCCAAGAGCCCATACAAAATTGACAATGGAATGATGAGCTAAGACTCCATTTGTTCAACCTGCCTGGTTCAAACCAATGATAGGGTACTTAACAAAAGAATTAACAAACTAGTTGGAATGCTTCAAAACTCAAAAAAAACACAACACAGAATAAAAAAACAACTTGTACTAACTTTTCCAATAGACACTGCGAGCTATCTAATCCATTAATCAACTGAAAACAAAGAAACAAAAAAACTCAAGAATTCACTAAAACCGTGTTACTCTACAAATCTTCTTAATTCCAAATGTTTTTCCCCCCAACCTTTTGCACAGATCGATGGAGGCCTCTTATAGTTGATCTGATGCCTAATTCAATGGTTTCATATAGTTACATAACCATCTTACTCGAAAATGCTCCCTTGCACAAATGTTGTCAATGTTGTGAATGACAACATTGACAACTTGTTACAACCTTTGGGATTTTGGTTCAAAACTTATTGTTCAAACACCATAAGACCCTAACCATGACTTAGTTAGGCTATTTAGACCTCACATAGGCCACTTCTACACTTCTTTGCCCAATTTGACCCCTAAATGCTTCATTCCCACTTTTGCCACAATATTGGTAACTTGGGTACAAATTGGCACTTGCCTTCACAAAGGTCACACATGAGGACATCTCACAGTGATCGATTGTCCCTTGTGTAATTGCCACTTGAATGTATTTCTATTGAACCACATTAATGCTTTTCTTCTTCAACAAATGAGGACAGTCACTCTAAAGACAACATGATAATGTACACTCACTGTAAGGACAGTCACAAATGAGGACATCTCACAGTGACTGTCCCTTGTGTAATTGCCGCTTGAATGTATTGCTATTGAACCACATTAATGCTTTTCTTCTTCAACAAATGAGGACAGTCACTCTAAAGACAACATGATAATGTACACTCACTGTAAGGATAGTCACAAATGAGGACATCTCACAGTGACTGTCCCTTGTGTAATTGCTGCTTGAATTACACAAGGGACAGTCATTGTGAGATGTCCTCATTTGTGACAAGGACAGTCACACATGAGGACATCTCACAGTGATTGTCCCTTGTGTAATTGCCACTTGAATGTATTGCTATTGAACCACATTAATGCTTTTCTTCTTCAACAAATGAGGACAGTCACTCTAAAGACAACATGATAATGTACACTCACTGTAAGGACAGTCACAAATGAGGACATCTCATAGTGACTGTCCCTTGTGTAATTTCTGCTTGAATTACATAAGGGACAGTCATTGTGAGATGTCCTCATTTGTGACAAGGATAGTCACACATGAGGACATCTCACAGTGATTGTCCCTTGTGTAATTGTCACTTGAATGTATTGCTATTGAACCACATTAATGCTTTTCTTCTTCAACAAATGAGGACAGTCACTCTAAAGACAACATGATAATGTACACTCACTGTAAGGATAGTCACAAATGAGGACATCTCACAGTGACTGTCCCTTGTGTAATTGCCGCTTGAATTACACAAGGGACAGTCATTGTGAGATGTCCTCATTTGTGACAAGGACAGTCACACATGAGGACATCTCACAGTGATTGTCTGTAATGTCCCCTTTTTGGCTAACTTGGAAAACAGGAACAATTACTCCACTTCTCAGACTTACTCTATCAGATACTTACAATTAAACTAAGTAATGGAGGTTACTTAAGATATCAACCGCTATTTCAGATTCAATCACAATATGTGTGCAAGATGATATTGATACCAATATGTTTAATAGCACTGTCGGATATAATGATATGAAATATGCTATGAATATGATGTTTCCTATCACTTATAGTGATAGTATAATGATGGTATGTCTGATATAAACAATATCGATATACAATCAATAAGTATTGCTTACAGCAATGTATTTGCTGTGTCTGATATGATGATGTAATTATGCAAATGTGTAATATCGCTATGAGTGATATGTTTCTATTTCAGATTCTGAATTATATGCTTGCAACTTCAAATATTGATGCTATTTCTGACTATCCTTTCTATCTGTGCAATCATGGTGTTGTCTCTGATTTGCAATGATAAACTTGAAACCAAACTGCCAAAGGCAGATGCTCTATTGAGTATATCCAAATATGGATAAGTAAATAAAGTTCTAATGATGCCTTGAGTGACTGACGAGAATGCATTCTTATATTGTCTTTAACAAATGAAGAGATGCTATGAATGAGACGTGTCTTGTTTCTTCCTCCATGTCCCTTTGTTAATCACACCTTTCCATAATCCGACAGTTCACATAATATTATTTCATTATTTTCTGATCATAGATAACTCCCAGATTGACTCAATATCAAATCTTTTTATGAAGGTAATCTTCCCTAATTGGTAGTGCAACCAGTAGTTAACATCCATTGTGTTTGTATTAGTTTGGTCTAACTATCATTAGTATTTAGTCAATCGATATTAACTCTTGCCTTATCCCATATTGTTATGATGATATCCAATCTTTCTACTCTGATATAAGTCGATATCATTTTCTGATAATTGTCCATTTATTGGTTGATTGTTGGTAATGGAGTTTGATCTTCAAATTGACTTCCATTCCTGTTAATACTTAAGGATACATTGTACTTATTATCCATGACTGATGCCTCATTCATCAATAGCTTGTGATATAATCACTGATGCTTTTGTGTTTCTACAAGATGTGGTTTATCTCAGACAATCGATAATCTTTCAATCCTTTAGTCGATATCCTCCTATGTGGTGTCTATTGATATAGATAGTAGAATTCAATCTAGTTTATGTTATTGTCATGATAACATAGGAAGTGATGGTGCATATTTGCTAGCGGGTCTTCATGTTTGATATTGCTTTATCGGATATGTCATTGTCTAAACTTGTGCAATTAATGATTATTTATAATATATGAATGGTTATCCTTCTTGCTTATCAATACATCTTCTGAAACACATAGCGACCTATCCCTTATTCATATCATGTTGATCTTGACTTCATAGTATTTGGTTCATTAATCATCCTCTCATGGTATCGATGTTTAATGACTAGTGATTGTTGTATCACTTCTTCATTCCTCATCGTGATAGATAATGCAGATGTTTAATGTAGATGTATATCGATTACAGATATTCGATATTGCTTTAAACATTATTATTATTATTATTATTATTATTAATGTTATTGTTATTATTAAATATTATAATTAATGATGTTAGTAATATTAATAATATTATAATAAATATTATTATAGTGATAACATATTGTTTTATATTGAGAGGTTTATTAATATTATTTATATATTAAAATTATTATATCAATAATTGATTTAATATTATTACTTAATATATTATTATAATATAATATATATAATTTATTAATAATTATTTATTATTAATTTATATTATAATTATAATCATAATTATATTATTTATTAATATTTTAATATTATTTAATTAACATATTACTTATTATGCTAACTATATATTATTATTATCTTTTGATAATAATTATATATTATTGTTATATACCGTTAATAATAGATTATTATATATCATCTAATCATTTTATTATTATACTAAGTTCAATATGTCACGGCTCATGACATTGTCCCTTGTGTAATTGCCACTTGAATGTATTGCTATTGAACCACATTAATGCTTTTCTTCTTCAACAAATGAGGACAGTCACTCTAAAGACAACATGATAATGTACACTCATTGTAAGGACAGTCACAAATGAGGACATCTCACAGTGACTGTCCCTTGTGTAATTGCCACTTGAATTACACAAGGGACAGTCATTGTGAGATGTCCTCATTTGTGACAAGGACAGTCACACATGAGGACATCTCACAGTGATTGTCCCTTGTGTAATTGCCACTTGAATGTATTGCTATTGAACCACATTAATGCTTTTCTTCTTCAACAAATGAGGATAGTCACTCTAAAGACACCATGATAATGTACACTCACTATAAGGACAGTCACAAATGAGGACATCTCATAGTGACTGTCCCTTGTGTAATTGCCACTTGAATGTATTGCTATTCAGCCACATTAATGCTTTTCTTCTTCAACAAATGAGGATAGTCACTCTAAGGACAACATGATAATGTACACTCACTGTAAGTGTACATTATCATGTTGTATTACAAATGGACCTTATGTTGGTCGGGATATAAGTGCAAAAAAAAAAAGGAACGTTGTCATTTGTGTTTTCAACAGCGCCGAGAGAGATTCCCTCCGCGAAATCAAGCGGGTTATCATTTGTGTTTTGAACAAAGCGGGTTGTCATTTGTGTTTTGAACAGCACCGAGAGAGATTCCCTCCGTGAAATCAAGCGGGTTGTCATTTGTGTTTTCAACAGCGCCGAGAGAGATTCCCTCCGCAAAATCACAGCTACAATTTCTGAGTACGTTGGGTTTATTTTTCTTTTGTCATTATTATTTAATCTGGTATTCAGCTGTTAGAGAGCTAAAATACCCAAAAATGAGGACATATCTGTGTTGAATTTATTGTTAGCAGCTTTGATTATTTAGAATGCTTCCCCACAATACTTAATTACACAAGGGATAGTCACTGTGAGATGTCCTCATTTGTGACAAGGACAGTCACACATGAGGACATCTCACAGTGACTGTCCCTTGTGTAATTGCCACTTGAATGTATTGCTATTCAACCACATTTATGGGCCCGTTTGGACCACGACACACAGTAGCATCTACAGAGAAGAATATCCCAGGTGTAACAAGTTGTAAGAATATACCAACAGTTCTAAGAAGTTCCCTAGCACGTAGTAGCATCTTCTAATTGTCTATACCACTTCACAAGGTATTGTTTGCACACATTGTTTTTGGTTCTTTTGATGACCCTTGTTTTGAAATTGCTATTAGGCCTTGTAGCTTATATGTTTTGATTGCTGGAGAGCTTCTAAAGCTAAGCAAGAAGACCATTGCACGAGTTATAGCCGCGCGCTCAGGTTTGAAAATTGTATATTTTTTAATCTAATGTATATTTTAACTAGACTTTTAGCTTATTTTTGCTGTATATTTTAATCTAAAGGGAATCATGGATGTGAACTTGAAAGAATTTTGTACTTAGTTCTTATGGAGAGAATAGTAGTAGTTTACGGTCTAATATCAAATAGAGTTTTCCAATTACAGAAAGTTAATGAATTCTAATAGCTTATATGTTTTGATTGCTGGAGAGCTTCTAGAGCTAAGCAAGAAGACCATTGCACGAGTTATAGCCGCGCGCTCAGGTTTGAAAATTGTATATATTTTAATCTAATGTATATTTTAATCCTTTTGCCATGTCATGTAATATGTCTTGCCTTGTAGCTTATATGTTTTGAAATTGCTGTTAGGCCTTGTAGCTTATATGTTTTGATTGCTAGAGAGCTTCTAGAGCTAAGCAAGAAGACCATTGCACTAGTCGTAGCCGCACGCTCAGGCATGAAAATTGTATATTTTTTAATCTAATGTATATTTTAACTAGACTTTTAAAATATTAAAGGATTTAACTAGGTCTAAGAAGATTTGTGTACTTTTGACAATTTTGCTTAGTCACTGAAAGTTGTAGACTGAAGTTTTCATAGCCCAATTTTTGCTTCCTGCGAAGAACGATCATGTCAGATAATATAAGTGAAGAAAAAAATAGGGAGACAATCGCTAGATTGTGGTCTAACTTGAAAAGAAAAGGTGATGGAAAATGTTATTGTCCCTGCAAAATTTGTAAGGGCTTAAACCGTAGAAGATTGCTAATCAAAACAGTTAAGAGACATTGTAGGGAGAATGGTCACATTGAAGGGGGGCATGACTATCATCCACTAGTAAGTTGTTCATTATATCATTTTAACAATTTATATACATATGAAATCACTTGATGATGAGTTGAAGATCATGGTTTATTTATGTTAATCAATTTTATATAGGTTGATCTCCCCAGGGAAGTACATGATATGGAGGAACATGGGGGTGTGAATATCCAAGGTGAAGATAATGATCCCATGGAAGATGACGATCATGCGCCAGAAAACACAATTGAAGATGATGGTATAAATACATTGATCCATGACACATTTAGTCCAAGCGGATCTGATCATGATGATGATGATAGCCTTGATGTACCTCTACTTGAGAAGGCATACGAGCCCCTATACAAAGACTCCCAAACAACACTTCTCTCTGCTGTATTGTTGTTGTTGAACTTGAAGGTTATGAATGGTTTATCCAACATAACAATGTCACGTATGTTAAGGTATGTCATATATGTCTTTATAGTTAACAATAGTTTATAAATGTTCATCAGCTTTAGTTCATATGCTGCCATTTCAAGTATGATTAATGAAGTTACCTTTATCACAGGATGAAAGTGAGCAGTCAACATACTGGTACGGAGCTGGCAGCATTGATACGGTGACTAGGGCATCGTTTAATGGTGGTATTGTGTTTTCCCGTATTTAGGGCATCGGCCTTTTGAAGCATTGCCTTCATCTTTCTTAAGTCTGAGTTTTAAGTTTGTTTATCTCTCTCGGCGCTGTTGAAAATACAAATGACAACGTTCTTGTTTGTTTTGCCCTTATATCCCGATGTGATTTCGCGGAGGGTTACGGCGCTGTTGAAAACACAAATGAAAACACAAATCCCTTGTGTAATTGCCACTTGAAGGAGGACAGTCACTGTAAAGACAACATGATAATGTACACTTACAGTGAGTGTACATTATCATGTTGTCTTTAGAGTGACTATCCTCATTTGTTGAAGAAGAAAAGCATTAATGTGGCTGAATAGCAATACATTCAAGTGGCAATCACACAAGGGATAGTCACTGTGAGATGTCCTCATTTGTGACTGTCCTTACAGTGAGTGTACATTATCATGTTGTCTTTAGAGTGACTGTCCTCATTTGTTGAAGAAGAAAAGCATTAATGTGGTTGAATAGCAATACATTCAAGTGGCAATTACACAAGGGACAATCGATCACTGTGAGATGTCCTCATGTGTGACTATCCTTGTCATAAATGAGGACATCTCACAATGACTGTCCCTTGTGTAATTGCCACTTGAAGGAGGACAGTCACTGTAAAGACAACATGATAATGTACACTTACAGTGAGTGTACATTATCATGTTGTCTTTAGAGTGACTATCCTCATTTGTTGAAGAAGAAAAGCATTAATGTGGCTGAATAGCAATACATTCAAGTGGCAATCACACAAGGGACAGTCACTATGAGATGTCCTCATTTGTGACTGTCCTTACAGTGAGTGTACATTATCATGTTGTCTTTAGAGTGACTGTCCTCATTTGTTGAAGAAGAAAAGCATTAATGTGGTTCAATAGCAATACATTCAAGTGGCAATTACACAAGGGACAATCGATCACTGTGAGATGTCCTCATGTGTGACTATCCTTGTCACAAATGAGGACATCTCACAATGAATGTCCCTTCTGTAATTGCCACTTGAATGAGGACAGTCACTGTAAAGACAACATGATAATGTACACATACAATGAGTGTACATTATCATGTTGTCTTTACAGTGGCTGCCCTCATGTTGTATATTCTTCTCTGTAGATGCTATTATGTGCTAGGGAACTTCTTAGAACTGTTAGTATATTCTTACAACTTGTTACACCTGGGATATTCTTCTCTGTAGATGCTATTGTGTGCCGTGGTCCAAACAAGCCCATAAATGTGGTTGAATAGCAATACATTCAAGTGGCAATTACACAAGGGACAGTCACTGTGAGATGTCCTCATGTGTGACTGTCCTTGTCACAAATGAGGACATCTCACAGTGACTGTCCCTTGTGTAATTGCCACTTGAAGGAAAAAAGCATTAATGTGGTTCAATAGCAATGTATTCAAGCAGCAATTACACAAGGGATAATCACTCTGAGATTTCCTCATTTGTGACTATCCTTACAGTGAGTGTACATTATCATGTTGTCTTTACAGTGACTGTCCTCATTTGTTGAAGGAAAAAAGCATTAATGTGGTTCAATAGTGATGTAGAGTAGGCAGGGATTTTAGAATATACAAATATACATCCTTAACTCTCATTCCACCAAGGAAGAAGGAATTCCAATGGTTGAAATGTGAGTTAAGGTCTTTACATCAGTCAAACCCTGAAAATGAGGGTTTGTAAACAATGCACAGAAAATTTGAAATAACTTAGATATAAAACAAAGAGAATCAATCAAACCAACTTCCAAAGCATCAGATGTCACTATTACAACTTCCAGGCAAATTTTATCATCCAACCACCATCCGTACAGCCGTATAGAGTTCATTTTTCACCAGAAATGCACTAAAATAGGGTTATTTTTATTTTTTATGAAAGCAAAATGATTACAATACTGGTTCTCTATCTGTCTTTGACCATTTGAAGCCTAAAATAGGCTCTCCAAACATTGGTTCAACCATCTAGGTGGTTAGAACAGTTTATCCAACAAATGTCAACTTTGCTAAGCAACTTTTAAAGTTGCATTACAACTTTGCAAACAACTTTGCCGAGAAGGTTAAAAATGTGTTGTGAAACTTTAGGAACCTTATTAAAGTTATTTTGGACCTTCAAACTTCTTAACAACATCTAAAAGACACCTAATAAACACTTACTATGCTCATTTCATCCAAGGACTCAAAAGATGCCCAAGGTTTATAAGTCACCAAGGGGTCTTGTGTCCAACAAGTGGATGTTTATAAGGAGATAAAATCAATCCTTAATATTTATTACAAACCAAGAAAACATCTAAAACTCCTATTCTAATTTATTGTCATTCAAAAAGACTCTGATTTGTCATTCAAAAAGACTCTGATTTGTCAATCAAAAGGACCTTTCACCAGTCAATCCCTCAAAGCTCCAAGGTGAAAATCTTATGTTCCAATTGATAGGATTTGACTCCTTGGCTTCATGGAAACTTCCTTCAATCATGGTGTCTTTGGCTTGCATTAGGGATGCCCCTGCATCAAATAGCAATGCATTCAAGTGGCAATTACACAAGGGACAGTACATGCCCATTAAAGTTGGTGTTTTGTTATCCAGCATGACAATGGAGACAACATACTCTGTGTCAATTTTACTGATCAAATTTCCCTCCACCAGGCAAAGCAACAATCTGGGTATGATAAGGTGAAATTTTGTAGTCCTTTTGGGTATGATAACAGTTCCAGTTTCCAATAAGATGGTTCATTTTTATAATCTAGCTTCAATTTCTCTTGTGAAAATCTTTTTTTCATTTTATGGGTGGTAAAATATAATTATTATGCTAGAGGTGTGTACTTATGGATGATAATGAAACAAAATGATAAGATTTAAGACTCTTGTTTTTTTTTAAATAGCAATTTAAGTTTCCTTCTATTATAAATTACTGTTTTTCTATTTTTTAATGTATCAATTTTATTTATGAAATATAAATATATTAATAATGTTTTAGTGTTTTTAGGATTAGTTTATATCAATTCTATGTATCATCATTCGTCATTCAATTGTCAGTATTATTAATTTAGACTGTGCAATTGTAGAACTACTCGAATATGGGTTGGATGGATACTCAAGCAGGGGAACCCTCCTCAAATATCTCAAGCAGTGAACTTGGAAAAATGTGTCCTGAAGGAACCCTTTCCATCAGAGAGATAAAAGTACAAACAAGTAAAAGAAGCAGGCTCTGCAAATATGTTTTTGAGAAGAAAAATGATAGATTATTCGAGTATGGTTCATGAGGTATATCTAAAAAGACATTTTTTTTCTTATTATAATAAAAGAGGAAGTTGTGAATGTCAAAGTTGAGTGAAACAAAAATTATTTTCATCAAATTTTGTTAGGCTTTCTTTTGGGAATAGTTTCTTACAATATTGCTATTAAGATTTTTATTGTGTAGTTTTTAGATTAGGTTTATAAAATTATATTTCATGAGTAGTGATTCATATTAATCAATTAACGATACTTTTGGAAGGTATTTTCAATGTGTCAAATTTTGATATTTTTACAAGAATTAGATTGTGTAATTTTTTTAATTAAAGTCATTGACTCATATTTCATAAATAATAGTTCTCATGAATCCATCTCTTATAAGATTGAATAGTCTATTTAGGAAGTATTTCTGATAGTATGTCAAATTATGATATTACTATTACCATTAGATTGCATGGCTTTGAAGTCAACCTCGTTGACCCATATTCTTCTCTGTAGATGCTACTATGTGCTAGGGAACTTCTTAGAACTGTTGGTATATTCTTACAACTTGTTACACCTGGGATATTCTTCTCTGTAGATGCTACTATGTGCCGC
Organism: Chamaecyparis obtusa; assembly: GCA_027943335.1. Lineage (NCBI taxonomy): Eukaryota > Viridiplantae > Streptophyta > Pinopsida > Cupressales > Cupressaceae > Chamaecyparis > Chamaecyparis obtusa. Next base: position 716,518 of record BSBK01007079.1, read on the forward strand.
GGTCCAAACGGGCCCATAAATGTGGTTGAATAGCAATACATTCAAGTGGCAATTACACAAGGGATAGTCACTGTGAGATGTCCTCATGTGTGACTGTCCTCGTCACAAATGAGGACATCTCACAGTGACTGTCCCTTGTGTAATTTCCACTTGAATGAGGACAGTCACTGTAAAGACAACATGATAATGTACACATACAATGAGTGTACATTATCATGTTGTCTTTACAGTGGCTGCCCTCATGTTGTATATTCTTCTCTGTAGATGCTACTATGTGCTAGGGAACTTCTTAGAACTGTTGGTATATTCTTACAACTTGTTACACCTGGGATATTCTTCTCTGTAGATGCTACTGTGTGCTGTGGTCCAAATGGGCCCATAAATGTGGTTGAATAGCAATACATTCAAGTGGCAATTACACAAGGGACAGTCACTGTGAGATGTCCTCATGTGTGACTGTCCTTGTCACAAATGAGGACATCTCACAGTGACTGTCCCATTGTGTAATTGCCACTTGAATGAGGATAGTCACTGTAAAGACAACATGATAATGTACACAAGTACTGTGAAGGTAGTTGCAAGTTAGGGCTATTTCATTGCATACCTGAAACAATGAAGATGTTACGGTCCACAAAATGTTTGTGCTTGAAAGATGAACAAATAAAATTAAACTTCTAAATAACCAAAGCCGCTAACAATAAATTCAACACAGATATGTCCTCATTTCTGGGTATTTTAGCTCTGTAACAGCTGAATACCAGATTACATAATAATGACAAAAGAAAAATAAACCCAATGTACTCAAAAATTGTAGCTGTGATTTCGCGGAGGGAATCTCTCTCGGCACTATTGAAAATACAAATGACAACATTTCTCTACATTATCATGTTGCCTTTACAGTGACTGTCCCTTGTGTAATTGCCACTTGAAGGAGGATAGTCACTGTAAAGACAACATGATAATGTACACTTACAGCCCGTGTACATTATCATGTTGTCTTTAGAGTGACTATCCTCATTTATTGAAGAAGAAAAGCATTAATGTGGCTGAATAGCAATACATTCAAGTGGCAATTACACAAGGGACAGTCACTGTGAGATGTCCTCATTTGTGACTATCCTTACAGTGAGTGTACATTATCATGTTGTCTTTATAGTGACTGTCCTCATTTGTTGAAGGAAAAAAGCATTAATGTGGTTCATTAGCAATGTATTCCCAGCATCTGTACCTGCATCTCTCTTATATACTACAAGTTGCTTGCCATCAGAAATTGCAGTTCCCTCACGTGACATTGATGGTGAAGTGTTCTTTTCAAAACCATCATCTGTGGTTACCAATGCTCCTATTTTAGGCAATAAGTTTGTTGCATTCCATGAGCCATTGGTCAAGTTTCTTCTACGAGCTTCTGATGCCTCAAAATCTAAGCAGCGCCTACGCATGCCTCGTTGTGGTTGATTATCATTCTGTACATGAATTATAATGAGTAATCAGTTTTGGGCCTTGGAATCTTGTATGTAACATGCATAGGCATTTCATGGCTAAATGAATCTATTTTAAAAGCATCAAATTTTCTTACATGATGCTGGATACATAAGTAGAACAAGCGTATATCAAATTGGAAGCAATCAGAACTCCACAATGACATATTATTTAGAGTACTCTTCAGTTTAAGTAATAATGCATATATTGACACTGTAAAGACAACATGATAATGTACACTCACTGTAAGGATAGTCACAAATGAGGACATCTCACAGTGACTGTCCCTAGTGTAATTTCCACTTGAATGTATTGCTATTCAGCCACATTAATGCTTTTCTTCTTCAACAAATGAGGATAGTCACTGTAAAGACAACATGATAATGTACATTATCATGTTGTCTTTAGAGTGACTATCCTCATTTGTTGAAGAATAAAAGCATTAATGTGGCTGAATAGCAATACATTCAAGTGGCAATTACACAAGGGACAGTCACTGTGAGATGTCCTCATTTGTGACTCTCCTTACAGTGAGTGTACATTATCATGTTGTCTTTACAGTGGCTGTCCTCATTTGTTGAAAGAAAAAAGCATTAATGTGGTTCATTAGCAATGTATTAAATAAATTTTTTTTTTCATCCACCCACGGGCGTCGCAATTGCGACGGGAACCCATCGTAATGCGATGCAGGCACCCGTCGCAATTGCTTGGGAGGCCCGTCGTGATTGCGACGGCCCTCCGAAGCCATGCGACGGGGGGGCGACGCCCATGCCGCTAACAAATCTTAGCCACATTGCGACGGGCTATGTGTCGCAATTGCGACGGCTACCCATAGACGTCGCAATTTGCGACTAAAAAATAGTGACGTCTATGGGTGTTGCTATTGCGACACATAGCCGTCGCAATTGCGACACATAGCCATCGCAAAATGCCCCCAAATGTATTAGTGTCTGTTCCTAAGAGTCCTCCTCGTCATGTGTTCCTGCTTACTAGAAATGGGATGTCACATTGGATAGATCGTGATGGTGATCCATATGATTCTAATTTTGAAAAAGACTTTGATGATTTTTGTGAACAATACCTTGATTATGATCCATCTACTACTACTGAGGACTATAAAATGCATCATGCTAGCTTGAAGCATCAATACTACAAGGATCTCTCCTCTAAGAACTCTTATGCTGAAAATAAAGATTACACTCTCTAGAAAGATCATGTTAATGTTGAACCTTTGTCTTGTGATGGTTCCCTTCCATCCCCTACTTCCTCAAATAACCATACACTTCCTAAAGCTTCCGAGTCTTCCAAATCTTTCACAAATCCTTCATCCAACGAAAGTCCTGATACTTTTCATACGATTCCCTATAGTTATCCTCAAGGGCTACCCCTTGAATAAACTCAAGCTAGCCTTCAGTTGGCTACCAATACTTTCAATAATGCTAAACCTAAAGAGCCTAAGCCTTCATATGCTATAATTTTTACTTCAGCTAGTCCTCCACCATCTCTTCCAAAGTCTTCCATACAATCCCAACATGCTTCCTTGTCCTTAGAAGTGGCTCCATGTCAAGAGGACTCTAGAAATGATAAAGAAAAGAACATAAAGAAAGATCAAGATCAAGAACCCTCCATGTCGTCCACTCCTTTTCACGATGTCTCTTATCTACCTTAGATTTCTTTTGATCCTGCACACCCTTTTTCATGCATTCCACTATGTCTTAAGTCTTCTCCTAAGAAAGATCAAGCTACTACTTACACTGTTGAGCTTATTGACAATCAAAATAACCTTACTACACTTGCACTTTCCAAAGATGATACTTCCATTAAGGTTGTTAAAAATGGTGTTGTTACTTCCAATGTTAAGCCTATAAAAAATCAAAAGAAAAATTATGTGCTTGTGCTATCCAAAGATCCTTGTCAAGATCAAAGTCTTCCATCTTCTTGTTCATTTCCACTTTCTACTCTTCCTAAGTCTTTGCAAGCTTTGAACAATCCTATCAAAGAAGGTGCTCATATTCAAGATATACTTGATTCTATTGAAAATTCTAATGCTCACTGTAAAGATGCTGATATCCTTGGTTGTCATATAGATGCTGATGAACTTATTGATTATCCTTTTGCGTCTTCCACTTCCATCCTTGGACCTCTTCCAACATGACAAAGGGCTTCACATCTACCTTCCATATTGGGTCCTTATGTCCCTTCACTTTCCCCTCCTAACTCTCCTAATTCACCATCCATCTTGGGTCCTTACATCCCTCCATCTCCCATCTTTCCTCAAGATCAACATAGATGCATACCCTTGAATCCTTTTCATCCATCGACCCATCTAAACTAGTCATATCCTCCCTCTTCCACAAGTCCCAAGTCCTTTGGAAGTAACTTGAATTTTCAATACAAGAAAAAGAAGCAATACAAGAATCTATGAAAAAAAGAAGATCACCATGTCTCCTCTAATATGCATGGAAACATAAAGTCAAAAGAGATGTCTAAGAAAAAAACTACAAGACAAGTATGGGTTCCAGAATCCATCATTAAAGATATTCTCTCTAGATCATCAAAAAGAGATAAAAAGCCTATGGCTATATGGATTCCAAAGTCCCTCTTGAAAGAGTCTAGTGTTGAAAAAAAAGTGAAGTTGACATTCAAGCTTCCAAAGACTCCCACTTCATCTTCTTCCAAAAACATTCTTCCATTCTATGTGCCTAAACCACAACCTCTACTATCCATTCACCATATTCCTTCACATATTCCTTCATTCACATTTCCTCCATCCTCTCACCACCCTTCAAGGTGTGTGTTGATGTTGATCTTGCCTTCCTTTCCATCTACCCTTTCACAATCTTTCCATTCATTATCCTTCTACCTTCTATCCTTTTTCCTCACTTGCCTATTCCTCCCATCTTCCAACCTCACTCACTTTACATAAAATATTATCCTCCATTTTTCTCTTCCATCTCCCTTTTGCTATCAGCATCTTTGAGCATATCATTTTGAATCTTTGGCATATCATGGTTTATCTTTTCAAGGAGCATTATCTAAAAAGCTTGCCTTCTTCCAAAAATTCAAAAATTCAAAAAAAAAAAAAATATAAAAAAAAGAAAAGAAAGAAAGAGTAAAACACAGTGCTATGAAGCCTCTTGACATGTCTACTCCTTGGGACTACATCCTTTCCTTCTTCGACATTATGATTTTGTGACTTATCCTATGCCGACCTTTCATTGCTTGTCTAAATGTGCTTTACATGACAATTTTTCCCTAGCTTCGGTATTCTTGAGGAGTTTTCCCTTGAGGATTTCTTCCCTTCATTCTCCTTCATTATCTTGTCTTCCATCTCTTCCACCAACTTTCCAATACCTCTTGTTCTCCACCTTGCTTGACATAGGGACTGCACAAAATGATCTTGCTTGGGAGTTTGAAATGGAAAAAGAGGCTATCAAATATGCAAAGAATTGTCAAAAGTGTCAAGTACATGGTAACTTAATTCATGCACCAGGGAGAGATCTAATTCCCTTTACTACACAATGGCCTTTTCAACAATGGGCTTTTGATCTAATAGGTGATATCTATCCACACTCTTCTAATGGACATACCCATATAATCACAGCTATAGATTATTTTACAAAATGGGTAGAAGCAGTCCCTTTGACACAAGCAACTAGAAAGAAAATATCTATGTTCATATTGAACTATATCATATGCAGATATGGGATACCTCATTCCATAATCACAGATAATGGTGGACAATTCAAGAACAAAGACCTAGATGATCTATGTGCCAAATTCAAGATCACACAACATTGGTCTTCTATCTACTATCCTCAAGGGAATGGCCAATCTGAGGCCTCTAACAAAAATCTATTGAAAATCTTGCATCGAACTATTAATAAAATAGGAAGAGACTGACATCTCATGATCAATCCAACTCTCTGGGCCTACAGAACAAGTATCAGAACACCTACTGGGGCTACTCCTTTCACTTTAGTTTATGGGTCTGAAGCGGTACTACCTATTTAGGTTGAAATCCCATCACTAAGAATCAGAATGCATGGTCTGGTAACTGATGATGACTACAGAGTGTCTAGGTTTCAAGAACTTGAACTACTAGATGAGTGCAGACAAGTAGCGTATGATCATCTCAGAGTATATCAAAAGAGAATGTCTAGAGGCTACAACAAGAAAGTCAGACACAGAGAATTTCAGGTTGGTGATCTAGTCTTGAGAGAGAATCTTAAAAATCAATCACATCGAGAACGCAAGGGGAAGTTTGAACCCAATTGGCTGGGTCCCTTTGTTATCATTGCTACTTTTGGCTCTGGTGCCTATCAACTCTCAACGACTGAAGGAGAACAGCTTCGAGAAGCAATCAACATTCTCCATCCGAAGAAATTCTATGCCTAGGGCATTCAGTCTATGGTAAAATGTCTTGAAAAAATCTTAAAAATTAAAAAAAGTCCTAAAAAAATGAACGTCTTGGTGAAAACCTAGCAATAGGTGCCTTGATGATTGACGAAAAAATAAAAAAATATCAAAAGTACAAAAAAATTAAAAAAAATGAAAAAAAAAGAGAAAAAGAAAAAGTGCCTTGGTGAAAACCTGGAAATAGGCGCCTTGGTAGCAAAAATAGAATCTCTGCCAAGATGGTGAAAACCCAGCAAATGGGTGCCACTTGTTTCAAAATGCTCCATCTATCAGTGCAATCTTGGTCTTTCCCAGCTTTCAATTTTGCTTTAGTTTGTACATATCTCCCGGTTTGTTTCTGCATTTCCAGTTTTCAATAAGTCAATTTGTACACCAATCAACTCTAGCATCTGTATCCTATCAATGCTTAACACTTGGGGGCAATCAATGTCATATCCTATGGCCTCCAATGTATCTTAGATGTATCATATCCAGTCAGAGTCCTTTGAAGCTTCATCCGAGTCAGTCAATCTGTCTTGTCTCTAGAAAGGATTTTGCATCTACAAACAACACAATCAAACATCAAATTGAAAACAATCTATGCTTTTTACATGCTTTTATCTCCTTGTATGCTTACTGAATCGCATTGAGATTTTTGCATATTATGTCCTTTCTAGCTCTTCGATGATGTCCTTTACAAGATTTAGAGAGTGATGACTAGGGGTATAATCTTTTCTTTGTTTTTTGCTTGTATGTGAAAATCTAACAACTTTGGAAATTTTGGATTGAAATGGTGTTCGACTGTAAGAGCCTCTATCTTGAATTGGATGGCCATGTGTACCTCGACCATTGATACCTGGAAACTTCAAGGAAGTTTGATCTAACTATTGTCTTTTTGAGTGAGTTCTTTCTCCTATTGTGAAACGCGATGTTACCTAAGGATGTGAACGATAAAGGGTCACTATGGGTAACTCACACTGGATTTAGAATGATCTCTTGACTGTTTGATGTGTTTGTAATGCAAGACGTATTTTGGTCATCACGACATTTATGTTTTCATGCTTATACAAATTGCTATATCAAAATGGACATGATATTCAGGTCATCCTAGCGTTTGTGCCTTGGTGCTTATATCTAATCCGACATCTCGAAAATAAAATCAATATTCATATATCCATGGTTGTTGACCAGTGGGTGTTGTATTGATTCATGCACATACAAATCAATATTCATATGTCTATGGTTTCATAACTAGTGGGCATTGTATTGATTTATCTGGTTACCTAAAAGTTCAATGATGATAACAAATCAACACATGATCAGTGACTAGGTCCTAGGTCTTAGGTTGCATTTCATTTTGCATGTTTCTTTGCATTTTGCATGTCTGCATGATCTCACATATGTTTGGAAACATTTCAAAGCTTAAACGATTCTTCAAATCACATATTCAAATCTAACAAGAGCTAAATCTCACATGAAGGTTCCTCCAACGAAGCAATAAGCAGAATCCTTTTTCGGGATCAAAATCAAAATCTGAGATCATTTATATTATCAACTACTTGCATAATCAACCTTCAATCATAGTAGAAATCCATTTTTCAACTTAACTGATTATCTTCCATCAAACTATCAAAATTTCAACCATGGTCAACTCATGGTCAAATCTAGTCAAACTTGGTCTCTAGGACCTCTAAATGATGCAAAATGCATTTTCAAATGTGTATAACCATTTCTCAAATCAATTAACATGCTTCTGAACTATTCAACACTGACTTTTCTTGTCAGATTTCAATTTTAATCCTAAAGGGGGCATAGTATTGCACATCATTCAAAGTCTGTAATCTAATTTGAAATCATATCTTTCCTCAGTAATCAAGACAACAACCACGTCTAGTTGTTGATTCATCAAAAGTCCTCATTGCTTGGGGAAAATCAATCATCGCTCGGGGCATATCAGATTCATCGAGATACATATCAATCTGGTATTCTCTTAATCTTGTAAATTGTATCAGTTTTTGCAACTATCGGTTCAATTGTGTTATTTCCTTGGTTCTTCGGTAACTGAAGGGTTTAGATGTGATACCTACGTGATTCTTCTAAGGACAATCGAGTCTTGAATTGGTCACTCACTTCTTCACAATCATAAGGTTCAGAATCAGGCGTTTTGACACTTTTTTTTTGCAATCATCGGTTCATTTGCTGTTATAGTTAACATTATCTTTGCTCATTCAGGACCTATTATCTTTATATCAACTTCAATCATCTTCTGCTTCATATCAATATAAATTTCAAACATCAGTTTCTTATCTCTATCGTACACAAACTGTCTTTGAACCACTGCGCTTCGCATAGTAATTCAAAGAGGGGCAAAATGTAATACCCCAAAAATGGGCTATAAGTTCATTAATCTTCTACATCTACATATCGAATGAAATCGACATCGAAGTCCTAACCTAAGGCACATCTGAATATCATCGAATCCTAATTGATTATCTCAAATTTTGCATCGGGGAATATTCCTAGTAATATTCCTAATCATCATAATTATCTTTGATTTAATGATTATTTGGCAATAAATCCTATTTATCCTAAAGTTTAATTAATTGAATATTCTCAATATTTAATTAATTAAGTTTAATTCTGCCACTTAATTATTTAATTGAATTTAATTATATTTATTCCTAATTATTATTATTTAAATTTGACAATAAATCAAAATTCCTATCATTAATTGATTAAATTCTTATTTAATTAATTAAAACAAGTTGTCATATTTGATGATATTATTTTTGAATAAAAGTTTGATTAAATGATTGATTAACCCATAAATCAATTATTTTATTTCCAAAATCAGTTAAGTTGAGAATAAATCACTTTATTTATTTATTAATTCATAATTATCCATGTGCACAATCAAAGAGCAGTTAAACTCCAAATCAGAAAATCAATGCAAGTTATTGACTTTTTGGAACTCAACATCATTTTTTGAGTTTTAAAATTGATCTAAACTTCTAATTTGAGTTAAAAAGCTGTTTTTGCATGATTTGCATGTTTTTGTGAATTAAATTATCTTTATTTAAAAATAACTCAAAAATCAAGTTGAGTTTATTTGAGTGATTTATGGCTTTTTCCATGCACCTCCTAAGCCTTGGATTTCTATAAAAACAAGGCTCAGCTCTTCATAATTCATCTCTCAAATCCACAAGAATTGCATAATCCCGTTGCTGAATTGGAGACTGAAGAATCATCTTTGCGAATCCAAGCTTTGTGAGATCAATATTGCATATTTTTTCATATCATATTAGTTTTCATTTGTTAGATCATTTAGCATATTATAGCATATCAATTTTTTACATATCATAGATTTCATATCATTTTTCATATTATTGCATCTAAAATCCAAAAAAATAGATTAATTGCATTCATATTTCATATCAGTTTTGCATTCAAATCCTTCATTTAGGTGTCATCAAGGTCATTGATCTCGATAACAATCTGAGAACATCATACTTGCACCTATTAGAAGGCAGTAAATCGCTTGGTTAGTTTAGCTTTCAATTCATTGCATGATTTCATTTTTGCTAATCTCTAATGTTTTACTGAAGTGTTGTGTCTACATATTAGGTACAATTTTCACACACACAATACCCACAATTGATCCACTAATCAAAAGTATCCGGTTAAGAATGTTGACCTTGTTAGGAGTTTGTTACAGACATATAGTGTCTCTATCTTGATTAAAGGACTCTAGGCCTTGTTAGAAGCCTCAAACCTGTTAGGAGTTTCTATTACAAAACAAATATTTGTAAGATGAGCTCACTGCCCAAACATGCAATATACAATATCAGCTTTTGATACAAGGTAAAATACAAAACCTTTTTCTTCTACAGAATAGCTTTCCTATTCTGATTTAGCTTTGTAGGTTCTTTGCTTTCACATACAACTATCACTTTCTTTCTTCTTACAATAAGATGCTTACTTGGCTGATGGAATTGCTAGGAAACTGTCTCTAGTGAGACACAAGTGCCTAGGATTAAGACATAGATCGATTCCAAGCCATGATGGAGAAATGCAAACCAACTGAGTTGTAAAAGGTCATAAAAGCAACTAAAGATATATACAAGTAGAAAAGAAAAGCTGAAGTTGATGCATGCAGGATAGCCAAGCTATGTGTTGATAGATGGAACATTAGTTACAAGTGACGTCTGTTTACTAGGTTTTGACCACTTGGCATTTATTGCTATTTTTGCTACCAAGGTGCATGTTACCAGGTTTTCACCAAGGCAGTTTTCTTATTTTTCAATTTTTTTGGTATTTTTTCTCTTTTTGATTTATTTTTTGTTTTTTAAATTTTTTTTTTACTTTTTTATTTTTTATTTTTTTTATTTTTTTATTTTTAAAAAATTTTTAAATTTTTTTTGTATCATCAAGGCACCTGTTTGCTAGGTTTTCACTAGGATGATGATTTTTTTAGGAATTTTCCTGATGTTTTTGTTTTTCTTCAAGAATATTTTTCACTATTTTTTAGATTTTTTAGGAATACTTTTCACTGTACATGAACTGCTGCTCTAAGAATGTTAGATGTAGATGAATTTCTTCAGGTGGATTGCCTTAATAGGGTCGAGCGATTCTCCTTCTAGAGTTGACAGTTGATATGCTTCAGAGCTGAATGCTGCAGTGATAACAAAGGGACCCAACCAATTGGGTTAAAATTTTCCCTTCCATTCTCTATGTTGCTATGTCTTAGGATATTCTCTTAACACAAGATCGCCAACCTAAAATTCTCTATGCCGCACTTTCTTGTTATAGCCTCTGAACACTTTGTTATGATAAACCCTCAAATGGTCAAATGCTTCTTTTCTTCGTTCACCAAGCAATTCTAATTTGTGGATTCTTGATATTTGATAATCTTCATCTGTTACTAATCCTCTTAATGATACTCTGAGTGATGGTATCTCTACCTTAATAGGTAATACTTCCTATGGACCATACACAAGAGCTAATAGTGTTGCCCCCGTAGGCATTCTAATACTTTTCCTATAAGCTCACAATGCTAGATTCAACTATAGATGCCAATGTTTACTTGATTTGTTCACTATTCTGTGTAAGATTTTTTAGTATTGTCTTGTTGGATGCCCCAGCCCATTCATTCCCTTGTGGGTAGTAGATTGAGGAACAGTGCTGGATGATGTGAAATTGATCACACAATTTGTCCATATCCTTATTTTTGAGTTGCCTCCATTTTCAGTTACAATAGAAGAGGGGATCCCATACCTACAAATAATGTAGTTTAGAATGAACATTGACACTTATTTACTAGTCGCCTTGATTAAAGGGATGGCCTCAACCCTTTTTGTGAAATACTTTGTGGCTGTGATAATAAACTTGTGTCCATTTGATGATTATAGATAGATCTAATTGACGACATCAAAGGCCCATTGTTTAAATGGACACTATTTTATGAATGGTATCAATTCCCTTGCTAGAGCATGTATTCGATTGCCATATAGCTGAATTTTTTTGCATTTAGCATATTGGAGAACATATGTTTCCATGTTAGGCCAGTAGTATCCGACCCTTAGGAGTTTCTTGGCCAATGAAAGACCACTCAGATGAGCTCCATAAATACCTTCATGGACTTCTTGTAATGCACATTCATAATCTTCACATTTTAAACACCTAAGTAGAGTACCATCTAGATCACACCTATATAAGTCATTAGATATGATTAGATGCCATGATGCATTTTGAATAAGGTCTCATTTCTCATTTTTAGGTAAGCCATAATGGATGATTTGGTCTCTTAGGTAAGAATGAATTTGGCTATATCTAGAGGAATCATGACCCACAATTGAGCATACTATTTGGGAATTTGGGGAATTATATGTAGGGAAGGGGTTTTCTTCCACTAGGAAGTCATAGAGGAATTAATGTTCTTCCATCTATAAAATTGAGACTAGAGTAGCCATGGTGAAACTTCTTTATTCTCCGTTCTGGGAATCTATTGGAAAGTGATGAACATAAAGTATTTCTTTAAGTCACCAACCATTCTATTATATGGCATGAGATTTTTATCTTTCATCTAATACTGATCATTGATTTGGTTGATGATTAGCTAAGAATCTCCATATATGTGTAACTCTACAATCTTCCATTCAATTTCTAGTTTCTATCCATTCACTAAATCTTCATATTTGACAATGTTGTTGGTGCATGGAAATATCATTTTGTATGATTTAGGAAATATTTATCCTTGAGTAATTATGAAAAGAGCATTGGCTCTCAACCCTTTTTGGGTGAATGAACCATCAAAGAACATCTTCCACGGGTGCTTTGTTAGGTATATGATTGCTTCATCAGGAAACTGTATTGTCAGTAGTTTATTATCTTGAAGCGGTGCATCTGCTAGGTGATCTGCAATGAATTGACCTTTGATGGCTTTTCTATCCACATAATCAATATAAAAATCACTTAAGATCATAACCCAATTTGCCAATCTTCCAGTTAATGTTTCTTTTCAATAGGTACTTCAATGGATCAATTTTTGCAATAAACTTTACTGAATGAGCCAACATTTAGTGTTTGAAATTTTGTGAAGAAAATAACACCTCTAGGAAATCTTTCTCAATGATGGTGTAATTGTGTTCATAGGAAACCAGTGTCCTATTGATGTAATAAGATGCTCTCACCTTTCCTAGTTCATCGTGTTGTACGAGTAGAGCTCTAAGCGATATTGTTGTAGCTGATATATACAATAGTAATAGTTTCCCTTGTATAGGTACCATTAGGATAGGTGGATTTAAGAAATATTATTTGATTTATTGGGAATTATTTTTACACCCCTCATCCCATTTTAAATTTATACCTTTATGTAGTGTCTTCATGAAGGGTTGCACCTTATCAACTAGTTGGGAGATGAATCTTTTGATTGATTAGAGTTTCCCTTGTAATGTCTTGATCTGATTGATGCTCTTTGGTAGTTGCATTTCTATGATGAATTTTACCTTTTCTAGATCCACTTCAATACCTTTAGCTGAGATTATAAAGCCTAAGAGTTTACTGAAGGCCAGTCCAAAAGAACACTTCTTTGGATTAAGATGGAGTTTGAATTGTGTTAGGACTGTATAAATGTTTTTTTCCCCTGATGTTAAAAATCCTAAAAATCCATATTTTTTCATAAGCCCTAGGTCTTCCCATTCCAAAAGCCCTATTTTTCATGACCTTTGTTCTAATTCTTTGTTACCTTTTGGTCACTTAAGTTAGGATTTATGCGTGTGCCTTTTAAAAAATAAAATGTTGACTAAGGGTTCATAGAGTAAGAAAAATCAAATATTCTCTTTGCATTTGTATATTTTTATTAAACTTACCTTGCTTTGTCGCAACTGCCAGATCTTTTTAAATCTAACGTCAGTCGCTATCCCTTGAGCCTCAAGCTGCAGGCATTTTATCTTCGTAGAATCATGAATTCTTGCCACCTGTCCACGATCATTAGTGGGACCACATAAAGTTTAAAAAATATGATAAACAGCCCGGTTAAGGTTATTCTAGTGGTTAGTATCAAGTGGGCCTGATTAGTAAGTGGTGTAAAGTTAAGTTAAAGTCTGAGAAAGATCTACGATAGGTGTGATGCCTCAAACAAAAAGAAATTGACCTTTATCCATCATGGGATGGTGATAGCTGTCTGATCAAAGGGAATTGATGAGGAAATAGTTTCGCTGGGGCTAGTGATATCTTTTTATACAGACCGTGGGATTGGTTTTGATCCGACAACAAGCATGAAGCCTTGATCAGGAGTTGCAGAGAGTTTATTCATCACGGGATCATGCTTTTTTGACACGTGTCTTAGATAATGTCAAATGTCAGTGGGGCAAAATTTTTTCCAAGTGATAAAGGAATTCCATCTGCAGAAAGATCCAATGGCAGTCGTTATTCCATGAAGAAGAGATGCAAGATTTTTAGCCATTGCGGGATCATGCTTTGTTGACGTGTGTCCTGATTAGTAAGTGGGTCCTCAGGTTTATAAAATGTTAAAGGACCAATAGATTGAAAGGAAGATCAATGAAATACATGTTGCCTCAATGAAAAGATGAACAATGGTTAGTGATTGCGGGATCACGCCCTGCCGCCAGGTGTGCAGTCTAATGAGTTAATAAAGTGGTGGGTCCTCGGTACCAGGTAATGTTGAGTTGCTTAGTTTTGATTGGTCATCAAGGAGGGTGATGTGTAAAGTAATTTTTCAAACCCTTAGTTGACTATTTTTCCAATTTATGAGAACCACACGATGTGCCGGGAGGATTGGAGATCAACGACCATGTTTTAAATTTGTCAATTAACCATTGTGGCTGGATTTTTGAATTGTTTAAGGGTTTTTAATAGTTTTCAAGGGTTTATGACAAAGGAAAATCAATCCAAATCAGGTCTAAAATGGAAATCTTCGGTCCTAGTTTCAGTAAATATATGCCTCCACTACATAAAGAAGATGGTGACCTCAAGAGTGTGGAGGGGTCAAGAAAAATTATAGACAGGGCCAGAATCCTTTCTAAATGAGGATGGTACTTTGAATATGGATATGTTTAATCATGTCCTAGATGACATTTTCAAAGTAGAGACTGATTGCACAAGGTTTGTATCTAACACCAAGGTCATAACGGACTCCAAGTGGGATAGGTAGGTGAAACAGTTACAAGGTTTAAGAGAGTACACTTGGCCAACAGAAGAGGAGGTTGCAGCATGGGATAAAAGAACAAAAAGCCCAAGAAGAAGAAGCCTGCAACCGTTGAGTTGGAAGCTATGGAGGAAGACTAGTCAACATCTGGTATCTGATCTTTGAGCACAAGGAGGGTAGTTATCATGAAAAGGATAGTGTATGTTAGCCGGATGGCAGTCACTATCCATGTAACAAATTTTGAAGCTACCTTGAACACATGTAGACAAAGGTGCCACCTGTTGGAGATTTGATATGATTGGGAAAGATACTCCTCTAGTTTACTCTCCATTTTTTGTAATGATTGTAACTACTTTTGTCTTATAGTATTTTTCTTCTCCTAGCCATCTGAAGCTTTTTGCATCTCGTTTCTTCCAGGATTTCAAAATGGCTAGTGAGTGCTATATATAGGTAGTTGTTGTTTTTTGAAAAGGATGGTGAAATTAGCAATTGAATAGAGAGAATTTTGATTTACAACTTTTGTTCTGGCATTATGCAATTGTCAATATAGTGATACTGAAGAATTTTAATGAAAATACACTAGAATTCCATCTCAGATTTGTGAATGTCTTCTTGTTATGATCTTGAATTCTTATATGTTAATGTTGCAAAGAAATTTAATGTATGCTTTACAAAGTAGATTGTGAAGTTATTTTTGAGTTCCTTTCAAGGGAGGGGTAATTCTTAGGGATAATTTCATAGATTTTATGGTTATTGTGAGAATTTGATGTCTGAATATGAGAGTGAGAGGAATAATCCGCAAAGCACTTATTTTGGGTTCTGGGTGTGTTTAAGTTAAATTTTTTGTTGATGTATGTTGTATTTGACTCTGTTCCCTAGAATGAGACACTAATATGTTCTTAGGAAGTAGTTCTTCATCATCAATCAACTTATAAATGATAAAATATTTCAATCAATATTTCAAAGATACTAATGCATAATATTTATATTGAATAAATGCAAATAGGTTTTACTGATTCCTTTTAAGAAGTGAATCCATAGGTATACCAGCTTGAGCATTAAGGCTCAAAGTGTAGAAGGACTAATACCTTAGTCCTTGTTAATTGGTCCTTTTTCTTGTTAGATTTGGAGTGGGTTTAAAGAGTCAAAGACATTAGTTTGTCATTCAAATTGTAAATCTACAAATAGAGGCAAAAGGAACCAACATCCCCTAAATGGTTTTATGGGATAGCGCCCATGAATCTTGCTCATCTCTTTAGTGAAAGTAGTCCAATGGGTGTGTCCAATTTTTTATATAAAATATAATTATAAAATTATTTAGGTTAAGTTTATTATTATATTTTATTATTGAAATTGTGATTGTGTTGATTAGATTACAAATATAATCATATTATTATCTAATATAAATAGAATTATAGTTATAATAAATTAGAATGTTTAAATTAATTTAAATAAGATTTAAGAGACATATTTTTGACAATATATTTTTTATTAATGATAAAACATGTTTTGAAGGGACTCAAGACCCTTTACGACATGGTCAAAAAAGATATAAAAAGAAATCCCTCAACAAGGAATGAAGCTAGATCAAGATGAGGGTTTTACCAATAGGCTCCCTCAACCTAAAATAAATGTTGCACAAAAAATCTAGCATGCAGCCAAGAACTAAAGAAAGGGCCATAAAACACTCCAGTTCCACCACCCACAAACAAAAACCATTAAGATTTACTGTTATCTCTACCTTTGTAGGAATAAAGGGTCATATCAAAAGAGGTCATAGACATATTATATTTTTTTACCTTTCACTATAATCCATCCCTCTTCCACCTTAGCATCAGCATCCTGCCAAGCCAATGAATCCCGTGCTGAACTCTGAACACCTAGAGATGGAATACTAGTAGCAATAGCCTAAGTGAAAAGGCCTATAGTAGTCAGAGGGACAACATAAGCATGGCCCCCAACAACATCTAGAATGACATGGTCAGTAGTAGCCATAGGAACAACATCAATATAACTCCCAACAACATCCCTATCACAAATAGCATCAGCCTGAGACAAAATCTGAAGAACTTTTGGGGTGACCACAAGAGAAACCAAAAGTTTTTCCTCGACATACCCCCATTATAATTTGACACAAGAAGACAAGAAGCTAGACAAACCTAGTAATCTGAAGCAACCACCTATGAGAAGCCTCTCTGAGATTCAAATTTCTTCAATACTGTATAATGTTAGACATAAGTACCATCCCACCATGAAGAAGTTAGATTATTTTTCTCAATTTCACATTGAGTAGTCAAATGACCTATTTTAAAACATCTTCTACACCTAAAGGGAATCCCTTCATGGTTCAAATTTTGAACCCAACTTCCCTTCGAGGTCCTGATAAGAATTTTAGGAGGCAGCCCATTATAAGCACCCAAATCAACCAAGATTTGCATAAAAAATGAAGTGATAAATGTCAGAATAATCATTATCAATCATGAGAAAGTCCCCGAAAGTGTCACCCACAACATCAAGAAGAGATTCCATCCAAAGATGAAGGGGGAGATAGGGAAGATTAACCCAAACATGAATCTTATTAAACTTTTTAAAAGATGGGTAGAAATCTGAGTGGCATGACTTAATCATTAACAAAAAATTTTCCTCCCAACTAAAATGATTGCACAAAATCTTATTTCTATCATTAGAAATACCAATTTTCACAATAAAAAACCCCTATCCATATGGAAAATATGCATTGTATTGGAGAGAAGAGGCTCCCATTGATGAGAAATCTAGTCATGTAATTAATTGAGGCTAGCTTAGAAGCCCCTTAATTGACAAATGGCATCATTAGATGAAAGAACATAAACATTGTGGTCAATCTCATCCTTTGAATCAATACCCAGATCAATTAAAATGCCCTTATAAATTGGAATAGCATCATCCAACCTCCTAGGTCACCCAACAACCTTTCTAGGAGTAGAAACCGCCCTATCTAGAGAAGAGTTAGAACAAGAAACAAAAAGAGCATCAACAAGAAGTGACCCCACAAGAATAGAGGTTGTACCCAAAGACACTGCACGACAAGCTAAATCTACAAAATCCCCACTAGTAGAATAAGAGGAGGCACCATTGGAGGAAGGATCTTGCACCACAAGAGTATTAACTATCACCATAGAAGGAGATACACCCACATGAAATAGAATTTTTTGTCCACACAGACACCGAATGGGAAGAGCCCCCTAGAAAAGAACCAATGCTAGGATCTCCACCTCCCATTGGTACACACAAAGGAGAAACCCTAGACATGGCAACATGAGCTATAGAAGGTATTTCAAATTGTGGAAAGAAGGGAAAATGTAAGAAGTTTTTGACAATATATTTAACTCTCAATATCCTACCAATATAATGTAATTTAAAATATATATTGTGTTAGAATAAAAATGTCCCAATCAACTGAGAGGGGGGGGTGAATCAGTTGATTCAGACTTATTAGAATTAATTCCAAATAGAAATCTTATGCATAATGCAAAACAACCATAAAACATGAGAACACAATAACACCAATATTTGTTTTTGAGGAAACCATGTTAAGGGAAAAATTCCAGTGGGGATGGTACCCATAAATCAATTCTATATGTATAATAACCCAACAAAGAGTTCTAACCCTATTAGAATTTGATTAAGTAAAATATTACAGTCCTTGTTAGAGGAAAAAACCTGTTAGAAGTCACAAACCTGTTAAAGGTTTTATAAAAAATGGCTCAGAGCCAGGTCACTTGAACATAGGAAGGTTAAATCTACCTTCAAGATTCACTGGCCAAAGATTTGTAAGATTTACAATAACATTATCTAGACTATTTTCTAGAACTAACCTCTGCCAAGACAATCCCTTTCTTGTGCCTTGATGCAAAACCTTTTTCTCTATATCAGCAGTCCTTGAAACTCACAAGATCACACATAATCATAAGGAAATAATTCCTTATATACAAGTTTCATTCATAATTCTTACGTTGGCCAATTATAGGACTTCTCCCATAAAACATTACATAGATCCATGAAAAGCTACACATGACATCCTTAACAATATTACAATAATTATAAATTATTTAATAGTTGGCCACAACACTAATCCATGCATAATTATTTAGGAACACACTACCACTCCTGAGTCAGCTTCCAAATAGATCTTCACTGAGGTACATGCTATCGATGACATCACAAATCACACTAGTACTCTGTAATCATATAGTAGACTCTTCCATGTTTCTTTTGACATTCCCCAATCTTGTAAGGTTTGATTCATTTCCACACTGAAGTTATACTGTAACTACTGAGACCAACTCTATCAGTTTCCTAGTCATTGACCCTGTAACTAGTCTTTGCCAATTCATCCATAACTGGAGCAAAAAAGAATATAAACATATGAGAACACAACCGTGAGTAGTAAACATTTTATGCACATATATTTTAGGTCAAAAGAGCTAAGTCTATGTACATTGTCCATATAATTCTCTGCAACTTGTCTATCCATTTTTTCTACAACTTCTGGATTCCCTTACTGAAACATATGTTGAAATAAATGAAAAAAAAATGAATGCCAAAAATATAGGCTACAACAATTCCAACAATATCCCCCTTTGACATTGATTGCAACATATGTGAAAAACCATCAATAAAAAAAACATCCTTTCTCAACAACCTTCTTCAAAGCTCCCCCTAAACCAGTAAGGTTTTTTCGCCAATATCTCTCCCCTTTTGACATCAATGGAAAAGGGTGCCATTACAAACATCCTATTGCAACCCTAAATTTTGGAAAATTTGGAGTTCCAGGTTCCAAGCCAAGAAGCAAATTTCAGTCTCTAGACATATGTAATACATAATATCATAGTTCTAACTCCAAGAAACCAGTTTTGATACATGTTTCAAATGATTTTTTTCAAGCCTTGAGTAGTTGGGATATCATATATCGATAAAGAAAGATAGGGCACTAACAAAAAGAACATATTGGCAAGACCTAGGCTGATGGCATCAAGTGAGAAAAAAGGAAATAAATGAATTGGTATAATACATACCAACGAACTCCATCGGTCAAGAAATCACCAATGACATAATGGAAATCTTGTCCCGATGATAGCTGATGAGGTTATCAATAAGACAAACTCCAATGAATGCAAGGAAGGTCTATCAAAAGATGTTATAGTTGTAAAGGTCAACAAGATGAATAAATAGATCATGATGAGTACTTTTGAGTCTCATTGATACCCAATGAGTTTATGGGCACAAC
This sequence comes from Chamaecyparis obtusa, assembly GCA_027943335.1. Lineage (NCBI taxonomy): Eukaryota > Viridiplantae > Streptophyta > Pinopsida > Cupressales > Cupressaceae > Chamaecyparis > Chamaecyparis obtusa. Next base: position 736,329 of record BSBK01007079.1, read on the forward strand.
TTATGGTGATATGAGATGATCAAAGACCATTACAATGGGAAGCATCAGGAGGAGCTATATTGATGGTCTTATCGGTATAGTGATACATATCACCAAATAAGATTATGAACTACATCGATTCCCAATAAGATTATCATGATGACATACACTAATAAAGGGAAAGAATAATTATCAGCTAAGGGATGAAGGTGTCACCCTGATGCAACAAAATGAAGATAAAATACCATAAGTAATTAGATGGATGTACCCCAATATTTCCAGTGATGGATTTGTAGGAGTTACCCCTATATATGAAGTTAGTGTAAAAATTACTATTGGTATAGTGCTTCAACAGATTATCTGATCCTCGATGAACTGATTGGTGTTACCTACATCTATGGAAAGGTGAAATAAAGGTTGCAAATGAATGAATGATTTACATGAAAAATGTAGAAGGAGATGTAGAGGAAATCATAGTTGCAAAAATGGAGGCTTTCAGTGCGTTAGGAAGGAAGAAGCTAGCCAAGAGCATAGATTTAAAAGAGAAAAAGGCTAAAATAGAGGAGAAACTGGTATAAGTAGTATGTGTCATCTATGTGGCTGAGTATGAAACCAGAGCATAAATAAAATTATGGGCATAAAGAATGGATTGCAAAGGAGTAGAGGGGGTACTTACATCATTTGTAGACCATTTATCCATTATACACCCCTAAAATAGATTTAAAATACCTCTAATATTCTTAAACAACTTGTAAAATGGTGATTAATTACATAAGCTAAGGCAATTTTAGGATTTGGAATTATTTTTATTTAACAAGGATGGTGTCTTTTCACCTAAAGGGGTATGCTCTTTATTTATTGTAAGTGAATCATCATCTATATAAGGAGGATATTTTAGAGATAAACAAAATAAAATAAGAGCTTTCATAGAATAGAATTAGATCAACAACTGCAGAAATGAACTCAGATGTACTATTTTTTCAAAATCAATAAAAGATAAGTGTTTTTTTGTCTCACTTGTGGTAATAAGGTCCAATTATTATTCAATTAGTCCCTCATATAAATCTAATCTTTTTAGATTTGTTCAATGTGTGTTCTTATGTTAATATAATTTTAATTAAATCTTCAATTTGATCATCAGATAGAAAGATTGGTTATCAAGTTTCTTTCTATTTTACAAATCTCTCAAATCAGGGTTAAATTCAGTAAGACTAACTGCAGATTTATATTTAGATTGTATTTCATATAGAGGCCTTTGAAGTGATAGGCTTGTTACAAAAGAAAGTTATTAAAACTGTCTCCAAGGTTGTACATAGGATTGAAAGTGGATTGACTTTATTTCCCAAGTTGAAATAGGCACTAGTCTTATCAATTGTTGGATTATAGTCATTTGATTCATTGTTTAAAGTTTATGATATTCTATTCATCATTCATTTATTTTAGGCACATATTTTCAAAGAATTCTTACAATTAACAAAAGAATTTTAGTCTTGTAGTTTATGTTGTACTAATTACAGTTTGATTTCTTTCAAGTGCACTTTCCATACTTGAGAGAGAGAGGGTTTGAAGTGTATTCAAATCTTCTATAAAAATCTTTAAGCTTGGAGGATAAGTTAAGGTGAAGGCCTACCGGCCTTGGTTCTACAAAGCTAGAAGTACAGAAGTTCCCACCTTGCCTTTGGTTGAAACCTGTTAGTTGGCCAAATCACTTGGGTTTCCCAACATTGGATTGGAAAGTCCATAGAAATCCAATATGTTGATTTGAAAACCAACAGATTGGTGACTCTACTAGGGAGAGTTTATCATAATTCACATTGTGAAGATACCCATAGATTTATGTTTTGTAGACTAGAATTGAATGATATATGTAGACTCTATTGGAAGAAAAGAACTTAGGATAAGAAAAAATTATTTCCTCAAAATTTGAGGCGGCAACTCTATTCACAAAATATTTTAGTTAGTGGCTCTATTGAGGGAAAATCCAGAAGAAAATGAAAATTTTAGTTTTGGTTAAAAATAATTTAATTGAGGATGTCTCAAAGTAGACAATCATTTTAGAGAAAACCATTTATTCTAGATGGTATCAAGCCATTAGATCTCAAAGGATTCCATTGTATTCCTTTTAAGTTTCTCCCTAAGCTTTCATAGCTTGTACCAAAGTTCCATGGAGAATGGGATGGATCAACACTTGAACATTTGGATTTATTTTATACATTTATAGAAGACTATGAGATTTGTGCAGAAGATCATGCGAGGAAACTATTTTTTAGGATATTAAAAGATTATGCAAGAGAGGTATATGAATCACTACCTATACAGAGAATCTAATCATGGAGGGAGTTTGAGAAATGATTCTTATATGAATTTCATGATTCAAGTGAAGGATATAACATGTATTATGAACGGGATGAAAATCAAAATTGCATTATGGAAGAAGAGCCTTATATGTCTTCCTTAGATAATTTTCTCAATTTGGAAAGGTATGAAGGTGAGTCTATAACCCAGTTTTTCATAAGGATGGTAAGTATTTATTAGGAGATACCATCAAACATCATGCCTTGTGCAATAAATTTTTGAAAAAATATCACGAGTTGGGATTCTCACTGGATGACCCTGATTTGAGGCTTCTTTTCAGAGATTAGAAGAATATACAAAAGCAAAACAAAAACTTGATGATGTTTCAAATTTAAGTGAAGAAGAAATTTTTAGACAATTTGAGGAGGAAGGAAATAACATGTGTTATGAATAGGAAGAGGATCAAGAATACATCTGGGAAGCAGAGCCTTGTATATCTCCCTTGGATGAATTTCTAAATTTTGAAAGATGAGAAGGTGATGGATGCAATTTGAAATCTACAGGAGTACAATGCTCTAATGAAGTTCGAGATTTAGATGAAGAAGAAATTTTGGATTAGATAGAAGAAAAATCCATTGTTGATGAGATTTGTATTGAAACAAATTTCCTTGAATGTAATAATGAAGAAGAAGATCTTCTTAGTTCAGAGGAAATTTTAAATTTGTTAGATATAGAATATCAAAAATATGTTGAGAGAAATGGTCTAATTTTTTTCTCAATCCATCAGAATAAATAGATTGATGGATCAATGCATGTTTAGGAAGAGAAAATTTTCGGAGATAATATTGATATTTGTCCAATTGATGAAGCACATGATGAATCTCGAGAGGATCCATTTAGTGAAAATATGTATTATGATACACTAGATGATCTCTTGTGTGATGAATCACAAGAAAGCTTCCCGAAAGGTATGCTTGAAAATTATATATTTTCAAATCCATTTCTTAAACAAGATATAGAAGAGAATGTGCTCCATAATGACTCCAATTTTTTTTCAAACTTATTGTTTATGAAGGAAAATGAAATGATAAATGGTGATATAGTCAAAGAAGAATACATATGTTAGAAAAATCCTTTTGAAAATAAATTTCATATACATTCTGATATGTCAAAAAGGGAAATAAAAGACTTTGGCGCTAGGTATGAGGGAGGACATGCTCTTAATATTTTATTTCCTCAAATGTTCAAAAGGAAATCAATTAATCAGGAGATGAAACATAATGAAGAAAGGGATGATGATAATACTGTTAGGAATTTTGTATTGCTGCATGATCAAAATTAGGTGTTTGAGAGGGGAAAATGTTGATTCCATATTTTGGTGCCTCGGGGCCACCAAATAAGATTTGATTTGATCATTGAATATTGCAGCGACTCTATACCCCAATGGACTTGGCACTTGGTCTTCTTCTACTAGAGATAGATAGATTTTTGTTATGCCCATTGGGAGAATACGTCTCCAGAAAGAGCCACTGTTAGAACCCTAAATTTTTGAAAATTTGGAGTTCCAGATTCCAGGACAAGAAGAAAATTCCACTCTCTAGACATACGTAATGCATAATATCATAGTTATAACTTTGAAAAACTAGATTTGATGCATGTTTCAAATGATCACTTTCAAGCCATGATTGGTTGGGATAGAATATATCGATAAAGAAAGATAGGGCACTAACAAAAAGAACATATCAATAAGACCTAGAATGATGGCATCAAGTGATAAAATGGAAATAAATGAATCAGTATAATACATACCAATGAAACCCATTGAAAAAATTCACCAACAACATAATGGAAACCTTGTCCCAATGATAGCCGGTGAGGTTATCGGTAAGACACACTCCAATGAATGCAAGGAAGGTATATCGAAAGGTGTTGTAGCGATAGAGGTCATCAACATGAATTAATTGATTGGGATAAGTACTTTTGAGTCTCTCTGATATCCGATGATTTTATCACCACAAATTACAATAAGATGAGATGATTGAGGACCATTCCAATAGAAAGCATCAGGAGGAGCTATATTGATGGTCTTATCGGTATAGTGATACATATCACCGAAGAAAATTTTGAGCTACATCAATGCCTGATAAGATTATCAGGATGACATACACTGATAAAGGGAAAGCATAATTATTGGCTAAGGGATGAATATGTCACCTTATTACAACAGAATGAATATAAAATACCAGAAGTAATCAGATGGACATATGCCAATATTTCGAATGATAGATCAATAGGAGTTACCCCGATAAATGAAATAAATAAGTGTAAGAATTACTATCAGTATAGTGCTTCAATAAATTAATCGATCCCCAATGAACTTATTGGTATTACCTACATTGATGGAAAGGTTAAATAAAGGTTGTAGACAAATGAATGATTTATGGAAAAAATGCAGAAGGAGATGTACAAGCAATCAAAGTTATAGAAATGGAGGCTTCCAGTGAGTTAGGAAGGAAGAAGCCAACCAAGAGCATAGATTCAAAAGAGGAAAAAAGGCTAAAATAGATGAGCAACAGGTATAAGTAGTATGTGTCACTTGTGGATGAGTATGAAACCAGAGCATAAATAAAATGATGGGCATAAATAATGGACTGTGAAGCACTAGAGGGGGTACTTACATCATTTGTAGACCATTTATCCATTATACACCCCTAAAATAGCTTTTAAATACCTCTAATATGCCTAAACAACTTGTAAAATGGTAATTAATTACATAAGCTAAGGCAATTTCGGGATTTGGAATTATTTTTAATTAAACAAGGATGGTGTCTTTTCACCTAAATGGGTATGCCCTTTCTTTTTTGTAATCGAATCCTCATCTATATAACAAGGATCTTTTAGAGATAAAACAAAAAAAATAAGAACTTTCATAAAATAGAATTAGATCAACAACTGCAGACATGAACTAAGATGTACTATTTGTTTAAAATCAATAAAAGATAATTTTTTTCCTATCTCACTTGTGGTAAGAAGGTCCAATTCTTATTCAATTAGACCCTCAAATAAATCTAATATTTTTATATTTCTTCAATGTGCGTTCTTATGTTAATATATTTTGGTTTAAATCTTTATTTTGATCATTAGATAGAAAGATTGGCTATCAAGTTTCTTTCTATTTTACTGATCTCTCCAGTCAGGGTTAAATTTAGTAAGATTGACTACATATTTATATTTGGATTGTATTTCATATAGAGGCCTTTGAAGTGATAGGATTTTTACAAAAGGAAGTTATTAAAACTATCTCCAAGGTTCTACATAGGATTGAAAGTGAATTGGGTCTATTGCCCAAGTTGAAATAGGCATTGGTCTTATCAATTGTTGGATTATAGTCATTTGATTCATTTTTTAAAGTTTATGATATTTTATTCACCATTCATTCATTTTAGGCACATATTTTCAAAGCATTCTTACAATTAACAAAAGTATTTTAGTCTTGTAGTTTATGTTGTATTGATTATAGTTTGATTTCTTTCAAGTGCACTTTCCATACTTGAGAGAGAGAGAGAGAGACAAAGGGTTTGAAGTGTATTCATATCTTCTATAAAAATCCTTAAGCTTGGAGGATAAGTTAAGGTGAAGGCCTACCAACCTTGGTCCTGCAGAGCTAGAATTGTAGAAGTTCTAACCTTGCCTTTGGATTGGAAAGTCCATAGGAAATCTAATCTATTGATTTGAGCACCAATACATCCTTTTCTACCTTCTTTTCTAGGTGTATATTTTTCAAATATTCAAGACCTTTAATTACTAGGTGTACGATCACCTTAACCTAATTAGCTATGCTCAAACCATTACTCCCCCTAAGAAGTAAAACCTCTACATCAAGTCCAAAAATGATATAGCTCTAATTTCTAATGGACTTGTGCACTACTAAATTCCCTTAATTACCTTCAGGTGGGGCTCTAGCCCCAATCTTACCTCTAAGATATTCAAAGGTATCTTTGTTTAGTGGTTTGGTGAAGATGTCTACAATCTTCTCCTTTGTGCTTACATATTCAAGCTTCACCTCTTTCTCTTTCACCTTATCCCTCAAAAAATTATACGTAATTAAAATATGCTTTGTTTTTTAGTGCATCATCAATTTTTTTGACATATTCACTGTACTAGTGTTATCATAATGTATGCTAACTATTTCGCCAAGGTTCACACCAATGTCCTTCAACATATATTTCATCCATAAAATTTGTGTACAATCAATTACAGTAGTAACACACTCTGGTTCAACTGTTGACTAAGCTATACAATCTTGCTTCTTTCTTAACCAAGAAACTAACCTCTTCCCAAGGAAAAAGGCTCCTCCACCTATGCTCTTCCTGTCATCTACACATATCCAATCTACATCAGTAAATGCTTCTAATGAAAATTATTTTGATATATCATACCATAGGCCAAGATCAATTATTCCCTTTAGGTATCTACGTATCCTTTTGACTGCAATAAGATGTGTTTCCTTTGGATCTTCCTAAAATCTAGCAACAATTCCAACTGCACTTGCTATATCAAGTCTAGTATGTGTCAAATATTGAAGACCTTCTACATAGAACTATATTATGTCTGAGATACACCTTTTGTATCATTTGAAGTAGAATACTATTTCCCTATTACCATGGGAGTTCCAATTGGTTTACTATCATTCATGCCAAATTTCTTTAGTAGCTCCTTAAGATGCTTGGTCTAAGATATGAAAATCCTATTCTTCCTCTGATTTATTTGCAGTTCTAGGAAGAACTTTATCTCCCCTATCATAGACATCTCAAATTCACTTTTCATCTATTATGTAAACTTCTTACTCATAGCATCATTACCTCCAAAGATAATGTCATCAACAAATACTTGTACTATCAAAATGCCTTCATCATTACATCTCAAGTATAAATTGCTATCTCCATTACCTCTTTTGAAACCAAGAATTAATAAATACCTATCCAATCTAGCATACCAAGCTCTAGGTGCTTGTTTTAGACCATATAGTTCCTTCTTCAATCTACAAACCATGCCTTCATTACCTGATAGAGTAAAACCATTAGGTTTCTCAATGTAAACCTCTTCTTCTAAGTCACCATTAAGAAATGTTGACTTGACATCCATTTGATAGACCTTGAAATATTTATATGAAGTATAGGCTAGGAGTAACCTAACTGCTTCCAACCTTGCAAGTGGTGCAAAATTTTCTTCAAATTCAATCCCTTCTTGTTGTGAATATCCCTTGCATACCAATCTGGCTTTTTTTCTGGTTCACAATACCATCTTCATTTATCTTATTTCTTAATACCCATTTTGTGCCAATAACATTCTTGTCTTTAGGCCTAGGAACCAATTCCCAAGTGTTGTTCTTTTTTATCTTATCCAATTCTTCTTCCATTGCTTTGATCCATGATTCATCTCTGCATGCTTCATTAGTAGTCTTTGGTTCAACTTGCAAAATCAAGAAGATTGCATCCCTAGTTTGTGACCTTGTTCTAGTTCCTTTACTGTTGTCTCCAATGATATGGTTATGTGGATGAAACCTCTGCACATATTTAGGTATCCTAGACACCTCTGTCTACTCATCTAGATTCATATCTATCATCAAAATTCCTTTCAGATGATCCTGATTTGTTTCTTTTCCTTGTTCTTCATTCTAACCTTGATTTTGACTTTGATTATTTTGATTTAGTCCTCCTTCCCATTCTATACCATGAGAATTAACTTCGAAAGCTCTTTCTTGTAGTTGAAACCTTTCATCAATCCTAACATTTCACTTTTAATCATGTTTCTAGCTCTTAGATTATAACATCTATTAAGCCTTACTCTTTGTAGAATACCCAAGGAATATTCCCTCATCACTCCTTTCATCAAATTTACCTATGCTATCATCCCTTCTATTGTAATACTTTCTACCAAATTTTTTGAAATATCTAGTAGTAGGGGTATGACCAAACCATAGATCATAAGGTGTCTTACCAGTACCATCTTTGACTTGAACTTTGTTCATTATATATATATATTGTGGTCTTAATTGCCTCTCTCCAATGCATGTGTGAAACTCCTCCCTCAATCAACATAGTCCTTGCAAGATCAAGAACTGATCTATTTCTTCGCTCAACTACACCATTCTGTTGTGGTGTTCTAGATATATATGTTTTGGAAATTTGGCCGAGTAAGATATCATAATGTTGTCATTATGGAAACATATATTTAGTATTAAGATAACATGATTTGAGGATGGATTTATTGATGAGAACTTAAGAAATTTATTTATGTATAACAATGTTTATCTGTCTACACATAGACTATTTTTATCAGTGAAGTTAACATAAGTATTTTCAGTGCATGAAAACTTGAGCATAGATTATATAAGGTATGCTAAAGCTAAAGGTAAGAGCACAAGATTGTATGACATGTACAGACTAAGATATTGATGTTTTACAGAAACAATGTTTAGCTGACTAGAACAAGGTAGCGATTAGTAAATGATTATTTTGAGTTAAGAGATTATTTTGTTTATCAAAATGATGACTTAACTAATTAGGGATGACATCCTAGAAGTTAACCCTAAGGAAGAAAGCGTTAATATTATGTTTTGATAACATGGAAGCTGAATGATAAGCTATATTTAAGATAGCTAGTATAAAGGAAAGTATTATGTAATGCGAAGATATAAGAGTGTTAGATAACTAAGAGGGGGGGTGAATCAGTTAAGTCCAGTTATCCTACATTCCCAAATCTCCCAGATGTATATATTAAATTTTTTTCAAATAAATAATCAACTCGGTGAGATATCAACTATACATTTACCGATTACTAGTAAATTAAGTACTGTGTTCACCGATATGTCTAGTTATGAAATGTGTAAAGTAAAATAGAAATTCAACTCATTAATACACATATATAACACATATATTTTAATGTGGAAACCCTGTTAGGGGAAAAAACACCTGGGACCAATAACCCAAAATAATTCACTCTTCTGAAGTGAGCTCGGTTAGGAGCCAACCCCGTTAAAGGTTGCAAAACACACTGTGAGGTGTGACTTGGTTAGAGGATTTATCACTAACAGTTCTTCTTTGACCATGCATTCACTATGGGGTTAACAAGAAAACAACTAACATTCATTGAATGTCATATTGAAATACAAAAGACTGTTAAGTCCCACTCAGTTAAGAGATTTATTTGTACCAATGGTTAAACTGATACAATAATGATCTGATTCAAATAGAAATTTGATTTGTAGATTTTCAGATCTATGCTAAGCTCAAAATACCTATGATGTCAATTCAATCCTTTATTTCCTCCAACTCTGTTTTCCTTGGTATATTCTTTCTCTGACACTCAGTGTTGTCTGTAGTTTTTCTCAATTTTGTCTTCAACCAGTTTGATTAGTCATGCATGAAAACAATCCTTTTCACGTGAATTCTCCTGCAGTATCTTCAGTATCCCAAACTTAATAATGAATCTCATGTCTCCTTATATAGACATCATAAACCATTTTATTTCCATCCATAGATTATGCCTCTTAATCTTCATCGTTCATTTTTCTCTTTAACCTTCCTCGACACTTGTGTCATTAACACATTTCATTCTCCTTCATCTGATCAATATTGAATTTTTTCAACTGTTAGATCATCATAAAAAACATTATCTTCTACCTCAGAATCATAAGCAATTGTCCAACTCATCATTTTAGTTAGTTTTTGCAAGCTTCATTTATTTATTTCACTTAGTTAATACCATAATGCGTCAGTGATTACTGTAATACCCCAAAAATGTGCTATAGGTTCATTAACCTCCTATATCGACACATCGAACAAAATTGACATCAAAGTCCTAACCTAAGGCACATCGACACATTATCGAATCTTAATTGATTATCCTAAATTTTGCATCGGGGAATATTCCTAGTAATATTCCTATTTTATCATAATTATCTTTAATTTAATGATTATTTGGCGATAAATCATATTTATCCTAAAGTTGATTAATTGAATATGATGAATATTTAATTAATTAATTTAATTCTACCACTTAATTATTTAATTAAATTTAATTAAATTTATTCCTAATTATTATTATTTAAATTTGACAATAAATCAAAATTCCTATCATTAATTGATTAAATTCTTATTTAATTAATTAAAGCAAGTTGTCATATTTAATGATATTATTTTTGAATAAAAATTTGATTTTAATAATTGATTAACCAATAAATCAATTGTTATTTTTAATTCTAAAAATTAGTTAAGTGGAAAATAAATCACTTCATTTATTAAATTAATTCATATTAAATCATGCACAATCATAAAAGCAGTCAACTTTAAAACAATTGCTAATTTCAATTTGTAAACTTTCTAAAACTCAACATCTGATGATGAGATGAAAAAGAGAACTAAAGCTCTATTTTGAGATAAAAACTGCTTTTGCATGATTTTATGAATTATTTATTCTTAATTTCTTGTTAACTCAAAAATCAACCTGAGTTTATCAAGAGTGATTTATGGCTTTTTTCAATGCATCCTCAAAGCCCTGGATTTCTATAAAATCAAGGCTCAACTCTTCACAAATGATCCACATAATCCACAAAATTTGCATCATCCACAGAATTTGCATACTTACTCTGGAGAATCGACATCTGAAGAATTGAAGCTTCTTGCGAATCAACAATTTTTGTGAGATCAATCTTGTTTTCAATTCATTTTAGTTTTATTTCATATCATTGCTAGATCAATTTTCATATAGAATAGATTCATATCATATTTCTCATTCTTATTGCATAGAAAACCTAAAAATATAGATTAATTTGCATTCATTACTTCATTGCTATCTTGCATTCAAATCCTTCATTTAGGTGTTGTCAATGTCACTGATCTCGGTTCAATCTGAGAAGATCATACTCACACCTACTAGAAGGTAGTAAATCACCTGGTTAGTTAAGTTTTCATTCTATTGCATGATTTTTATTTTTGCTAACCTCTAATGTTTTACTGAAGTGTTGTGTCTACAGCTAGGTAAAAAATTCACACACACAATTACTAGCTTGGTTAATACTATACTTGGTACACACTACACTTGGTATATACAAAAATCTTCATTTACCGACCACATAAACTTGTTCAATTCTGATCTTCAATACATAATAGAATCATGCAATACAATCAAGTCATCAGCATGATGCCATAGACTCATCAATAAATTACTCGATGTATACCATATCCATATCTTACTCATCCATCTCATCTTCATGTAGATATCTCATTCCTTTACCAATTTCCTTCTTTAGATGTTTGTAACCATCATGACAAGTGCAGTCAAAACTAGTTGACAATCAATGACAATACATTAACTGATTTAATTGTCTTTCATATACTTTAGTAGCTCAGTGATCATCAATCACTATCTTTCAATTATCCATTCCATTGTCAAACTTTCCTTCAATATATTCAATCAGTTGTAGGTTATCAATCTCTCCCTTTGGAATTGATGGCAACACAATATGAAATATTGCATGGAATACCAAACATCTATTCTACAACTCTATAAGAAAATGTTGTAACTCGGTAAGGTCCTTCTAGCTTGTAAATTTTATATATTTAATCACTACACAACATTAACACTCCATGCAGACTCTCCCTACGGATTTGATCTTCTCTCCCTGTGTACTTTTATCTCCTTATTTTCTTCTCTCCCTTATAATATTTCATTGATTCATCTCTCCCTTTTATAGAAATGCCAAAAAATTAATAAACAACTATTCAGTAGCCAAAATATTATCTCTAGTGTTTGGTTCATATCAGGTACCTTTCATGTACCGATATGTAGTTTTAGTTTGTTTTTCTTCTAGCTTTCACAACCTTAGGAAATCCAAAGTGTGAACAATATGCATCAAAATCATTTGATATTATGATAAAGTATAGGTTGATGAAATTCTAGTCCTCAAGTACTCAAATGTATCCTTAGGTAAGGGTTTAGTGAATATATCTGCAAGTTGTTCTTTTGATTTCACAAAATCCAATTTCAATTTCTTTTCTCATACTTGTTCCCTCAAGTAGTGATACTTTATAGATATATGCTTTGTCTTTGCACGCAACACCATATTCTTAGAAATATTTATAGCATTGGTATTATCACTGGGTTAGTGATCTCTTCATTCATACCTTTCAAAAGTTATTTTATCCATGCAATTTTTGAACAATTAGTAGAAAAAGAAACATATTCTCCTTTAGTAGTGGACTGAGAAATGCATCCTTGTTTTTTTCTTGTCCAAGTAACTAATATTTCTCCCAAAAAGAATGCTTCTCTAGTAGTGCTCTTTCTATCATCAATGTTTCCAGCCTAATCTGCATCTATGTAAATATTCAGCTCAAAATTTCCCTCTTTCTTGTACCATAAACCATAGTTTTCAATGTTCTTCAAGTATCTCAAAATTCTCCTTACAGCTGTCATATGTGATTCTTTAGGATTAGTACAAAATCTTTCTACAATCCCAATTGCATGTGCAATATCTAGTCTACTATGCACAACATACATCAATTTACCAATCATTGATTTGTACAATGTCTGATTTACCTCAGTTGATTTTTCATCCTTTTTTAATTTTCATCTAGTGACCATAGGTGTACCAACTAGTTTTGAATCTTCCATTCCAAAGGTCTTTAACACTTCTTTGATATACTTTGATTGAGTGATGTATATGCCTTCACTTTGTTGTAAAATTTGCAAACCAAGAAATAATTTAATCTCTCCAAATATTGACATTTCAAATTCTTTTTTCATTTCATCAACAAATGATTTGCATAGATTATCATGTCCTCTAAATATGATATCATCAACAAAAATTTCAGTAATAAGAATCTTATCATCAGTTTCACCTTTCAAGTACAAATTGTTGTTGTCACTTGTTCTAACAAATCTAATACTAATAAGATAGGAATGCAGTCTTTCATACCATGTTCTCGGTACTTGTTTCAATCCATATAGTGCTTTGTGCAACTTACATACCATGTTCTTCTAATTTGAATCAACAAAACCTTCAGGTTGTTCAATGTATACCTCTTCCTCAAGTATTCTATTCAAAAATGTGGATTTGACATCCATTTGATAAACTTTAAATCTTTTTTAGATAGCATATGCAAACAATATTCTAACTCCTCCAAGTCTAACAACCAGTGCAAAATTCTCACCATAATCAATACCTTCTTCTTGTGCATATCCTTTGCATACAAGTATTTCTTTATTTCTAGTGACTTCTCTATTTTCATTCAACTTGTTTCTAGATATCCATTTGGTTCCAATTACATTCTTATCATTCTGTCTTGGTATCAATGTCCATGTTTTGTTTTTCAGTATTTTCTCTATTTATTCATTCATGGCTTTAATCCATTCATCATTCTCAGGTGCATCTCTAATAGTTTTAGGTTCAAATTCATAAACTAAGCATGTGGTGTTTCTCAACTTACTTCGTGTCATCATACCAACTTTCTTGTCTCTAATAAGCTGATTCTGTGGATGATGTCTTCTCACATATTTTGCAAGTACATGTTCAATTCTTTGTTCTTCATTGTGTTCTTCACTCGGTGTAGGATCATGATCTTCATCAGTAATTATTTCCTGATTCTTGGTCTGTATAGGATGATGCTCGGTATCATTACCCTGTTGCTCAGTAATGCCAGGATGTTGCTCAGGTTGAGTGTCAGGTTTCTCAATGAATGTAAATCTACCATAATCTTTCAGTTCCTTTTTTCTTTCTTCATTATTTTTCTCAGCAAATTCATCAACTCTCACATTTTCACTTTCAATCATTTTTTTAGTATCCTTATTCAAACATTTGTAAGCTTTTCTTTTAGTAGAATATCCTAAGAATATTCCTTCATCATCATTTTGCTTCAAATTTTCCATTTCTATCATCTTTCAGAATGTAACATCTACTTCCAAATATTCTAAAATAACTTACATTCAGTCATTCAGTGTGTAACCATACCATAACTCATAGGGTGTTTTATTTGAATCTTTCTTTAGTTGTACTCAGTTCAATGTGTATACAATAGTACTAACAAATTCTCTCTAGTTTACCTATGCAACATCCTTTTCAATCATTAGTATTCTAGCACAATCAACAATAGATCTATTCCTCCTTTCAACAATTCCATGCTTGGTGAAGAAACCCGTCTCTTAATTCCATGCTTGTTACAAAATTTAGTGAACTCATCAGAAATAAACTCACCACCTCTATCTAATCTCAAGCATTTTAACTCTTTTCCACTTTCTTTTTCTACTCTATCTTTAAACCATTTAAACATCTTAAAAGATTCAGATTTTTCTTTCAAGAACATGACAGTCATCATCCTAGAGTAGTCATCAAAAAAGAAGATGAAATATTTTTCTCCATAATAAATTTGAGTTCTCATAGGACCACACAATTTGGTATGAACCAATTCCAAAATATCATTAGATGAATAGTTTTTTCTCTTAAAGCTATATTTTGACATTTTTACCATTTGACATTGTTTACACATGATATGGTCAAGTTTAGATAAGCTCGGTAAGCCTCTGACTCTCCTTTTCTTACTGATCTTAACCATGTTGTCAAAATTCACATGAAATAGCCTTTTGTGCCATAACCAAACATCTTCAATTCTAGCCAACAAACAATAAGTTTTAGCATTATCCATGTAAAATAGATTACCTTTATATTTTTTACCAGTACTGACCAACTTTCCAGTCTCATCACAGATCTTCACCTTTCTATTCACAAATGCAACTTGGTGACCCATGTTATTTAGTTGTGATACACTCAATAGATTATAGTTAAGTCCCTTCACCCAATATGCATTCTCACATCTGATATTATTGTTCAACAAGATAGATCCTTTTCCTTTTACTAGAAAAGGTGTATCATTTCCCATTTTAATAGATCCACCATTATAATGTTCAAGGTATTCAAATTTGTCTTCATCACCAGTCATATGATGTGTATAGCCACTATCAATAATCCAAGTATCATTCTTTCTAACTTTAGAAATAAGTGTTGTTTCAACATACCTTTCTTCTTCTTCTGAATCTTCTTTCAAAGATAGAAATACCACCTCCATGTCTTCATCAGTGTCGATGTCAGTGTCATCATCATCATCTTCAACAAGGTAACATGCCTTCTTTCCTTTGTCTTTGTAATCTTGGTTACTTCTTATGTCATACTATTGGTTGCCTCTATGTTCTCAGTTATCTCTTCTGTCAAATTTTCTTTCACCAAATCTTTCATTGTCTTTATCATCTTCTTTCCTATTTGGACATCTAGCTAGAATGTGGCCAATTTCTTTACTATTAAAGCATACTAATGGTAGTTTTCCTTTATATCTTCCTTTACCTTTCTACAATCTTCTAGCCATTAATGCTTCAAGCTCATCAAGTTCATCCTCATCACTGTCACTATCACTCTCATTTCTTATCATGTGTTTATTGCTTGATTTACCAATTTTCAAGGATGATATAAATGCAAACTCAACAGTAGGAACAATAATGTTATCAAAGTTACTCAACTCAAAAGTAGTTAATATATCGATCAGACTATCAAGTGTAAGATGATTACCTAGAGCTGATCTCATTTCATGAATTGCAGAGACTCTAATAGCATAAGTAGGCAGCAAGGTTCTTGGAATTTTACTTACAAAAATGTCTTCTTCAATAATACCTCCTGCTCCTCGGATAGAATTGACAATCTTATTAATTTGGTTGTTGTATTGTGAAATGTTTTCTCCTTTCATTTTCATGTCATCAAACTTTCCTCTAAGAATTTCAGCTTTATCCCTTAGCACATTTACATCTTCTTTGTGAACTAGTGCAAGATTATCCCACATCTGTTTAGTAGTAGTACATGTCTTGACATCTTCAAATTCAGCATCTGATAAGGAAGGATCAATCTCTATCATTGAAACATTGTGTTCATGTCTATCTCTCATCTAATCAATAGTCAAGGGTCCAGTAGGTTGGATGAAGTCATTATCCAAGTAGTATATAGTAGATTCTCTAATTCCAGATAGATGCAATCTCATTTTGCTTTGCCATATTGAGAAGTTATCTTTTTTTAACTTTGACACCTCTCTCTTATACATCTTCTGATCTTTAGCTTAAGTCCTTCAATTTTTTTTTCCAAGCACTCTATGCTCTGATACCAATTGTTAGTTAACTGAGGGGGGGTGAATTAGTTAAGTCCAGTTATCCTATAGTCCAAAATCTCCCAGATGTATATATTAAATTTGTTTCAAACAAATAATCAACTCGGTAAGATATCGACTGTACATTTATCGATTACCAGTAAATTAAGTACTGTGTTCACCGATCTATCTAGTTATGAAATGTACAAAGTAAAATAGAAATTCAACACATTTATACACATATATAACACATAAATTTTAACGTGGAAACCTTGTTAGGGGAAAAACCACCTGGGACCAGTAACCCAAAATAATTCACTCTTCTGAAGTGAGCTCAGTTAGGAGCCAACCTTGTTAAAGGTTAAAAAACACACTATGAGGTGTGACCTAGTTAGAGGATTTATCACTAATAGTTCTCCTTTGACCATTCATTCACTATGGGGTCAACAAGAAAACAATTAACATTCATTGAATGTCATATTGAAATACAAAAGATTGTTAAGTCCCACTCGGTTAAGAGATTTATCTATAGCAATGGTTAAACTGATACAATAATGATCTAATTCAAATACAACTTTGATTTTCTTATTTTCAGATCTATGATAAGCTCACAATGCCTCTGATCAATAATCAATTCGATCCTTCATTTCCTCCAACTCTATTTTTCTCAGTATGTTCTTTCTCTTACGCTTGGTGTTGTCTGCAATTTTTCTCAATTTTGTCTTCAACCAGTTTGATCAGTCATGCATGAAAACAATCCTTTTCACATGAATTCTCCTATAGTATCTTCTGTATCCCAGACTCAATAATGAATCTCATGTATCCTTATATAGACATCATAAACCATTTTATTTCCATCCATAGATTATGCCTCTTAATCTTCATCGTTCATTTTTCCATTTTAACCTTCCTCGACAGTTGTGTCATTAACACGTTTCATTCTCCTTCATCCGATCAATATTAAATTTTTTCAGCCATTAGATCATCATAAAAAAGATTATCTTCTACCTTGAAATCATAAGCAATTGTCCAGCTCATCATTTTAGTTGGTTGTTGCAAACTCCATTTATTTCTTTCACCTGGTCAATACCATAATGCATCGATGATTACTAGCTCGATTAATACTATACTTGGTATACACTACACTTACTCAGTGTATACAAAAATATTCATTTACCGACCACATAAACTTGTTTAGTTATGATCTTCAATACATAATAGAATCATGTAATATAATCAAGTCATCAACATGATGTCATAGACTCATTAATAAATTACCCAGTGTATACCATATCCATATCTTACTCATCCATCTCATCTTCATGTAGATATCTCATTTCTTTACCATTTTCCTTCTTTAGATATTTGTAACCATCATGACAAGTACAATCAAAACTAGCTGACATCAATGACAATACATTAATTGATTTAATTGTCTTACATATACTTTAGTAGCTCCATGATCATCTATCATTTTCTTTCAATTATCCTTTCCATTATCAAGGTTTCCTTCAAGATATTCAATCAGTTGTAGGTTATCAAAGAGACTAATGCAAAGTTATAAAAATGATTTTTTATTGATGTATTGATGATGTATTATGAAGAATCTGATATATGATCAGAATAGTGTGAAATGGTAGAAAATTTTGTGAAGATCCTACAAGCTAGATCAAAATATTGAAGATATTCAACAACAATAAAAGGTTTTTGTATTCTATCTTTTGTACTAAAGATTATTATTGTATATTGCATGTTTGGGAAGTGGGATCATCTTGCATACATTAATATTTTTTAATACCAACTCCTAACAGGGTTGAGGCTTCTAACAAGGCCTAAAGTCCTCTAACAAGGACCGAGACACTATACAGATGTAATAGACTCCTAACAGGGTCAATATCTTTAACCAGATACTTTTTTATTAGTGGATCATTTGTGGGTATCATCCCCATCGGGGTTTTCCCTTGGATAGAGTTTCCTTGAGAACAAACATGGTGTTATGAGTTCTTTTATTTTATAGTTGTGTTTATTATTCAGTTTATTGAGTTTAGTTTCTTATGCAAGTTATAGGATAATTACATATATCCATAAGTGGGCAAAAGTAAAAGTTTGTGAAATATTGATTCACGCCCCCTCTCAGCATTTCCTATTTCTAACAATTGGTATCAAAGAATAGTTACTCAGAGAAGGCCTAATAGCTTGATTAAGATCTCCATGGATATGGATCAATTGCAGAAAAACCTATAAGAAGATCTTGAGCAGATTGATATTCTTTCTGAAGAAAGAGATACTTTGAAGAAAAAATATGAAAGTGCAAAATACTACATTAAGAAATTAAAAGACAAGATAGAAGATCTTAAATCAAAGAAATAACCTACAAATCAGATCAATGATAGTGATGAATTTTCAAAATTGAAAAAGGAAAATGAGATCCTAAAGCATGAACTAAAGATTGTAGATCTAAAGTTAAGCTTGAAAGATGATAATAGAAAAGTTGAATCAGATTTGAAGTTTGAAAATGCAGATCTAAGGTCTAAACTTAACAAAGTAACATCTGAATTTGAGACTACAAAGTTGCAGTATGATGAACTTGAAAAGTACAATACAATTGTGAAAGGAGAATTAACTCAATCCAAGCAACACCTTGAGAAACAATATTCCAGTAGTGAAAATATTGATGAACATATTTATTATCAGAAACCTTCTTATGATAAAACCGGTCTTGGATATTTCAAAAAAAAATTCTCAAAGATTGAAGAATGTAAAGAACCAGATCTAGAAATTCAACAATCTAAGAACAAAGAAGAAGAAAAACAAAACAAAGTTGAGTCTAACCAATCTGAAGATGTACCTAAACAACCTAAGAAAGATGAATAACCTAAAGAAATGTGAAATTAATTCAAAGGTAGATGTTTTACATGCAATTCATTTGGATACATGAAAAGAGATTCTACATGTAAGCAATTCAAACCTATCTCTGGTTATTGTTATAATTATCATGGTTTTGGTCATAGAGATATTGATTGTAAGAAACCTAGATCTAATAATAAAGATAATAGTAGAATGTTTAGAAATACTAACCCTACAAATAAAAGACCTACTGGAGCAACAAAAAATACAAGAAATGGAGTTGTGTGTTATAGATGCAACAATTTTGGACATATTTCCAAAAATTGCAGATTACAGATTAGTCAGTCATGACCGAGATATGGAAACAATGTCATAATTTTTTAGATTTTTAATAACATGGGTCACACAACAAGATATTGCAAAATGAACAACATGAGGAATCCTAATCCTAGAAGAAATGTGAACTACACCAGAAGAAATATGGATATTAACAATAGTAAAAAGGGAAATAACAGTAACATGGAAGAAGTTATATTTGTCAAAGCAATAGATCAAGAAAGTGCATCTACAATATCAGGAAGTGAGTCAAGTGAAGCATTTGAAAGTAAGTTGGAATCAATTTTGAACCCATGTCAAACTGATTAAGCATCAAATTTCATTAATTAAGAATTAGATCAAGTACCAAAATAGCATAAAGTTTAGCAAAACTTGAATCAAGCCTTGCAAAGTTAATATGAGATAGAAAGTGATATAAGGAACCTATGGTTAAGAGCGTATATGATTCTGAGCATGTATGAGAGAACACAAAGTGAAAGAAGTTTGCATACATCTAGGAACAACTTTTTTGCATGAACACACTTATGCAATTAATGCAATGACAATGTCTTGAAGGATTTGATAGATAAAAGAGGTTTATTGGATATCATTCAATCATTCATGAGTTTACAAGAGTTTTAGAGAGCTAGTCAATGAAGATTGAAATCAGTTTGAAGGAGTTGGAGACATATTTTTTCCAGATCCACTCAGAAGCCCTAAATCATGATTTCAAGGTATTTTACTAAGTGCTTATTGTCAGAGCAATTATTTTTTTAGTGCAATCATGGATGTATCCCTAGTTCACAACATTAAGGACACACCTAGACCTAAGGTGAGAAGGGAAATAGTATAACCCACTAGGGATGATCCTAGCTTAGCTTTATCATCTATACCAGATGATGTATTGCATTTGGAAGATATAAAAAGATACTTGAAGTGCAAATTTGAGACTGTAGGAGATAGTAGCATGATTGAAGAATATGAAAAAAATCTATAACCAGGACATGACCTATAAGGAAGGGTATAAACATTTAGGTCAACTGGATATTATCAAGTATATGTTTCACTATGAATTTTAGAATGATGAATGGAATACGATTATTTTAAGAAGAACTCATGATAGAAAGTTTTGGTTGGATGATAGAGTGATAGATATCACAGCTGATTTGATTCATGAAATAACATGCTTATCCAACAAAGGTGCAATTCCTCTAAATGAGAATAATGTGAAGAAAACAATCCTAGATAACTATAAATATTCATACAACGGAAGAGGTATTGTAATAAGTAAAATTGAGTATAATGATGTTAGGTATGTTTGTAAGATAATGGCTACCAAGCTATGTACCATCTCTAGAGAAGATGATATAGCAACAGGTATGGTACAAGCATACTATCTTATGTGTGTTGATAAAATTGATGTTGACATGAGTGAAATTATGAGGATTCAACTGATTGAAAATCTTGAGAAGATCAAGAAGACAAAGAATTCACAATTCAGATTTTCATCCTTAATCACCTATATGTTTTCCACCTTTTGAGAAGATTTCCTTACACTATAGGAGCTGATTGAAATGATGAGAGATGTACAATGGAAATAATTAACAAAGTGTATCTTAGACACCCAAATGATAAAGTAAATGAGAGCATCACACTTTTTATTAAGACTTCTTAGAATGAAATGAAGAAAAGGTCAAGAATTCCACCCTTAACGGTTGAGAAATACAAAAGTTGTTAGATTAGGTGAAAGACTAATCTCCCAAGAACACCTGCATGCATAACCCTGTCACATGGAAGAAGCAAAGCACAGAAGGCAAGAAAAATCTATGGAGGCCAAAAAGCCAGAGACATCATATGTACAATCAAAAAACAATCTATTATGAATAATGCATTGAGTTCCTGAAAAATACAAAGAGGGAATCCTTATAAAAGGATATTGAAACCCTAAAGGAGAAAACCCTAAAGAATAATAAGATGCCTAAGTCTAACTTAAGTGTAGAGAATAATAGACTAATAATTAAATAAATTAATTATTAGCTATAATATAACTACTCTAACACCCCCCCTTAAGTGTAACTTAGGGAGAAGCTAAACAACTAAGGACTAAAAGATGCATGAAAACAAAAATGCATGAAAGAGCTATGGGTCCCGGCAACAAGGCCTGATCAGGTACCCAAGTACAAGAAATAAACTAGATGAAGGAAACAAAGCCTCCAATCTAGGGAATGTCCCAAAGAAAGGAACAAGAAATAGCATGAAGCATCTCTAAAGCATGAAGCTGCAAACACTATCAGAAGAAACTGCTAGAACCCCCACTGAAATAGTGCATGACCAGGTAGAGAAGACAAAGTCTGAAGAGCTGATCAATTGAAGAGGTGGCCTCCAAAAGTAGGAATGAATGAGTGTCTATATAGTAGATGATCCATCTCACCAAAATGCATAGGTGCCTAGCCACTGCATCCGCCTAGTACATAGGAACAAAAAATGTATACGTAGATCACTCAATCGAACCAAGGAAGCAATAGAACCAACAGGTGAACCCCCCCCATAATGCTGAATAGGGAGAGGGGTGACAGGAACACTGAAATGCAATGCCAGAAACATCTGCAAGAAGAAGAATCAGGAACACCAACAGTGCAACAGAAGTACAAGCACAGGATAAAGGGCAGTGTCATAGACACACAACATGGGCTAATGTCATGGAAGGTACACTCACTTGACAAAGGTGGATGAGCACAAAAGGCAAAACATCATAACCCCCCATGGCACTTTATAACTAAGTGCAAGTACAAACAAACATAAGGAGTACAAGATCCCAGTTATGAAAAAGTAGGCACTTTATCTCAGTGCATTTACAGAAAAGAAATGCTACAAAAGAGAAGCATACAATGCTCAGAAGTTAGAAAGAAGAGTGAGCTAGAAGAACAGAAGAAGAGATCCCAGGACCTGTAGAACCCAAGTAATCCACCAGAGTGTGAAAGTGAAAAACTCGGAGGAGAGAAAACCTAGAGTAGAATCTAGATAAAAGACCCTTGCAACTGAAAAACTCACTGAACCAGCTTTCCGACGATATAAGGTGAGCCCAAAAATGAGGCTGGATGAGCGAGATATGGCTCCAGGAAGGCAAAAAATAAACATCACCTTTGACAGAAAAAAATACTATCAAAATAGTAGAGCCAAAAAACCTTACCTCCATAATCAGAAAGAGCTCGAAAAGAGCTTTTCGATGATATAAAGAAGTCCAAAAAAGACCCCCGTATGCTCAAGATATTGCAAAAAAGGCCCAGGTACCCTAAAAAGGCTTCAAAATAAATTTTTAAGCCCTTGGGGCTGGAAAACACAAAGCCCCTGAGCACATGGCGCACGCAGGGGGCTAAACTGGGAACCCCTAGTCACCCATGTGACCACCGTGGAGCTTAAAACCCGCTGGGCTGGCAGGGCGAAGCGGAGCAGGACTGAGAGGCGACGCACAGTGCGGCGGAGCCGGGAGGGGCCGGCGGAGGAGGCCAGCAGGGCGGCGGAGGAGCCGACGGTGGCTCTGTAGTGGAGCAGGGGCCGCGGTGGTGGCGGAGCCGAGGGAGCCCGGTGGCCGGTGATGGGGGCAACGGCGGGGGCCGTGGCAGCGCTTCCAGCTATTGGCGGCTCGGCGGAGGCCGCGGGGTGGCACCCGGGTGGCCGCTGGGCGGCGCCCAGGAGGCTGCCCCCTAGTAAAATTTTTTAAATTTTTTTTATAAAATCACCATCTTGATCTGCGTGCCAGGCCGTACGGCTTGGTACCAAAATTTTTTTGCCTCAAATTGAAAAGGTGTCCAATATGGACAAATTTTATATGGATTCTAGCTATCTCGGGCCTTCCGGACGCAATGGTGGCATCCGTTTTTGCTCAAAATACCTCAAAATTTTTTTTTGCTTTTTTGCAGGCAAAAAAGAAATAAAAAATAACGTCCTACTTCTGAATCACTTCAACAAAAACATGAACAGCGAGCAGCAAGATGGCTCTGATACCATGTTAGATTAGGTGAAAGACTAATCTCCCAAGAACACCTACATGCATAACCCTGTCACATGGAAGAAGCAAAGAAAGTAAGGCAAGAAAAATCCATGGAGGCCAAAAAGCCAGAGACATCATATGCACAATCAAAAAACAATCTATTATGAATAATGCATTGAGTTCCTGAAAAATACAAAGAGGGAATCCTTATAAAAGGATACTGAAACCCTAAAGGAGAAAACCCTAAAGAATAATAAGATGCCTAAGTCTAACTTAAGTGTAGAGAATAATAGACTAATAATTAAATAAATTAATTATTAGCTATAATATGACTACTCTAACAAAAGTGAGATATGCTTTTTGGTTGATACAAACTTTACATACATTGAAGTGGTAGAACCAATAACTGAATTTATAAACCCTCTATATTATGAAGTGTTTGAAGAGGAAATTGAAGGCTATGTGAGAATAATTCTAAAAGAAAGATTAGATTCCAAAAGTCATAGATTTGGAACATTTGAATAAATTTTCAGTACAACACACCAAATCACAGTTGCAGAAATCAGCTAAGAAAAGGGTTGACATAGCTATTATGAATATATTAAAAGAAATAGGTATGAATGAAGATGAGTTTAACATTGCAAAGAAGACAACAACAACCATGAGAGATATTGGTAAGAAGGAAGTGTTAACTATACCACCTTTGGCATCCAAAGAAACCCCTGTACCAAATATTCAAAATCTTGATGAAGATGTCACCGAGGCTAGTGAAATGAGTATATCACTAGAAAAGCCACTAGTATTAGCCACAATAAAATATACAAGATCTACCTCCACTACACCAGATAAGAGAGTAAAATAAATGGCTAGTGGACCAGGAAAAAGGTAGAAGACTATCTTTTCTCTTATGGAAAGAAAAAGATCACAAGAAGAAGAATCCACACCCATTAAGAAAATGAGAGGTCAAGTTCCAAGTCAATCTCAAGGAGAAGAAGAGGCATGCAACAAAAAAAGAAAAAATGGAAGCCTAAGATTGAGAAAGTGAATCCTTTAATCATAAATGATGGAGATTTCACTAAATTAAACAAATACTATCATATGTAATTTTTTTTTGAGAAACTAAGTCTTGAGAATGTAGTTGTCAGGTACATGACCCTTGCCAACAAGAAATTTGAAAATATCAAAGATAAGATACCGAGTGATCTTTATGATAAATTGATTAACAAGAACACAAGAGAAATAGAAGAAGATAAATGTATAAGAGATAGATTTGTAAGAAAACTTTACAAAATAAAAGATGAAGAACAATTCAAAGAGATCATGAAGAATCTCAACACCCATCTGAGAAGAAAAAGAAGAATTGTTATAATTATGGGAGGAAACTATGAGGAAGTTAATAAGGAAACTGAGGAAGCAGTTATAAAAGTGATGACTTCAGTATCGAGAGAATCCTTAAGTGAATCAGAATAGGACATTCAAATAACATAAGCAACTACACAAATGAAAGAGATACCACCTCAGAAAGAAACCACAATTACACCATATACCATACTAATTGATGATGAAACCATGCATGTAGAAGGCACTAGCATCACCATTGACAGAGAAGAAGATCCTTCCAAAGATCAAGGAGAGGATGTTGGCAATTTGGGAGAGATGGTGAAAGAGGAAGAATAAAAGGAAAAAGATGAGGAAGAATAAAAGGAAGAGGATAAGGAAGAATAAACAAAGGCATTAGAGGAGACAAAAATAGAAGTCACTAAAAAAGTAGTGCAAGAGGAACAAGGTAAAGAAAAAGAGGTAAATCCTATAGAGATTATACCTCAGCACATTCAAATAGTCACACCACAAAAGGTCACAACAACAAGTTCATCAAAGCCACCTATTGAGTCAGTATTAGCAAATTTGGGAGTTGAAGTTGACAACGATGATCAAATAGAGTTGATTTAATCCTTGAATAAGATTATTGGAAAGAGCAAGAAAGAAAAGAGCTTGGAGGGATCACTACTTGAGGTAACAAATAAACTTCAAAATGTTATATCTACTTAGGTTAGTGAAGTTGTTCCACAAGTTAAGGAAAGAGAAGTAATCAAAGCTTTTGACAATGAATTCACCACATTATCTAACATTGCATTAGTGAAAGTACAAACACTTCATGATGCACAGTTATTTCAATCCAATTTTCAAAATGTTAAGAATGATTTAGATAACCTTGATGTTTTCATTAAGGAGTTGAGGAAATGTTTGGAGAGAGGAAGAGAACTGTATAGTCAGTGTGGTTTATCACACAATCATATCTCAGACATTTCAAAGAAGCTGGAAAATAAAGAAGCAAAACTACAAGTCATAGTGAATGAGCTACAAAACCATAGCATGAAGATGAATAATATTGAGAAGAAAGTTAGCAAAATACATGATGAGATAAGATTATTAGAAAATGAAAAGGAAAGAAAGTTGAAGAGGTTTGCACTACTCAGAGAGAACTTAACTTTGAAGATCAGTAATGTGCAGAATAAACTAGAAGAATGTCTTTCCTCAAAGACATCATATGGTAAATTTGCCTATCCAAATCTTAGAGCAGTTGAGATAGCATCTTATGGGCTATTTGCACTACTTGGTGTATCAGATTTTGTTAAGGTTACATGGGACAAAGAGATTGAAAATTTGGAGAAAAACTTTACAGATTGCATTTCAAGCCTTCCAGCCTTACAAAATTGAAGAAGAAAGGTATATGAGAAATTTTGACCTGTATATATACATATTTTGACACCTTTGTCATTGTTTTCAAAGGGGGAGTAATGGTATGAGAAAATTGCTTGTATGTATAAGGATATAATATAATCAAAGGGGGAATATCCCTATGGTGGAATAAGTTAATTAGATATGTATGATCCACAAACTTTTGCAAATCTTGTAATGGCCATTTAACACAATGTTGCAAGTTTATTTTTAAATTTTTTGTTGTAAGTTTTTGGGACTTAGCCAATTTTCCCAAATTTTTCCACCAATGAAAAAGGGGAATATTGTTGTAAAATTGGCTGAGTAGGATATCATGATTTTGTCATTATGGAATCATATATTCAGTATTAAGACAACATGATCTGAGGATGGAGTTCTAGATGAGAACTGAAGAAAATTGTCTATGTATAACAATGCTTATCTATCTACACATAGACTATTTTGATCAAAAAAGTTCACAGAAGTATTTTTAGTGCATGTGAACTTGATAACAGATTATATGAGGTATGTTGAAGCTACATCTAAGAGAAAAAGATTGTACAACATGTACGAACTAAGATATTAATGTTTTACAAAAATAATGTTGAGCCGACCAGAACAAACAATAATTGTTTTGAGTTAAGGGATTATTTTTTTTTTATCAAAATAATGAATTAAATAATTAGGGATGATATCATACATGTTAAATCTAAGGCATAAAGAGTTAATATTATGTTTTGATAACATGGAAGTTGACTGATAAGCTATATTTGAGATAGCTAGTATAAAGGAAAGTATTATGTAATGTGAAGATATAAGAGACTAAAGAGAAGTTGTAAAAAAGATTTTGTATTTATGTATTGATGATTTATTATGCGAAATATGATATATGATCAAAATAGTGTAAATTGATAGAAAGTTTTGTGAAGAGCTTACATGCTAGATCAAAATATTGAAGATATTCAGCAACAGTAAAAGGTTTTTGTATTCTATCTTTGTACTGAAGATTATTATTATTTATTGCATGTTTGGGCAGTGGGCTCATCTTGCATACATTCATATTTTGTAATACCAACTCCTAATAGGGTTGAGGCTTCTCAAAAGGCCTAAAGTCCTCTAACAAGGACTAAGACACTATACAGATGTAATAGACTCCTAACAGGGTCAATATCTTTAACCAGATACTTTTGATTAGTGGATCATTTGTGGGTATCATCCCCATCGGGGTTTTCCCTTGGCCAGGGTTTCCTTGAGAACAAACATGGTGTTATGAGATCTTTTATTTTATGGTTTTGTTTGTTATTCAATTTATTCATTTTAGTTTCTTATGCAAGTTAAAAGTTAATTACATATATCCATAAGTGGGAAAAAGTAAAAGTTTGTGAAATACTGATTCACCCCCCTCTCAGTATTTCCTATTTCTAACAAGATGTATGTTTTAATATGCCATGTTATTCATAGAAGGTATTAAATTTACCTAATATGAGTTCACCACCTCTGTCTGATCTCAAACATTTGATCTTCATCCTTGTCTTTGTCTCCACTTTTTCCTTAAAAAATGTGAATATTTTAAAAGCTTCTAATTTCTCTCAAATAAATCATACCCGCATCATTTTAGAATAATCACCAATAAATAGAATAAAATACATGTCACCAAAGTATGACCTGGTTTGAGTAGGTCCAAATAGATCTATATGAATCAAATCTAACTTGTTTCTGGCTAAAAAAGCTTTTCTATGAAACTACTTCTTGTCTACTTTCCCATTACACACTCTCTGCATGTTTCATTAGATGGCTTTAAAATCTTAGGTAGATCTTTGATAGCATTAGTATTTCTTTCCTTTACAATATTATCAAAGTTTATATGACATAACCTTATATTCCATAACCAACTTTCATCAAATTTAGAAACAAAACAACTTACTTCAGTAGAGTTCAACTGAAAGGCATTACCTTTTGTCTTTGTACTAGATTTAATCAGATCTCCTCTAGCACTTTTGATTGTACAATGTCCATTCTTGAATTGTAGATGATAACCCTTGTCCACGAATTGTCCAACACTTAATAGATTTTATCTGAACCCATCAAAAAATAAAACATCATCAGTGTTAGTTTTACCATCCAAAGTAATAGATCCCCTTCCAATTATTTTCCTATGAGTATTGTCACCAAGCCTATTAACACCACCATCATACTTTCTTAACTAAATAATTTTTTCTTTATCACCAGTCATGTATTGTGAACATCCACTTTCCATGATCCAATCATTTTTCTTCTCAACATGAGATACCAATTCTTTTAATTTCCATAAAACCAAGTATATCATTTATATCCTCATCATCATCAGATGAACCATCACTAACATAGTAGAATTCCTTGTCTTTCATATATTTACCATATTTAGGTTTATGTTTAGGAACTCTAGTTGGACATCTAGAAGAAAAATGACCAACCTTATTGCAATTAAAGCACTTTAAAGGTAATTTGCCTTTAAACTTACCTTGAAATTTCCTTTCTCTTCTTGTGATCATGGCTAGGATCTTTTCATCCACACTATTTTCTAGTTCTTCAATGTATTCCCATTTCTTAGCATATTCTCCCAATTCTTCATTCTATTTACTCTCTCTTTTGGACCTTGCAAGACTTGTTCCTTCTTTTCTATCTTTATGCACTATTTCCTTGAATGTTGTCTCTATTTTTGGTAAAACCTTCTTAAGTTATAGGGGTCTCAAATATTTTTATCTTGGACACTAACATTTCTCTTGTGAAATTATTAGTCAATGGAATGATCTCCTCTATGGCATGCACTTTAGTTTTGTACACTGGTGTCAAAGATCTCAAAATCTTTGAAATGAATTCATCCTCAGTGTAAGTTCCTTCATTGTTCTTAATCCCGATCACAGACTCTATAACCCTTTGGAAAAACATCCTTACTATTTTATATTCTTTCATCTAAAGTGTCTCCATCCTCTCTCTCTCCAATTTTGAAGTTTGGCTCCTTTAGTGTATATAAATCCTTCATATAGAGCTATCAATATTTTCCATATATGATCAGTAGTACATTTAACCATCATTTCCGACCAACATTTCTAACCAAGCATTAAGATGGTTTTCCTTGGTCAGTTTATAGAAGGAAAAAATTGATTTTTTTTTAATCCATTCCCGTGTTGGTTGGAATTACGAAAACCATGACATTTCATCGCCGACCAACATGGGAATATAACTTAAAATAAATAAATATACGGTTTTATTTTATTTCATTTTGTTATTCCACGTACGACAAAGCAAAGGTGAAGGAGGGAAGGAGGGCATCTATCGACACCGCCTACACATCTAGCCTCGACATCACATGTAAGTTCTGGAACCACTCTTCTAACACTTTGATTCAATTAGTAAGTTGACCCCATTTCACCTTTGTGCTGTTGCTACACACGTTTCATCTCTTCATTGCCTAAATACATGATTAATATTTATTGTATATTTGGTTTTTTATTCGTATTTTTTTAAAGGAATGTGGCAAGGATTGTTGAATCTAGTATATTTCCATCCAGAGTATTAGTTGTGTGAGTTTCTAAAGTCATTTACCACCAATCTATAATCTACAAACATATCTTCCTTGAGGGATTAGGTCAATAGTATTGCATGCCATTCATTGTCTACACTCTCCTCTATTGAACAATGTTGAATGCCATGCATTGTCTACAAATGATCCCATATCATTATGGTCTTTGAGACCATAATGATATGGGATAATTTGTAGAAGGATTTTATCAGATACTACATTAAACAATTTTTCTTAAGCTTCCAGAAATACAAAGAAATCAAACAAATTCTGAAAATTGTGAAAATTTATGAAAAAACCCTAAAAGTGCAATAACTTGGTGAAAAACAATCACAGAAATGAGAAAACTGAAATTTGGAGTCTAGCTACCTTACGTGGATCCTGGACTAGTATGAAAATTTGTGAAAAAACAATCAAACGTGGTTTACATGATATGTATGATTCTTGAAAATTAGGGTTCCATTGGAAAATAGTTTTTTAGGTTGAGATGTCTTGAAAGACTCACCTATTTTGAGACCATTAAGAAATTAGCAGATATGCACCCTTAGGAATGATGTTCCAACTTTAACAAGACAAAATGATGTGAAAAAGGAGATGAAAAAATATGATGGTGCCCATTGACGATAACACTTTATAAAAATTGATGAGAAAATAGTGGGTTTGGATGTATATAATTCACATTCAGCATATATGTATATATCAAAGAAGGCCAACCAAGAACATATCCAAATGAGGTCATAAAAGAAAACATACAAAAGTCTTAGAAAAGATTATAAACTCGCACAAAGATCATCTTATCTAGTCTCAAAGTATGATCCATTAAATGCAATAACAATCGGCACAATTCCAATTCAAAGAGAAACATGATTTTATCTAGTTCTTCTTAGTTCATACCATTAGTAGAAGTAGCCATTGTATAATTATGAGGTAAAGATGATTATTCTTATATGCTCCATGGTTATGAAGAGAAGGGGGAAATTTTAGAAATTGAAGATTCATATGACATAATTTCCAATGCTATTGTGGTTTACTTATGAGCATCTGACTGAGAATGTGGTTGTATGTTATAGGCTATAAAATAAATTGACTGATGTGAGCATAGTTTAGACCAAGTGCAAGTATTGGATGGGAGAAAAGTGCATATTTGGTGCTTGCCAAATTAGCTAGATATAATGTTACACTTGCCCCTTTAAGAATTTGTGTGAATATGCCATTCTAATGAAACTTGGAGTTTTTAGAACGCTTCTAAATATTAGGCATTGAAAAATTAAAGATCGCTAATTTTAGGACATTTTGATTGGTTTTCTAATATTACTCCAAAATTACTCCAAAATATTAACATTTTTTTAAGGTTTACAAATCTTTTCTCCAAAACACTTGGGAAAATAAAACTATATGGATACCCTTTGGGAAGTTGTAAAACATACTTCAAAATTAGATATCACTTCTTTGGACTAATTGTCCAAACAATGACTAGTGTACTATGTATTTCTCTCCAAAAGATCTCCAAATACAAAGCAACTCCTCTTTTCACACCTTCCAAAACTTCCTAACCCAAAAACAGAGTTAACATATAACCTCAATCAAAGGATTTCCAAGGTTTTAGGAAGAAACACTAAGTTTTAATATCCCAATAACAAAACCCTCTATTTTAGGCCTATAACCCTAGGGCTTCCTCAACTAAACACCTACACACACTTATAGAACCCCTCAGTGGATCCAACATCCTTATATGATCATATCATGACCATTCATACAATAAAAATTGGTTCTCCAATGACCCAAACTCCTAGACCATGACTAGTCCCAACACAAGTAACCCTCCTTTGGCAACTTCCAAGCAATCAAAGTTCTCTAACTCTTCTCCCCTGTTCATCATGAAAAAAATACATTTGAATACATTCAAAATATCAAAATATGCCCTCTCCAACTATCCTACTATTCATGGTAGTGAGGGATCTTAAATAATCACTGATATCACAAGGCTATTAATTGTTGTTTTCCCTGACTGTACAAGAACAATCATTGCAAAATAGTGTTAAACACCTTTAAATACTTAACTCAATCATTCAATTTTTTTTTGAAATGAATAAAAATAATAATACCATCAACTTCAATCCATATTGCACAAAAAGGCGACTCTTAAGTCTTCCCAAAAGGAGATTGTACCCTCACAGGTAGTGATAGGGAATTAACAAAGAAATTACATTTTATTTAATCAAAATATAGTATAAATTATTTCTATTGATCTTTAATCAACCATAAACCCACCCTTCCTTCTCTTCTCTAAAAAATCATGTACACATACCACTAATAGCCTTCCAAACTAGTTTACAACCTCTTTAGACCGATAACAGTTAGTTAGGATGACTGTTATGATTAGTTTTTTTTGTTTATGTTTTGTTGTCTAGTTGACAACCAGTTGTCAACCTTGAAAAATTCTACCCTCATGCCTTTTATCAACCTCTTAAGGAAATTTTAATGTCCTTCTTAAACTCTTAGACCCTTACTAACCCCAACTTAAGCCTTTTTAGGCCCATTTTTCCATTATAGGCAAATTACAAGTTTTAGCACCTTTAGTGCTCTTGACAACTTTTAAAGGCTCTAATGGCCACATTACAACTTTATGGACCTTTATAGGTCATTTAAATAATCCACTAACCTAGGATTAACCAAATCATTGCTAGTGACCCTTGAACTCACAAACATTTTAAGGTCCCACCTCCTCTCCACGATAAAGGTGGTCACGACCTTTAGCATTTGGGCAATTTCCCATGCTAGGAGGCCAAACATAAATGTTGGGTTTTCCCATAATGTCTCCAAAACAAGACTAATCATTTGCTTGGCCATTAATTTTGTACTCATTAGAGCCATTCCTATACTACCTTGCTGTAAAAACCTATTGTTTCCCAGCTCTGCTTCCTTCACCATATCCCTATAGCCCCACAGTCTTGCCATCCATTTTTTCATTATTGTTCCAAGGATGGAAGGGCCCTATTCCCCATAAAATATTTCTCCCCCTCTCATGTTTTGTAAAACCAATGCCAAGGCTGCAAGAAATGGGTCCACTAAGGAAACCCCATGTATAAATGCCCAATTGTTATTGCGGTTGCCATTTTCATTGCTACTTTTAACCACTAAAATTATCGTGCAATGGTAGTGATGCCTTGAGGGACAAATGGGGACTGATTTTTTACCTCCAAAGTGTTTCAACTTGAGAAAATTAGTGCCACCAATCTTGAAAATCACCTGCATCTCTAGTGGTAAGAGTTAAATCAGTGATGCCGCAACATCTCGGGTCCTTGGTAATCCTGCGTCACCAAAAACAATTTGGAGTTTGTCTATGTTACTTGGTTCCTTCTTTGACCAAGTTGGTCAGTTTCCTTTGGTTATCGAGTGTGGTCAATTATTTCTTGGGCGGTCAGTTGTTCCATTGGCGCTCGGTGTTGGTCATTTGCTACTCAGTTATCTTGCTCACCGACGGGTTTAGTTTTAGTTTCTGTTGTGGCTGACTTGTGCATTTATATTGGATCATAGATTTAATGTTGATATCCATCATTGGGAAGTGTATGGTCCTAGATTTGACTGTTCCTTCCATTGATTGTGGATCTAAAGGCTGACTCAGTTCGGTAGCTTCTTGTATAAGTGTAGTTGTTTGGTTGTGGTTTAGGGATAGTTTTTTGGGTAGAAGATAGAAGATAGAAATATTAGAGTTTATTGGTAGATCCTTACATGTTTGAGGACTTCTATAAATCATTGTAATATCTAGCCCTAACTGGAAAGGCCTTATAGCCCGGCATGTATCCCTCTATTTGATGAAAATATATGAAAGATCTATCATTCTCTCTCTCACTATTGTGTTTGTTTGCTTCCACGTGTGTTGGGCAAGCTTGGATCATTAGGGTGCACCATTTATTGGCCCCTCTTTCTCTATGTCTTTATGTCAGGTGGTATCAGAGCGAGGTGAGATCTTGATCTAGGTCTATGGATCTAGGTTTGTAGGTTCCTCTTGAAGCCCTAGTTGATTATTGTGGGGTAGCACATTGCGATCTGACCTGCAATAGTAGAGGATTGTCAAGATGGTTCATGGGAGGTGAGATACAGATCTAGGGTTGGCAGATATGCTAAGGCAGATTGCTGCTAGGTTAGAAGTCATTGAAACAACCCAAAGAAGAGGCCAAAATCTTGAAGATGTTAGTGATGATGAAGTTGAGGAAGAATAGGTAAATACAGAACCTACACCTGTTATGGATCAAGGTGAAGAAAGATTTTTGAAGGCCTTGACAAGTTTGAAGTCAACACCACATTTCAATCCTCCTGAGTATGGTGGAAAGCTAGATTCTAATGAATTGGTGGACTGGATCACCGAGATGGAAAAGTATTTTGAGTATGAAAACATTCTTGAGGACAAGAAGGTGAAGATTGCAAGCACAAAGTTGAAAAGCCATGCATCCTTATTGTGGGAACATCTGCAATTGGATAGGAAGAGGAAAGGAAAAGAAAAAATCAAGGTATGGAATAAAATGGTGAATAAATTGAAAGGAAATTTCTTACCTTGTGATTACTAGATTAACCTAGTTTAGCGAATGCAAAGTTTAAGGTAGAAAGATAGCTCGGTAAAGGATTATACTGAAGAATTCTATAGATTAGATATCAGATCTGGACATGATGAAGATGATGTAGAAAGAATTGGTAGATACCTGAATGGTTTGAGAGTTTCCATCCAAGAGGAAATTAGTATGGTTAAATTGGAGAACATTGAAGAAGCTTATCAATTTGCATTGAAGGTCGAGGATAAATTGAACAAAAGACATGAGCAAAGACAAAGAGGTCAAGGTGGTAGATACCCTAGAAGAAGAGGTAGATCCAATGGTGAAAATGGTAGATCTGAACCAGAAAAGACAAATCTAGACAAAGGCAAGATCGAGTGGAAAGGTGAAAGTTCATCTAGAGGTAGAGGCAGTAACTACCGAGGTGGTTATGGCAGAGGAAGTTTCCAAGGAACTTGTTACAATTGTGGAGAAGAAGGACATAGATTTTTTGAATGTACACATGTTAGTAAGAAGGTTGGTAGTAGTAGAAATGCTTTGGTGCAAGAAGAGTCACCGAATCAACCTGAGAAAGAAAATAACTTGATGGTAAGGAGAGCACTATGGAATGAAAGCAAAAAGGAAGATCCGGTAAGGAAAATTTTGTTCAAAACTAGATGTAGAGTTTCTAATAAAGTTTGGAAGGTAATCATTGACAGTGGTAGCTCAGAGAATTTGGCATCTGAAGAGATGGTCACAAAGTTGTAGTTCGAAAGGTTGGTACATCCAAAGCCCTATAAGATTTCATGGATCAAAGATGAGCATACACTCCTGGTAAGTGAACAATGTTATGTGAATTTGAAGATTGGAAAGTACTATGATAAGGTTTTATGTGATATCATGCCTATGGATTGTTGTCATATTTTGTTGGGTAGACCTTGGCAATATGATAGAAATGCTATATATGATGGGAGATTGCATAAGTATACTATTGTGGCTGATGGAAAGAAACAAATATTGTTACCTTTGATGGAAGAACCTATTAGTAATGTTTTCACATCTGTGAAAGTTTTTTTGATGGAGGGAAGGAAGTTTGTTAACTCTTTGAAGAAGAATGATGTATGTTTTTCTATGATTTCTAACAAACCGAGTAAGAAAACAGAGGATAATGTCCCTGAGGAGATTGACAAGTTACTCACTGAGTACAATGATATCATTTTTGATAATGTACCTAATGGTTTGCCACTAAAAAGAAGCATCGATCATTGTATGGATCTAATCCCTGGAGCTAGTTTACCGAATAAGGCACCTCATCAGTTGACACCTACCAAGAATCAAGAATTGAAATGAAAAATTCAAGAGTTGCTGGAGAAAGGTTTGATTAGAAAAAGTTTGAGTCCTTGTGTAGTACTTGCTACATTGGCACCTAAGAAGAATGGAGAATGGAGAATGTGTACTGATTCCAGAGAAATCAATAAGATAATAGTGAAGTATAGGTTTCCTATACTGAGAATGGATGACATAATAGATAGTTTGACTAGAGAAAAGTATTTCACCAAAATTGATTTGAAAAGTGGGCATCATCAGATCAAAATTAGAGAAGGTGATGAATGGAAGACTACTTTCAAGACAAAAAAAGGTTTGTATGAGTGGTTGGTTATGCCCTTTGGTTTAACTAATGCACTGAGTACATTTATGAGACTGATGAATGAAGTTTTGAAGAAATTCTTGGGTAAGTTTGTGATTGTATATCTTGATGATATTCTGATATTCAGTAAGACCAGAGAAGAGCATTTGTTGCATGTTAGTCAAGTTTTGCAGAGATTGAAAGAGGAAAAGTTGCTGATAAATCTGAAAAAGTGTTCATTCATGAAAGAGGAGATTGTGTATTTGGGATCCATTATTTCAGCCGATGGTTTGAAGATGGATCCTGAAAAGGTTGAAGCTATTTTGAATTGGCCTACACCTGTGAATGCTAGTGAGGTAAGATCATTTCATAGTTTGGAAAGTTTTTACCAAAAGTTCATAAGGAATTTTAGTTCAATTTGTAATGCTATGACTAAGACTATGAGAGGAGACAAAAGAGAATTCAAGTGGACACATGAAGCTGACAAAAGTTTTGAGACTCTAAAGCAGAAGGTTGCTGAATTACCTATTTTGGCATTACCTAATTTCAGTAAAGTATTTCAAGTGGAATGTGATGCAAGTGGAAGCGTAATTGGAGCTGTGTTGAGTCAAGAAGGTAAACCTGTTGCTTTCTTTAGTGAAAAGTTGAATGATGCTAGAAGGAGATATTCTATGTATGATCAAGAATTCTATGCTATTGTTCAAGCACTGAAGAAATGGAGACATTATTTGATACCGAGTGAATTTGTGTTGTATACTGATCATAAGGCTTTAAAATATTTGGGTAGTTAGAATAAGTTGAATCAGAGACATATGAAATGGGTTGAGTATTTGTAGAGTTACACATTTTTGATAAAGCATAAGAGTGGAATCACTAATTGAGTTGCTGATGCATTGAGTAGAAGAAGATCTTTGATGACCAAGATGAAAATTGAAGTTCTTGGTTTTGATGAGATGAGAGATTCTTATGAGTTTGACCCTAATTTTTTTGAGCCATGGAGAAAGTGTAGAGCACCTATTCAAGATCAACGAGATACTAAATGGGATGAATATTTTATTTTGGAAGGTATGTTGTTTAAAAGTATTTAGTTGTATATACTGAGAAGAGTAATGAGATCTAATTTGATAAAGGAGAAACATAGTAGTGGTTTGGCTGGACATTTTGGTATTGATAAAACATAAAATTTTCTTAAGGAGAAGTACTATTGGCCGTATTTGTATAAAGATGTTTAGAAATTTGTGAAAAGTTTTGGAATTTGTCAAGTTGCAAAAGGAGTAAGTCAGAATACTAGATTGTATACACCAATTGTTGTACCTGAGAAACCTTGGATTGACATCAGTATGGATTTTATTCTTGGCTTACCGAAGATAGTAAGAGGTAATGATTCTATATTTGTTGTTGTGGATAGATTTTCAAAGATGGCACATTTTATACCATGTAGAAAGACATTAGATGCAGTACATGTAGCATATCTTTTCTTTAAGGAAATTGTTAGATTGCATGTAGGATTACCGAGGAGTATTATCTCTGACCGAGATAGTAAGTTTGTTGGATACTTTTGGAAAACCCTTTGGAAGAAATTTAGCACTGAGTTGAAATATAGTTCTACATTTCACCCACAAACCGATGGACAGACCAAAGTTGTAAATAGAATTTTGGGAAGTCTTTTAAGATGTTTAGTTGGAGACACACTGAGTAATTGGGATTTTTTGTTGGTACAATAAGAGTTTGCATACAATAATTCAATGAATAGGATTACTGGAAATATGCCATTTGAGATTGTGAATGGCACACAACTGAGAGGAATATATGATTTGAGAGACATTGTTGATGAGAATAAGAAAAGTACTGAAGGAGTAAAATTTGCTGAGTACATGAAGACATTGCATGAAGTTTTTAAGCTAAAGCTGGAAGACAGTAATCATAAATACAAAGACAGAGCTGATAGATCAAGGAGACATAAGACTTTTGATGTTGGAGATGAAGTGATGGTTCATTTGAAGAAAGGCTGATTTCCTGTTGGAACATATGGGAAGCTGAAGATGAAGAAGTTTGGACCTTGCAAGATTTTGAGGAAATTTGACAGTGGAAATGCATATGAGATTGAGTTACTTGGTGATATGGACATATCACTAATTTTCAACATTGATGATTTGTATGAGTATCATGAACCCGATGAAGAAGTGACAGTACTAATAGAGTATCCTAAGAAGTAGAATGAAGAAATTGAATAGATCCTAACGGAAAGAGTTGGCAAGAGTACAAGAGGAAAATAGTATATGGAATATCTGATAAAGTGGAAGAATAGACCGATGGAAGATAGCTCATGGATTTCACAGTCTGAGTTGGATGCAACTCAAACTAGATCTACCAAATGATTTGGAGAATCATTTCAAATAACCCCAGGTGTCTGATGCAGGAGCATCTTGGGTCCTTGGCAATCCTGTGTCACCAAAAACAATTTGGAGTTTATCTGTGTTGCTCGGTTCTTGATTTGACCGAGTTGGTCAGTTTCCTTTGGTTACCGAGTGTGGTTGGTTATCTCTTGGGTGGTTGGTTGTTTCACTAGCCCTCGGCATTGCTCGTCTACTACTCAGTTATCTTTCTCACCAATGGGTTTAGTTTTAGTTTCTGTTGTGGCCGACTTGTGCATTTATATTGGATCATAGATTTAATGTTGATATCCATCATTGGGAAGCATGTGGTCCTAGATCTAACTATTCCTTCCATTGATTATGGATCTGAAGGTCGAGTCAGTTCAATAGCTTCTTGTATAAATGTAGTTGTTTTGTTGTGGTTTAGGGGTAGTTTTTTTGGGTAGAAGATAGAAGATAGAAAGATTAGAGTTTATTGGAAGATCCTCACATGTTTGAGGACTTTTATAAATCATTGTAATATCTAGCCCTAACTGGGAAGGCCTTACAACCCGACATGTATCACTCTATTTGATGAAAATATATGAAAGATCTGGCATTCTTTCTCTCAATGTTGTGTTTATTTTCTTCTGCATGTGTTGGGAAGGCTTGGATCATTAGGGTGCACCATTACTTGGCCTCTCTTTCTCCCTATCTTTGCATCAATCAGATATCATTGAATGAATAAAATCATTCACACTCCACTAATACTGCCATTTCTTAGTCTGAGACAATATCATATTGCTTCCCTTCATCTAATACACGTGCCAACAGATGCATGGTATTATGCAAACATGGAGACATATATAAATTACAACCCCTCTCCCATTAACCAATGAGGTTTGAGGGTATATTGGATATGGAACACAAAGATTTTACATCTTTCTCCATGCACTAGATGCCCTAGGCTGAGGGTTTTCTATTTCACATAAACTTTGATATCCATGTTAAAACTTAATAAAATTGATTGAAACAAAGACCAAAAGAGAGGTTATGCGGGCCTTCATTAATGACTGTATCTTCCATTAGAGACACTTCATATGCACATGTGATGAACATGCAGATTTGCATAAGCACTACTAGGAGTTTACCTTGCAACACATGTACTATTGTGAAAATCATCACAAGTCCATTTGCTGCTTGGTCTAGCTCCCAGTATTGCTTGGTCAAATCTGCATGTTTTTCACCTATGCATATACCTTCTCTGATCAACTCTTATATGCATAGGTGATGAACATGCATATTTTCCTAAGCACTACTGGGAGCTTACCCTACAACACATGTACTATTGTGAATATCATCACAAGTCCATTTGCTTCCGGGTCTAGCTCCCAGTATTGCTTGGTCAAATCTGCATGTTTTTCACCTATGCATATACCTTCTCTGATCAACTCTTATATGCATAGCTAATGAACATGCAGATTTTCCTAAGCACTAATGGGAGCTTACCCTGCAACGCATGTACTATTGTGAAAATCATCACAAGTCCATTTGCTATGGGGTCTAGCTCTTAGTATTTCTTGGTCAAATCTGCATGTTTTTCACCTATGCACATACCTTATCTGATCAACTCTTATATGCACATGTGATGAACATTCACTTGAGACATTTCAATTGAGAATCTTGTTTACTTGAGACATTTCAATTGTTAAATAAATTTTATTTATTGGTTGTGTGATTAGAGAAGGTCTATGCATAGGTGATGAACATGCATATTTCATAATAATACTTTGAATATTATTTTGACCTCTTCTCATAACAATAATAATATTAGTTTGTGTTTTACATGATTGTATTTCAAAAATCATTACTAGAAATTTTTTGAACATATCTAAATGGAGGAATACTTTGTGCCTGACGTACTTAAATGAAATACACCAAGAAGTACCAAATGATAAATGCTCAATTGTTGTAATGGAAAAGCATCAAAACCGTCCATTTCTAGAACTTGATTTTCTATAGTCTTAATGATTTTTCTATAGTCCTAATGATTTTGAACATTGTTGACAAAATGGTTTTTCAATGAATGTATCTTCCATTTGAGCCACTTCATATGCATCGGTGATGAACATGTAGATTTGACTAAGCACTATTGGGAGTTGACCCAACAACACATGTACTATTGTGAAAATCATCACAAGTCCATTTGCTGTTGGGTCTAGTTCCTAGTAATTTTTTGCCAAATCTACATGTTTTTCACTTGTTCATATACCAAATGATGAATGCTCAATTGTTGTAATGGAAAAGCATTAGAACCCTCCATTTCTATAGTCTTAATGACTTTTCTATAGTCATAATGATTTTTCTTATTTATTTTCTTTTGTCCTTTTTTTATTTCCTATGTCTGTGCTTAGTGACAGGATTTTTTCACCTTCTTTTGATGGTATATTTCATTCACTCTATGTGGAATACTATTTTGTTCACTATTTTATTTCAGCTTGATATTTCATTTATTTTTCATATGCATAGAGACTACACATGTTGATAAAAAAATGAGCTATTTGATTTAGGTTTACTGTTCATGATTGTAAATGGTTAATATTTTTGATGGTACTCCTTGGTGTATTCCATTTAAAAATAATTAGGTTTCTATGGCTATGATAAATGTCCCTTTGTGTTGAGAAAATTAGAGTTGAGAAAATGGTTATTCAGTGTCTGTATCCGCAGGTTGCAAACAAATCATCCTTCTTCCACCAAGGATTCATTCCATTCAAGAAAGACCATGTATGACAATATCAACCCAGAACAAAATAAGGAGACAATTGTTAGATTGTGGTCTAACTTTAAAAGAAAAGGTGATGGAAAATGTTATTGTCCCTGCAAAATTTGCAAGGGCTTAAAGACTCAAAGATATCTAATCAAAACAACCGAGGAACATTGTAGGCAACATGGTCACATTGAAGGGGGAAATGAATTTCATCCATTGGTATGTATTTCAATATATTATTTTAATAATTTATATACATAAGACATGATTTGATGATGACATCATGGTCATGGTTAATTTAAGGTCATCATTTTGATATATGTCAACCACCCTGGGTTTCATTTTATGGACCATGACAATCTAGAGAATGTGGATTTCCAAATGAGGGAACATGGAGGTGTGAATATTGAAGTAGAAGGTAATGATCCCATGGAAGAAGATCACGATGATCAAGATGATGATGATGATGATGATGCATAGGACCTTGATGTACCTATACTTGAGAAGGCATACGAGCCCCTATACAAAGGCTCCCAAACAACTCTTCTTTCCACTATATTGTTGTTGGTGAACTTGAAGGTTATGAATGGTTTATCCAACATAGCAATCACATGTCTGTTAAGGTATGTCATCTTTTTTTTTTTTTTAGTCGTAATTTCCTTATAGTTAACAAAGGGTAAATCATGTACCAATTAATATTATTTATATTAATAAATTACATTTTTGGTCATAGGTTGATAGGTGAGTGTTTGTTACCACCATCAAACATTCTACCTCGCTCGTATCGAGAATTATCTTTCATTATGAAAGATATTGGAATGGAGTGTCAAACAATACATGCATGTCCAAATGATCATATTATATATCATAAACAACATGAATTTGCAATAGAATGCCCTGATTGTCATATTAGTAGATATCAATCAGATCAAATAACAAAAAAGGTGCCTCGCAAGGTTCTTCAGTATATTCCCATTATTCCACGTCTGCAATGATTATTCAGGTGCAATAGCTTGGCACAATTTATGGATTACCATGCATGCAATAGAAGTTAATATGACATTATGTGAATCCCTACAGATGGTTCAACATTTAAGGAAATAGGGGAAACTTGGCCACACTTTAAAGAACCTCGTAATCTCAAGCTTTCATTGGCAGTGGATGGTGTCAATCCATTTGGAGAGATGAGATTTGTTTACTCGGTGTGGCATATTTTTTTTATCAACAATAACATTCCTCCTTGGATTTCCATAAAGAGGGAGCACATAATGTTGGCAATGATTGTTCTAGGTATTTTTTCATTTAATAGTCATCTAAATTAATTTATTATAAATAATCCATCAAAATGGTCATAATAATTATGTAATGTTTTTGTTCATTCAACTAGGTAAGTACCAAGTTAAAGATATGAATGTATTTATTGAGCCCCTTATTGACAATTTGATGGTGTTATGGAATGGGGTCACTATGTATGACATCTCTAGACCAACAAGACAAAGAAAATTTCAATTACATGCAATTCTTGTATGGACAATACATGATGCCCCTAGACTAACACATTTTTGTGGTATGTTTTCTTCTTAACACCTCTTTTTTGGTATGTTATAGTGCTAACACAAAATTAACATATTTAATCCAATTATACATGATCTTGTAGGTCTTCAGATAAAGGGAAAATTTACATATCCAGTTTGTGGTCCAAAGATGAAATCTCATCATTCAAAAAGTTTAGGAAAGGTGTTCGATGAGTATAGACACTTTCTCCACAAAAATCATAAGTACTGAATTACCAAAAAATATCTTTTCAATGGGAAAGAAAAGACTACATCAAATCCACGAAGAATGAAACCTCATCTATGGAAGTTGGAATACAATAGAATAAATCATCGAGGTAATGTCATTCCATCTGATGGTTTTTGTTTGAAATTTATATTTTGATATTGTGTTTTATTTAATGATGATGTAATTGATGCTCGTGAAGGTCGTCAAGACATTAATGACCAACTTCCAAAAGGACTAAAAATTTATCCTACATAATTTAGTACATTGTCATACTACGAGAAACTCCCAATCATGCATTTGTTTGATGCTATGCATATTGTAAATAATGTAACAAAGACATTATGGAAAATATTGGATGGAAGGTGTGACAAAGACAAAATTGTCAATATTTGCAGTAACATTGAAGAATCCAACCATGTAATGAAAAATGTCATTCATTCAAATAACAATGGAGACCAGATTGATATAAGTGCCCTTGGTTATTGTTGGAGCAGCAGAGAAATGCTATAAAAGTAGTCATAAAAAAATATGATTTCCCACATGATTCACTGTGAACATAAACAATCTCATGCGAACATAAACAATCTCATATCAAAGAAAGTGAATTTGGGCCAGGGATGAAAACACATGATTAGCATACATTTATTAAGGTGATTCATGTTATTTTGTATTCACAATATATTTGTATACTGCATGTAGTTTTCATTGTATTATTTTATAAAATATTGATAAGATCATTTTACAATTATTTTAGTACGTTCTACCTCTATCTCTCCCACACCACTTCGACAAGAGTGTCAAACAAGTTATTTATGATCTTGGAAAATGCATGAGGTGGTTGTCATCAAAATAAATCAATAAAGAAGATATAAAATATTGAAAGAGAAAAATTCCTCATCTTATGTGTGAAATGCAAAAGTGTCTACCTTCAATGTTTTTCAATGCACAAGAACACTACCTCATACATCAAGTTGAGGAGATTGAATTTTGTGGACCTGTACAAACTAGGCCAATGTGGATGGTTGAGAGGCACTTGAAATTTTTCAAGGGATTGGTTCGATTGAGAGCACATCCCGAGAGTTCTATGATGGAGGGATATATGATATACCAAACCATGGTGTGCATTAGTGAATATCTTCCTAAGTTTGCAACAAAGAGACATGTAGATCATATTTGGGATCCCAAATCTATTAAAAATTTGAAAGGGAGTACTTGATGGGGAAAGGTAGATTGTTAAAAGTGAGAGGTAATTATAAGATGTTATTATAGTTAATTAATTCTTATAAATCTTTAATATAAGTTATTTTTAATTGGTCTATTTTTTTTTATACAGTTGGTCAAGAGTGGGATGCAATGCATTTTTATATTGCGAACAATCTTG
Source organism: Chamaecyparis obtusa (assembly GCA_027943335.1). Lineage (NCBI taxonomy): Eukaryota > Viridiplantae > Streptophyta > Pinopsida > Cupressales > Cupressaceae > Chamaecyparis > Chamaecyparis obtusa. Next base: position 780,656 of record BSBK01007079.1, read on the forward strand.
ATTGGATGATGATATGGATTGAACGATGTCAAAAAACTAGTTTCTCATTAACATGGGAAGGTGTTGCTTCATTGGTTAGAGAAGCTCATCGCAATGGAGATTCCAATGTTATGCCAATGGTAATTGATCTAGCATATGGTTTAAGAGGTAGAGAGGTACGTAAAAATTTATTAATGATCATGACCCATATGTTTCATATCAACTCACGATGCAAATAATTTTCACACGCTTGAAAAATTACAGGTCAAGCACCACAAAGCTATGTAAACCACAAATTTCGCATAAAAAATTTGGATGACATGAAGAAAACTTGTGATTCTGGGATAACTAAAATTTTCGAGGTCACTAATATATCATCTAGAAAGGACATACATCCTCAATAATCTCAAAATTGATACTATGGAATCTTGGATGATATACTTGAGTGAGAATTTAACTCGTTCAAATTAGTTCTATTCATCGTCAAATGGTACAGGCTACGACTGAATCAAAATGATCCTGATAGAACTATTATTCAACATGATAATAGATTTACAATGATTAATACAAGGTCTTTTGAGCCAGTTGGAGATGAGCCCTATGTTCTTCCAAGCCAATGTGAGCAAGTGTTTTACTTAGAGGTTCCACATAAACCGGGTTGGTCATTTGTTGTTAGACATGATCCAAGAGGAAGGCCAGTAAAGTATAATGTGATGGAAGAAGAAGATACTGAAGATGAAGAAGAAGAAGAAGAAAATGACGAAGAAGAAGAAGAAGAAGAAGGTGATGATGATGATGATAGTGATGATGATGATGATGATGATGATGCTGGTGATGGTGATGGTGATGGTGATGGTGATGGTGATGGTGATGGTGATGGTGATGGTGATGGTGATGGTGATGATGGTGATGGTGATGGTGATGGTGAGATGGATGAAGAAGATGATCAATGACATGATTGAAATGTACAAGGTATGTGATTTAATTATTTATATATATTTATATTGATTAGTATATATATTTAATATTGATTTATTGATTTCAATTCTAATGATTACATATTTATATATTTATATTCAACTCTAATGGCATGGTAACATTAATTTATTGTGTTCAATTCTAATGATTACAAAATATGTGATTTATGATTACCAATGTATTGCTTATGATTCTCAATTAATTTCTCTTGATACATATATATATATATATATATATATATATATATATATATATATATATATATATATATATATATATATATATATATATATATATATATATATATATATATATATATATTTGTTTGATTGTCACCCTTTTTGGAAATAGGAAATTGACTACACACATCATCACCCCTTCTGTTAATGATCTTGCATTCCATATATAAGGTAAAGGTAATTTTTTCATGTTTATGATCTTGAATATTGTTCGTGTTGTCTTCTACATAATTTTTAGCATACGTATCATGTAATTTTTAGCTAACTTAAGATAAATGATTCACATATACAGGAAATTTAACCCCTTTGATGAGGATCCTGCTCGGTGACATGGATCAGTAGGCATAAGTCAATACACCCTATATATATAACACATAAATGATAAAAAATTCTAATTTCATTGTTTACTAATAAATAGACATAATTTACATAAATATTAGATATTTTTTCCTTATTCTCAATGTTTTCTGCCTTAGTCAATAAAATTATTAATTTTGTTATATTCTTCTTGTTTATCATTGAGCATGTACTGTGATTGCTTTTTACAATGACTACCTCATCTCCTTATCACTGACTTAATACAATTGCTCCCATACTTCGCTAACCCCTTATTATCTCTTCCTTGTTCGGTGGTAAAAAATATGAATTTTATAGATTAATACCTCAAATGTTACTTGATCGAATTCAATTCTTATGTTTCTTGCATGCTATGCTAAGGATATGACTTGTTTCATCACTTTTCTGATCATTTTATATGATTCCTATTTTTGTGTGCCTTTCCTTCATTTTCAACTTACATTTTATATCTCCCACATATAGACAAAGAAGAACCGTATGGGTCATGACTCTATTCAAGACTTGATTATTCTATAAATTGATTAATTATTAGCATTATATTGATTTGATTAATATTATGAATTGATAAACAATATTCTTGAGTATTTATATATTTGTCTATTAAAATATTATTATTAAATTATTATCAAAATTCTATTTGAAGTAGGGACATGACAATATCTCATTTGATGGATTGCAGGAACCACCAAATAGGTACTTGTTAGATCTATCTTCCTCAAATGAGGGAAATGCGGGAATGGTGGATGAAAGTTCAACATGTAGTATGACTAAAATAGGGAGATCAACTAGAGGTCAAAAGATTAGAAAAAAGTTCAATAAATGCATGCAATTTTTCCTTGCTCAAGGGGGGTCATGTTCTTATGATGATGAGACCAAATGTGACATCAAGGTTCCCTTTCAGTACACACATCTTGAGAAAGAATGGGTACCCAATGAGCTACCTCCAATATACACTATTTTTTGTGTTAACGAGAGGATATATCTCATATCTCCATCTTGATTACATGGTTTGGGCCTATTTTCCATGGATGGGATAAAGGCATGTTAAAACAAAGTTGTTGAATTGATGGAGTATGTCAGACCTTGTTACAATTACAATGATTGGATGCAGATTGTTCAATATAAAAAAAGTATGCGTAGGTATGCACTGTCAAAAAATTATATACAATGGAAAGAAAATGATTAAAGTAAAAGATTTTCTATGTACATTGATGTGAGACCAAAATAAATAGGAAATATTGTGGGTTTTATAAATAGTATGCGACTTGGGTCAACTAATAAGAAACCCAATTGCATATTTGAGGCGCGTGAGGGGAATCATATTTTTGTATGTGAGATAAAATCAATAAGTGTAGGGGAAGAATTGCTAATAGATTACCATTTAAATCACATAGATACAAAAAAAGTTACTATCATGGGGGTGGTAAGTACTATATACCATTTAAACTAACCTCAAATTTATGACTCCAATATACCATTTTTTTAACAATTTTTTTTTGCTAAGTCTATTGCTTTCAGTTCGCCGAAGTTTTTATATTTAATATTTGTCATAGGATGACATGGATCCCCCACATGATAGAGGCTGTAGGGATTCTCCTCCCACCCATTCTTCAGCAATGGTAAACCTTATTGTAATTGTACAAATTAGATAGTTGAAAAATCTTATATTATAATGTTATTTTATTTAGGGTTTTGGAGTTATTATGATAATTTTACTGATATTCCTATCACAAATTGATGTTCAGGATAGGGGAAAAGAACCTATAACAACAAAGGAAATATCTATGGATACGGATGAGGATACCCCAGATATCCCTAAACCTATAAATATGGTGAAGAAAAAACTAAAAAAAGTTAGTGCAAAAATTATTAGCATTTTGGATGATGCAAATTCAACCGAGGAGATGTTGAAGAGGAAAGATGAATTGTTGTCGCAAGCACATCATTATGAAGTAAGCAGTAATGAATCTTTAGTTATAAAAAAAGTTCAATAAAGGTTTATATTTTATACTCTTTTATGTCGTGAACTAAAATATGTATGTGTTCTTGTTACAAGATTTTTTGTTTGCTCAAGTACCTGGTCATGGACATCGTGGTGAGGCCACTACTAGAACTCTGGCCACCTCAAGTAAAATAATCCTTAAGTTAACAAGTTACAAGGAATTTTTTCTTTGGAACATTCAAAAACTTCATTGGACTTACTGATTAGAAGTGTATGTTTTTCATTGGACTTACTGATACCATAGATACAACTATAGGAAAAGGTATAGTTACAACTAATTCAAAATTTATAAGAAAATATTCACTCAAACTTTATTGAAAGCTACTCTTACTTTTATTATTTAAAAATGTCTTTGCTAACAATGTATTGTTTAGGTCATCAAGTGCAGGTGACTCCTCCTAGAAGGATGACCGACCATCTGAGATTACCAAGTGCAATGTCGAAAACAAGGAGCATGCAAACATCGACGCCTTTACGATCTATGCCTAGTAAATCCTTATTTTTCTATATTTGGTTTTGTGTTAATTATGATTTGATAATTTGTACTTTAATCTTGGGTGCATCTCATAGTGGATTCATTTTTTGTAGTAGGAGATACACTAGTGGCTGCTATGCCAGATACAGATCAGAGTACTTGAATTGGTGATAATTCAGCTTCATTTCCTGGATCTACTCGTGTTTCTAGCACATGAGTTATGCATACGTCATTTTTGATGGATGATAAAGAATTGATGCCTTTAAAATGTCTTAAGCTTCTAGGTACTTTAAAATTATTATTATTTATATTGTAATTGGCATTTACTTATTCATAACAAGTGTTGGATTGATGATCCCATGACATTTTTGTAGGAAATGATTGTTTTTATAAGATGCTTTATGACTTGACATTGAAGATATTCGGGCCCACCATACGTACAACATGGAACATCATAAGTGAACTAACCCTATCCCACTACTTTTATTTCATATAATTAATTGGTACAATATTTTTCCTTTCATTCAAGCCTTTTCTTTTACTATATTCAAGGTACACAACTTTAGTTAATTTTTCTATCTAACAATTTTGTGTTTTTTCTTAAAAGGTGGAACTTACAAGAATTTTTTTTAAAAAGATTAGCTCATAAAAGATTTAGAGCATGAGTTTGGTAGTAACATTTTTGAGGAGAATAAAATTTTAGAAAAATTTGCCAAACATCTTAAGATTGTGAGGGACTCATATAGAAGGAGTCTCGTCCAGAACCCAAAGTACGAGCGTCCTCCCTTTATTTTAGTGAGGCATTGGAATGAATTCATTTTGGATGCAAAGGAGAAAGGGGATACTCAAAGAGGAATTACACCAACAAATGAGAGAATAAGGTATGCGATAGTATTAACTACTAGTAGAATGTAATAATGCACTAATTAGTGATCTTTATATCTATATAGTCTAACATATTTCAAACTTTTCATAGGTTGCAGGACACATCAAAGGCAAAAAAGGCTAGACTGCAAAAGATTGGGCAGCACAAACTTAGCTCTGGTGGTTATTCAAAAATTCAAGCACAAATTGTAAGTAGCAGTAAATGAATTCCGAATCAAAATTTTTATAAATTACAAATAATTTTTTTTAATCAAAAAATGCAGGGCTCAAAATTTAATTTAGAGGCCACGACATAATACAAAAAAATTGCCTTCAAGGCTATCAAGTCATGGCTGAACGCCTACGCCAAGCGTCCACTAGCCCAACCCAAGAGTCTCCTGCATCGGTTGAACATGTAAATATGCCAAATGAAAAATATTTGAAATTGAATACTTGAGCAACAATCTATTTGATTTTAATTTCAAACATAAATTGACTATTTTTGTTTTTAAAAAGCAAACAATGATAATAATGCACATGGCATTGCAATGCAGCCTCATAATCCTAACACAGAACCTACGCAACATGATGAAGGCCCTAATGTGCATCACAGTGTCGATGGAGGTGTTCATTTTCTATTGAAAATTAATTATTTAATTATTAATACAATTTAACATCTTACATTGAAATTGGTGTAACCTTTTTTGCGTATATTTTAGAGCATACAGAATGTCATTCTGAATGAGTGAAGGATGTTTAGAGTGATCACCATATAGATGATGTGGCACATTTAGGAAAAGAAAATCTATGTTTTGTTCTTTTAAATTTCTTTTTTGATTTATAGTTCTTGTAATTAATGAAATACTTGTAACACTAATATAAAGTGGTGTGAATTTAACCCATGTAGTTGTTATTGCAATGAACCCCCCTTTGGCACAACAGCCTCCTATTCCTAAACACATGAGGAGGAGACATGTTTTGAGATCAGAAGTAGTAGAGGAGGGGAATGCCAAGGATATTGATGCTCCACTTAGCCGTTACCTTAAAAAAATGAGCAAGAAACAAAAAAAATGATTGTAATTAACATTTTTGCTAATGAAAGAACGTTGTCTTAATGGATGTAATTTTGTACTAGTAAATGTTGATGAATGATGTGTTAATGAATTATTCATGAATTTTGTGTTTTAATGAATTTTATGTGTTAATGAATGTTATGTGATTATAATGATTGAATGTTATATTTCAAAAATGGATGAATGAATGAATGAATGTTATTAGATGTTAATGGGGAATTTAGAGTGATGTTAGGGGGGGGGGGGGAGGGGCCAAATGAGCTTCCACCTTCACATGGTTGGACTTGTTAAGTAGAGAATATTAAACTAATCTCGAAACCAAGTGAAGCTCAAACTAAACCAATGACAGATTCAATGGTAAAAAACACCTACTTCTTATTCCATATTATTTCTTATTCACTTACTTTAAGAAATATTTTACTTCTTATTCACAAATTATTTCTCTACACACTTCTTATTCCATAGTTGTATCTTCATATTTAAAAGAGGATACTCAATACTTCATAAGGAATGCATTTCTTTACAAAGGAAGCATCCTTTCATTTCTAATCACTTATTTTACCAATGACCCCTATTTGGAATAACTTACTTTTTCTTTATCACTGCCTTAGGACTTTTTGTCTTAAGTGCTGAAATCCCAATCATGTTCCAACTTTGAGTTGTCACCAATTGGTAACACACCATCCCACACATCATGAGATCAATCTTCTCTTCAAGGCATACCAGCCCTTTGGTCCTTCACCCAAACTCCAACATTCTTCCACTTTCTATGACTGTCCACACACACTCACTCCAACTAGACTCTTGAATAGAGACTTAACACTGAACCAAAGGATTCTTCTACACCAAAGCCCCTATGGAAAACTTAATCCTTTTTTCATGTAACTACACCCTTTACCCTCTGGTCTACAAAGAAAATACAATTGACTATCCTATAAGACAATGACTCTACAGCTTGTGATTCCTTACTTGGGATAATCATCATACCATTCCCCCTAAGCATTTTTTGACTTTTTCTTCTCATCCAAAAGACACCCTAACATCATTATAAGATCTTCCCACACTCATACCAATCTATTAATCCATTTAAAATATCTTTTAAACAAGGTAATCCAACTTACAAAGTCATTGTCATTTTGAGACAGTCATGTCCACCTCTACAACTTTGATTGCTCTACTCTTGAAATGAGAGTATTTGAATTATTCAAGGTTCCTCCTTGTTTTTGATACACATATATTCATCTCCATTAATCCTCCATGTCCCAAACACATTTTAAGTATGGACAAAGCCTTCAAACTTCTGACTGTAACAATCAGCCCTCTTTCCTCTCTGTGACAATCCAGTCACTCTTCTGACTCCATGGCATGTGCTTCATTTCATGATCCTCTTAAAATGACCAGGGATAATATAAAAACTTTCCTCTATCATACCCCCACATTAAGAGTCTTATTCAACCTGAAACTATGCAAGGAATCACATATCTACACTCTCGGTTTACCCTAGAAGAGGGTTTTGACTATTTTCACCAAAAAACATATTTCTTTCTCTATATAACTCCAAATGGGATGTTTCCACCTCTCAATTAAATCTAGTTCATTATTCTAACACCTCAAACCAATAAGAGTTCAATACAAATACATTAAGGTTACATATAATGCAAGGAAAGTGATTGAATTTTTGGAAAATTAGAAAAGTGCAGAATTAAAATATCATTTTATTGCTTATAAACTTGGATATCTTCATCTCTTCAACCAAGAATATGTTATAATATCATTTTACAATGAAAATATGTCTCTTTTAAGACCCAAAAAACAACCAACCACCTTTAGAACTACCCTCAAACCGAACGAGACAATAAAAACTGACTGTCTACTCAATTACAAGAATATAAAAATGTTGTCATATTGACTTTTCATTTACAAAAAAATGTCTTGAATAGCCATATTACATCATTGAATGAACTTTTAGGTCCAATATGTCATCTTTCCTTCATGTTCTTCATGGTATCATCCTTAGGTCTTTCTAGTGACCCTTGTAGCCCTTTGTGCCCCTGCACCATACTCCCAGGCTTCAAATTGTTTCAAGTCCCTTAGAACTAGTGTACTTGCAAAACAAACATCATAAAATGCACTTTCATATCCTTGAAGTTCCTTACTCTTCACCCTTGCTGCATCTTTGTCTACTTGAGGCCCTATGCCCTCTTGACCTCTGGATCCCTATGTTGCTTCTCCCTCAACCTTGGGATGTCTATCTCTACACAATGCTTCCTTCTCACACCTATTTCCCATCTTCATGTGAACTTCTTGGAGGTTCAAACCCCCTACCTTCTTCTTGTACCTTCTTCTTTTCTTTTTTGGATTAGTACCCATCAAACAAATAATTAGAAACAAGAAGCAATCACAAGCTCCTTCCAACATATGACCCTTTCCAACCATTTCCATCTTCACCATACTAGAAATCTCCCTCATAGAAACATATACCTACAATAAAATTAGAATAAGAACCCAAAAAAAATTGAGTTCCTTCACATTTCCATACTTCATCTCCATACTTGCAGTGTAAATACCTTTATTGACCTTTTCTTGGCCCTTAATCACCATTTTATCTTTGTTGTTAGTCTCTTCAGACCTTCAGACCACTAATGTTGCCTGCAACATCTCTTCATGCCCTTGCCATTTTTATTGGCATTCTAACTCTCCTTTAGTGGCTATCTCATTAGCCTCATACCTCACTATTTTGGGGAAAATTTTTTGCCCCATCTTCTTCCCTATGTTCAATGGACATAGTATAGTCCCAATAAGAATCATCTCCTTCTCTTCAAGCCTTCCTAAACTTGATCTTTTTCTATCTTCATCAGAATCTCTATCCTTTGCCTCTATTCCAACCTTTTGAACCTTTTTGGCATTAGGTTCTCCTTTCTCTTCAACACTTGATTGCTACTCTTTTGTTCTTTTTCCTCTCAATGGACAACTTGTCTTCACCTCATCCTTTTCTAGGATCTCTCCCTCATGCACATTTGCATTCTCTATGGCTTATTTCTCCAAATCACCACTCTTCTTCATCAACCAATCTGCATTGCCATGTTCTTCTTTCCTTAGGAAGTTTGTCTTCTCAAAGATTCCAATGCTCTTTGAAACCTTCCAAGATTCCTTGTTAAGTATACTCACTATTCCATAGATATTATTCATTGTTCCTTTAGTAATAATTGCTACTCCTTAAGTATATTGATTTATACTTTTGACATGGGCTTGCTTCCTTTAATACTATCATTATTATTCTTAACCTTTCTAGTTATTTTCAAAACATAAGCTTTGCCTTGCTGCTTCTAATCATGCATGGGTATCTGTTAGTAAAGGTAATCACTACCTTCCTGAATGTTAACCGCTCATTATATTTTCTATCCATAATAATGATTGCTAATATATGTATTCTCTTCTTATACTTGATAACTTTAATTGCATGGTTCATGGGTCTATGTTTTAACTGCACAGATAGTTTTCAACTTCAACTACAAGGGTCTCTTCTATGATGAATATTATGTGTAACAATGAAGTATAATATTTTTTCTTTGGAATTGTTGAATGTGACATGAAATTATCTTCAAACATTTTGTGTAGAGATCATTTCAGCGCTTGCTTCAAAAGAAGGCAGGTGATAGATTTGTGTGGGAATATCCATTCACTATAGCTGGTGTAAACATAACATTCATGCTTATCCAAATGCTAGATCTTTGATTTGGTGTGTATTCTTCTTGTTCAACTGCATTTCCTTCGTGTTGATATTTGAATAAGTAAGCATGAATTTTTCATCCATTTTGTGCATCGATTCCAAAGAGTCTATATCATTATATATTGATTCTGATTGATATAGTCTAAACTTATTTTTCTAAAATGCTCTTTTTTAGAATTGTATCTTCAAGAAATTTCCATATGATGGTGGTTGTGCTCTATGGAAACATTAAGTGTCAGCAGATGGTGGAAACCATGTCACATGTCATCTTTTGATATGGAAAAATATATGAACATTGTAATATTATTTTGAATTCCACAAGACTTGTCCCATTCAGCTTAACACATCTATAACATTTGCAACAAGTCTTATCACTACAACAAGAGTAATATTCTTCAAGATTCTATTAGGTTTGTCTTCTTAAAAACTTATAATATTGGATTGTTTAGAATTTATTTTTAGTAGTAAGATTGTACTTATGTAGATGAATTTACTGGCACAACTGCCATAGTATAACATAATATTAGAGTAGTTGTATTTAGTGTACATGGAAAATGCCCTAGGTTTAAGTTGAGATGTTTCAGTAATGAAGTTTTCTTGTAGGTGATTGGAAACTTGACAAAGTCTGCAATTTAAGATTAATATTTGATTGATTAATTTATATTTGTAGGAGATGATTGGGCATTTGATTTTCTTTACTGTGTTGCATTTGAAGTGATGGATGCACAATGGCTTGCGATGCATGCTTCTTACATGGACTATAATGTAAAAATGGATCTTTCATTCCCATAATAATCTTTTATTGGCTGGCACACAGTTGATTTTATTCATCAGTTTGATATCTCATTTGAATTGCCATGATACTATTTATTCATTAGTTTGATATCTCATTTGAATCCCAAATATTTATAGAGAGAAGTCATTTGAAAGTAATTCATCTTGATTTCTTTCATCATCGACATGTGGAATTTTATTTTTGGTGGGCTTGCTCATTATTTGAACCCGAATTCAGTGTATGCAGAATTAGTTTTGCAAAATTGGCCATGTTGATGATGATTATGAAGAAGATTTGAAAATGTTGCACCAATCTGAATTGGATCAATCATCATTTTCAAATCTTCTTCATCAATCACCATCAACCATTTTCTAAGTGATGAAAAATATATCATGAGTGAGAGGAAGAAAATCGCCAATCATTTTCTTTGTCAGCAATAATCTGAACAATGGGTTTTAGAATACTAGGCTTAGGATGAGCGTCTTAAGAAGGGTTATGAGCAGAGGGTAGTGATTCAAGTACAAAAATTTGACCATCCTACACATTGGCAAAAATAGATGTAAGTATTTTCTAACAATATATTGTATGTGGTGTTATTTATGTTATTCAAAATTGAATCTTTTAGTGGTCTTGTTTACAAGTATTGTTCTACAAAGATTGTTTCTTCATAATAGTATGGTCCTAATTAGATTGATCATCTTGTGATTGCATGTTGACATTTGGAACTATGTATGGCATGATAGTTTGAATAGTTGACCACACAGCCCATACAAATGTAAATTTGAACAATACTCTCTTGCTGCTCTCATGCCTCTCTAGGCTTACATAGACTCAAACTAACTCCCTTGACCAATCCAAAGTGGTTGGATCCTCTAACTATGCAACTAATCCTTGTTTTTTTAATTTCCCTCCAAGTACACTTGACCGTTGCTATTAAAATATTTAAATTTTAAAACTTATTTAATTAAACTCCCCATACTTTAGGACTTCAAGCCATGTTACATTAATAGATTGACCCCTCATCCTTCATCCTTGACCCCTCATCCTTCATACTTCATAGGACATCCATGTGACCCCTTTCATGTCATCCTATTGATTCATATTGGTTATAATATCATGGTCATATCATTAATAATATATTAATACATTCATAATATATATTATTTAAAAAAAAAATTGAATATGTTGTCAATTTTTTGACCAACAAAGACTATACATTTCGATGATAATACCATACTCTCAACGTAAAAAATCATTGATATTTCAACCAAACGACCGTAAATTTCAACGACAAGGCTATACTATTGACGTATTCATCGATCGATATTTTGACCATATGTGGTAAAAAATAAAGAAAGATATGTCAGCTATAAAGAAAGATTGAAGTGATTATATTGACATCAGATTAGTTGGATATTTGCCAACTATAAGAATTGAATATTTGGCAATGATTTAAGGTGTTGAATAAGAGACGAAGAAAGTTCAACAACAATAATGGTCATTTGGTTGACCAATGTGCATCAAAAAATTGACTAATTCACGTTGAAAATCAGGCTAAAATTTACTAGTGGATGTGCTTTGTCTAGATATCTAATCTTAGAGAATTCACCTTCAAATAATGCATTTATCAGTGCTTCTCTGGCTACCATGTTGTACTAAAACATCTTCTTTTCATCATCAGTTGTAGCAAGATCTTCCAACTCATCTTCATTCTTGAGTACTACATCTTTTGTAGTTACTAACTAATAATCCAAGCCCAAAAAGAACAAACGAGTCTTCATCTTTTCTTTCTATGCATCAAAATTCTCTACATCAAACTGGAGAGTTTCTTTCTTGAAGTAAGACATCTTGGATATTTTTCCTCAAGTGGTCAAGCTTTCTCTCTAAGGACCAATAGCTTTGACACCAATTGTTAAAATAATAATGTCCTGATCAACTGCGAGGGGGAGGTGAATCAATTGATTCAAATTTATTAGACTTAATTCCAAATAGAAACTTATGCACAATGAAAAAAAACCATAAAACATGAGAGCACAATAACACCAATATTTATTTTCAAGGAAAACCCTGTTAAGGGAAAAACCCCAGTGGGGATGGTACCCACAAATCAATACTATAAGTATAATAATCAGGCAAAGAGCTCTAGCCCTATTAGGAGCTGATTAAGTACAATAGTATAGTCCTTGTTAGAGGAAAGAACCTGTTAGGATTCACAACCCTGTTAAAGGTTTTATTACAAATGGCTTATAGCCTGGTCACCTAACCAAAGGAAGGTTAAATCCACCTTTAGGACTCACTATCCAAAGATCTAAAAGATTTACAATAACATTATCGAAACTGACATCCAGAACCAAACTCTTCCAAGCTAGTCCCTTCCTTGTGCCATAATGTACAACCTCTACTCTACATCAATAATCCTTGTATCTCACAAGCTTGCACATCTTTCACACATGCAAAATCATAAGGAAAAACTTCCTTATATACAAGTTACATTCATAATTCCTAGGTTAGACAATTATAGGAATTCTCCCATAAAACATTACATAGACCCATGTGAAGATACACATCACATCCTTAACAATATTTTAGCAATTATAAATCTTGAAATAGTTGGCCACAACACTAATCCATGCATAATTATTTAGGAACACGCAACCACTCCTGATTTAGCTTCCAAATAGATCTTCATTTAGGTACATGCCATAGATGACATCACCAATCACACCAGTACTCTACAATCACATAGTAGACTCTTCTATGTCATGTATGGCATTCCTCAATCTCATAAGTTTTAATTCATTTCTACACTAAAGTTATACTGCAAGTACTAAGACCAACTTTGTGATTTTCCTTGTAACTGGCCATGTAACTAGTCTTTGCCATTTCATCCATAAATGGAGAAATTGAGCATATAAACATATACAAACATAATTGTGAGTAGTAAACATGTTATGCTACATAGATCTCAGTTCGTAAGAGCTAAGTCTCTGTACATTATCTGTACAATTCTAGGCAACCTATCTATTCAGTTTGTCTACAACTTTTGGATTCCCTTACTGAAACATATGTTGACATCAATGACAAAAAAATGAATGCCAAAAACATAGGCTGCAAGAATTCCAACATATTGTAACATTATATCTGGTATTAGGAAGATTGTTGGATGCTAGATAAACTTTTAGAGATGCTTATTGAAGATAATAATATCATTTAGAGATGTAAAATTTCCTTTGGAGACCTATTTTATGACTACTGGATTGAAAAATCTTGGGCCAACTTAAGTTTGATAGACAAAAACCTATCCTATATCTAGCTTTCCTTTAATTCAAGATTTTTTAAAAGAGAGCAACCAGACTTGTTGATTTGGGCTCTTAACCCCAATGGGAAATTCATTGTTTCCTATGGATTGTTCTCTTTAAATGTTTTTAAAGGGGAGACCCCTTTCTGGGCATCTTGCTAGAATAAAGACATTATTCATAAAGTTGAGATATTTTTCTAGCTCCTTGTTCAAAATAAAATTCTAACCATTGACCAATTGTGTAGGAGGGGTTTCTTTCTAACCAACATGTGCTTTCTTTGCAAGAATGAAGCTAAATCTATTTTCCACCTTTCTTTTCCAGTGCACTTTTTCTATAGAGATTTAGGAAAGCATTTTGTAGGGGTGGAATCTCTCTTGGGTCTTCCTAGGGAACATATAGGAATTTCTTGCATAATGGAAATGCCCGATCTCTAATAAAGCTACCAAGTTGGTATGGTCTTTGGTTTCTCCTCATGTTTGTTGGAACTTATGGAAAGAACACAATAATAGGATTTTTAGAGATAGAGAGTCTCCTCCTTTGGTGGGTGCTAAAAATATTATTAGAGCTATTAAGGAGAACTTTGTCTCTAAAAAGAGTGAAGGATATTTTAAAGGGAAAGGTTATGATCCCAATTCCTTTCTATTATGTAACTTAAATTCCAAAGGAAAGAAGGAGAACATGAGGGAGGGACAGGTGTGGTTATCTCCTCCTAAAGGATGGATTAAATACAATTTCAATTGAGTTGAAAAAGGTAACCTAGGTCAGGTTGGTTATAGGGGGTTGGTTAGAGATATGTATGTATGGTAAATAAATTGGTGTGGGGGCTCTCCCTTTGGGTGTTCAAACTAGCCACATGGTTGAAGCGATGGGAGCCCTCTAGCTCATCAAACATTCTAAATAGTTGAATTACCAAAATTTATGGGTTGAGGGAGATTCAAATAATAAGGTATCATGGTCTATTAATCCCATCATTAAGGAAGTTGAGGTCATTCTTAGTATGTTCAATTGAGTTTTTATATCCCACACATATCATGAAGTTAATAAAGAGGTGGATTGATTAGCCAATATTGTTGTTAAATGTAATAAAATTATTAAATGGTAGGGTGGAATTAAGCATGATGAAGAGTTAAAAGATATCATTAATTATGATATGAAACATAGTAATGTGGGAAGTATAATTGACAATGATGGGAATGGCATTTAGGCACTTCATTTTAATGGAATGTATAATGCTGATTTGGGGAAAGTACAAAAAATATTTTATAATTGTGTGTGTGAAAATTGTACCTAGTTGGAGACACAACACTTCAGTAAAACATTAGAGGTTAGAAAATTCAAAAATCTGTAAATAAACAACTATTGCTAACCAGGCAATTTACTGCCTTCTAGTAAGTGCGAGTATGATATTCTCAGAATTAGACTGAGATCAATAACAATGAAACACCTAAACAAAGGATTAGATGATGAAAGATGAATGAAAGATGAATGCAAATTAATCTATTTTTTTAAATTTTTCTATGCAATATATATGAAAAATTGTAGGAGAATTGATCTAAAAACTAATTTGAAATGAATGAAATCTAATCTATCAATGATATGGAATTTCTATGAAATATTCAATGAAAACAAGAATCCAAGAAATAGCACAATCTCACAAATTGCCAGATTGCACAAGCCAGATTCTCCAAATTCGCAGGTTGAAGGATTGTGAAGGACTGAGCCTAGTTTATATAGAAATCTAGGGTTTGAGAATGCATGGAAAAATCCAAAAATCTCTCCTTGATCAACTCAAATTGATTGTTGAGTTATCAAAAAATTAGAAAGAGTTAACCATAAAATCATGCAAAACAACTTTTTAACTCAAATCAGGAGTTCAGATCACTTTTTCAACTCACAATCACATGTTGAGTTCGAAAAGTTAACAAATTGAATTGATTTGTTGATTTAGAGTTCTAACTACTTTTCTGAATGTGCATGGATAATTATGAATTTATTTAATATTCCAAGTGATTTATTCTCAACTTAACTGATTTTTGAATAAAAGTAACTGATTTATGGGTTAATCAATTATTTAATCAAACTTTATCCCAAAATTAATATCATTAAATTTGACAATTTGATTAAATCAATTAAATAAATGTTCAATGGATTATTTTTAGCAAATTTGATTTATTGTCAAATAAAAATAATATTAATTAGGAATAAATGTAATTAAATCTAATTAAATGATTAAGTGGTAGAATTAAATTAAATTAATCAAATATTCAGCATATTTGATTAATTAACTTTAGGATAAATAAAATAATATCATTTATCACCAAATAATATTTAATTAAAGATAATTAGGATAAATTAGGAATATTTAGGAATATTCCCCGATGAAAAATTAAGATAGAATCGATTAGGGTTTTGATAATTTGATGTGCAGATGTGCCTTAGGTTAGGACTTTTATGTCAATTTTGATTGATTCATTGATGTAGGAGGTCAATGGTCCTATAGCCCATTTTTTGGGTATTACATTTTTCCCCTCTTTGAATTACTGTATGAAACGTAATGGTTCAAAGATTAATCTATTTCTGATGATGATGCAGACTCAGTTATGTGGTGGAGAAATTGATCCTGAAAAGTTAACCGATTCCGATACAAAAACCGATTGGGAGATTTGAAAATTATGATTCAGGTCCTGGTTGACCACAAAATTGAGATGATGTCAATGATATCAACAATGAACTAGTGTTTATGAAGAAGTGTCAAAATGCCCAATTCTGAACCTATGATTACGAGGAGGTGACTGTCCTGACTCTAGACCTGATTGTCCAAAGGAATTGAAGGGATGCCAAATCCAAACCCTTCAGTTAAGAAGAATCAAGGAAATAACATGAATGAATTGATGGTTATGAAGAGCTAATATAGTTCAAAATTTTAAAAGAGAGAATACCAGATTGATATGAATTTTGATGAATCTGATATGCCCCAAGCGATGTGCCTCAAGCGACGAGGTCTTTTGATGAATCAACAACTAGACATGGTTGTTGTCTTGATTATCGAAAGAAAGATTTGATTTGATAGATTTGATTAATGATGTGTAATACCATGCCCCCTTCAGAATGAAAATTGAAATATGGCAAGAAAGCCAGTATGAAATGGTTTAGAGGCGATGCGATCGAATTTAGAAGTGGTTACACATGTTTGGAGACATGTTTTGCATCATTTGAGAGATCTTGTTGACCAAGTTTGACTAGGTTTGACCATGAGGTGACCATGGTTGACCAAGTTGAAATATGAAGTGTTTGATGTTAGATAATTAGTTAAGTTGAATACTAGATTTCTGTGATGTATTGAAGGTCAATTATGCAAGCAGTCGACCGTCCTGGGTCTGAAAGTTTTAAATCACAATTTTGACAATATAAATGATCTCAACTTTTGATTTTGATCCCAAAAATGGGTTCAGAACATCGAAATTAGCCAAGGGTGCAATTTTTATGCAAAATGGAGCACTTTGAAAATTAGGTCAAAAACCTATGTAAGGCCCAAAAGGGTCATTTTCAAATCATTTTCACCTTTGACTTTTATAAACCTTGTGGAGCCCTTTGAGTGAAAATGAAGGTTCCTTTCTCCTCTCACTGATTTGAGCATAGCCAATGATACTAGAGACCTCTGTAGTATGGTAACCCGGTAAGTGGACCTCTGTGCCTCTCTATGAATTTCAAATTTGCATCTTTTTATGCTTTTTAAGAATGTTTATCACGTTTCTAAAATTTTTAATTTTTGCACCACGGAAACTCGTACGATAGTCTTTTTAGGCTCATACAATTTTTCAATCCCATGTAGAATGTCATGTAGGAAACATATGTAACTCGTATGAAGGGGACCCATTTGTCATACAATATTTCATCGGGTCCCTGAAGTGTCATGTGAGGGCATGTACAATGTCGTATGACCATAAAGTGTCATATGGGAAGATGTGTAAACTCGTATGAGTCTTCATGCCAGTCTTTAATTTCCTGAATTGTTGTATGGAAAAAAAATGACCATTTTTGAGGCCCTTAAGCCAAATTTTTAACTTTTTTGATTTCATAGCTGATTTTGGTAGCCTTTAATGCACCTTCTGAAGTATTCAATTTCTCATTTTCTATTCCTTTAGTCTAATTTCTGAGCAATTTACTGATAGGTTGTCCCATTTTTGTGTTGTGTAGGTCCATTACCCTAATGTTCATGGTCGCATCTCACACCCTATTACACAAAGACTCTATTTATTGCTGCTAGACCCCATGAGAGTCCATCTAGCAGCCTACATTTTTGAGCTCTTAATCCGGTTACCTGATATTCGAGTAAACCATGACCTTTTGACTGCCTTGATAGAATGTTTTCATTCAGAGATGTAGACATTCCATCTCCCAACAAGGGAGATCACTGTTACACCTGAGGACATCTAGAGGATCCTTAGGATACCTTTTCATGGCCTGCACCTGAATTATATCAGCATGGGTAATACCAGATTACATGCATTCCGTACATTATTTTTTGATGATGAGCAGATACAACAATAAATATCATGGGATACACTTGTATATAGATATGGAGTGTCCCACCAATTAGAGTGCATTATAGCTAGGATGATTAGAGGGATCATCATGTCTGACCATTAGTAGAACTATCTTCTTCTAGGATGGGCCCCGATGGTTGCATGTCTGATGACAAGTCTTGCTGAGATCAAATGGGGTCAATGCTTATTAGCACATTTGTTCTCTAAGATGTATGAGATCATCTACCATGAGGGTAAGACGTTTGCTTCTGGTGTGTTTGTTCTTCAGATTTGGGCCTAGGAGCATATCCACATATGCCAGCTGATCTATGGTGATGAGAGATAGCCTCAGGAGCCACTGATATAAAAATATTTTGGATACATTACATAGGTTCGGATGGATCACACTAAGTACTAGCGGTGTGTGCTAGATGATATGACCTTTGTTGTGTGGAGATCGTATTTGCAGATTGAGGCATGTCCAACTACTCATGTCTAGTTTGGATATTTTTGTCAGAGTTAGGTCTTGATGGGATGATCGAACATAGTTCTTGAGAGATTTATCATTACACATTTTTGGCATCAGTACAACATCATTTAGGATGCACCACAAGATTTTTTTGCCTATGCACGATTGGTGCAAGAGATTGGTCTGGGATGGTCAGCCAGACTTTCCTATGCAGATTGCAGCCTTGAGTACCTTGGGCTTGTTAGTAGAGATTGGGATTATAGACCACATGTGGTTGATGTTGGAGTGACAAATCATTTCATTACATATTTGGTGTAGCATCTGATGAGGTGTTTCTTAGATCCTACTGAGCTTATTCCTACCATGGAGGATGCTGAGGATGTCATAGGTGCCCCTATGGGTAGAGGTCAGAGATGGCATGAGGTACAAATACCAGTGGTGCATCTGACACCACCTAGGCCCATAGTAGTGATGACCCCTCCTAGTCCATCAGGATAGATGAGACCTCCCCAACCATAGATAGTTCCATCAGGTAGGCCTGTTGTATTATAGCATAGATATACCAAAGGTGAGGGTGGTACCTTGGGTGGAATTGGTATTGTAGATGAGGTTCTAGGGGCTTAGCAGGATGCTCTAATGAAGGAGGCACAAGATGCTATTGATTTTGACTTAGGTGCTAAGATTTTTTTATTGTAAGGCACGTACAGAGGCTAGCACAAATCAACCTATGGAGGAGGCAGAGACAGTAGCAACTGAGGTAGATCCAGGCTTGAGATCGACACCACATGATGTTAAATGGCTGCTTTGATAGCAACTACGTGATCAGAGGACCCACAATATGACATTAGAGGTCCATCTCTGAGATTGTGAGAGATAGTTGCATGAGTGATAGGTTGATGTTAGACGTCTACAGGCTAAGGTGATTCACCAGATAGGTTTGTAAATGTATTATGTATTAGCATATTATTCAGTGGTGCCACTGGATAGAGGATGACATCCTACTCCTAGTATATGATAGATTCTGAGGGAATTAGGGCTCCATGTACTGAGCCACCACTAGATACACCTGTCGGAGGAGGAGCTGCACCTGATGGTGAGGACCAAGATGAGAGCTGATCTATTGTAGTTCTTTGTTTTTGTCATTTTGATTATACCTCATATCTCATTGTAGCTCATTATTTTGTATAAAGTTCCATTAGTGCACCCCCATGTACTCTTCCGCTATTTTGATATATATATATATATATATATATATATATATATATATATATATATATACATATATACATATATATATATACATACATACATACATATATATATATATATATATATATATATATATATATATATATATATATATATATATATATACATATATATATATATATATATATGTACATATATATATATATATATATATGTACATATATATATATATATGTACATATATATATATGTATATATATATATATATGTATATATATATATATATATATATATATATATGTATATATATATATATATATATGTATATATATATATGTATATATATATATGCATATATATCTATATATATATATATGTATATACATATATATATATATACATATATATATATATATATATATATATACATATATGTATATACATATATATATATATATATACATATATATATGTATATACACACATATATATATATATATACATATATATATATATATACATATATATATATATAGATATACATATATGTATATACATATATATATGTATATACATATGTATATGTATATACATATATATATGTATATACATATATATATATGTATATACATATATATATGTATATATATATATGTATATATATATATATATATATATATATGTATATATATATATGTATATATATATATATATGTATATATATGTATATATATATATATGTATATATATATATGAGATCAATTTTTTGGTTGTGACATCATTGTGCTTGTCATTTTAGTTTATGATGTAATATCATGTGATACATATGGATGAAATGCTTCTTTTATTGTGGAATGCAATGAATATGTTATGGATTATGTAATGAATGTTTTTCTTTGAAATGGATGACTATGCAATGCAATGATAGATAATGTAATGCTATGCATGGTTTCCTTCCATGCCTATATGGATGCACATGTATGCATGCTAATGGATTTATGAAATGATTTATGTTACAAAATGTAATGTAAATGAGAAATACACATGATATGTTTTTGCAGGTATATGAAGAAGACAAGTGCTCAGTCATTGTCAAAATGGATGTGTAACCCAGGGTGGTGACTGCTTGTAGATCAGTTTAAGGAGACCTTCATATGATGTTTAGTCCTTCTGATGTTTTTAGTGCAAATTAGGAGAATTTAGGCATTTGATCTATAGGAAAGCCATGAGAAATGTAACCATGCAAAGTGAAACATGCAAATGAAATGCAAGACCTAGGAATTAGTCATTGATCATGTGTCGGTCTTTATCATTCCTAAATTTATTAGGTAACCAGATAGTCTATACAATGTCTACTAGCTAGACAACCATAGACATATGAATATTGAATTTTAGTTAGAAATGTCAAATTAGATATAAGCACCAAGGCACAAAAGCTAGGATGACCTGAATATCATGTCCATTTTGATTTTGCAATTTGTATAAGCATCAGAACATAAACATTGTGATGACCTAAATAGCCCTTGCGTACAAACACACCAAGCAGTTAGGAGATCAGTCTGAATCTAATGTGAATTACCCGTAGTGACCCTTTATCTTTCACATCTTTGGGTAAGATCATGTTTCTCAGTAGGAGTAAGAAATCACTCAAAAGACAATAGTTAGAGAAGACTTCCTTGAAGCATCTAGGTATCGATGGTCGAGGTACACATGGCCATCCAATAGATGATGGAGACACTTATAGTGGACACCAATTCAATCTAGAATTTCCAAAGTTGTTAGATTTTCACATATAAATAGAAGACAAAGAAAAGATTATGCCCCTAGTCATCACTCTCTAAATCTTGTAAGGGACATGATCGAGCAGCTTGAAGGGACATAATATGCATAAATCTCAATGCAAATCAATTAACATACAAGGAGATAAAAAAATTTGTGCAAAGATTGTTTTGTTTTTTTGTAGTTTAGTTGGTGTGCAAAATACTTTTCTGGTAGGGAGACAGACAAACTAACTTAGATGTAGCTTGGAAGGACTTTTGACTGGATATGACTCATCTGAGGAATACTAGAGACCATAGGATATGAGATTGGTTTCCCCCAAGTTTGAAACATTGATAAGATGCAGACACTTTTGAGCTTGGTACACTAACTGACTTTATTGAAAACATCATGCGAAAGAAAACAAGGAGATGTGTACAAACTAAAGTAGACTAAAAACTAGGAAAGACCAAGATTGTGCTGATAGATGGATCATTTTGATACAAGTGGCACCCTTTTGTTGGGTTTTCACCATCTTGGTAGAGATTCTATTTTTTCTACCAAGGCGCCTGTTTACCAAGTTTCCACCAAGGCACTTTTTCTTTTTCTTCTTTTTTTTGTGTTTTTCATCTTTTCAATTTTTTTTCGTATTTTTCCATTTTTTATTTTTTGTGAATCATCAAGGTGCCTATTGCTATGTTTTCACTAGGATGATCATTTTTTTTATGATTTTTATGATTTTTATGATTTTTTCAGGACATTTTCATAGACTAAATGCCTTAGACATAGAATTTCTTCAGATGGAGAATGTTGATTGGTTCTCGAAGCTGTTCTCCTTGAATCGTTGAGAGTTGATAGGCTCTAGAGCCAAAAGTAGCAATGAAAACAAAGGGTCCCAGCCATTTGGGTTCAAACTTCCCCTTGCATTCTCGATGGGATTGATTTTTAGTATTTTCTCTCAAGACTAGATTGCTAACCTGAAATTCTCTGTGTCTAACTTTCTTGTTGTAGCCTCTAGATATTCATTTTCGATATACTCTGAGATGATCATACGTGGCTTGCTTGTGCTCATCTAGTAATTCAAGTTATTGTAACCTAGACACTCTGTAGTCATCATCAGTTACTAGAACATGCATTCTGATTCTTAGTGATGGGATTCCAACCTCAATAGGAAGTACCGCTTCAGACCCATAAACTAAATAGAAAGGAGTATCCCCAGTGGGCATTCTGATACTTGTTCTGTAAGCCCAAAGAGATAGATTTATCATTAGGTGCTAGCCTCTTCCTATCTTGTTGACTATGTGATGTAGGATTTTCAATAAGTTCTTATTGGACACTTCAGCTTGTCCATTCCATTGAGGATAGTAAATAGATGACCAATGTTGAGTAATTTTGAATTTAGAGCATAAGGAATCCAGGTCCTTGTTCTTGAATTGGCCTCCATTGTCTTTAATAATGGAGTGTGGTATACCATATCAGTAAATTATGTAATTCAATATGAACATTGATATCTGTTTGCCTGTGGTCCGTGTTAAAGGAACTGCTTCTACCCATTTTGTGAAATAGTCCATAGCTGTTATAATATGGGTATGACCATTAGAAGAATGAGGATAGATAGAACTAATGAGATCAAAGGCCCACTATTTAAAAGGCCATTAGGTTGTAAAGGGAATCCGATCTCTCCTTGGTGCATGAATCAAGTTTCCATGGACTTGATATTTCTGATAATTCTCAGTAAATTTCACGACCTCTTTTTCCATGTCTAGCCAATAGTACCCAGGCCTAATAATTTTTTGAGCTAGTGTCAAACCATTGGAATGTGATCCATAAATACCTTCATGGACTTCCTCTAATGCACATTGTAACTCTTCACATTCTAAACACTTGAGAAGTGTACCATCCAGACTTTATTTGTATAAATCATTACCAATGATGACATATCGTGATGCATTTTGGATTAGGTAACATTTTTCAGGGAGGTTAAAGGTATTGGGAATGATTTGGTCTCAAAGGTAGGAGTATATGTTTTTGTAGCAGGAGGAATCATGACCAATAACATTGCAGATCATGCAAGTTTCTTGGAAATCATAGGCAGGGAATGTAAGCGCTTCCACCAGGAACTCATAGCGTAGCTCATGTTCAGGCTACTATAATAAAGATGATAGTGTTGCCATGGCATCAGTAGCCTTGTTCTCCATTCTAGGAATCTGTTCAAACATGATAGATACAAAATAATTCTCTAGATCATCTACCATGCGTTTGTAGGGAACCAGTTTCTCATCTTTCATTTGATACACATCATTGACTTGGTGTATGACCAGTTGTGAGTCTCCATGAATGTGTAGTTCTGTTACTCTTTATTCAAGTGCTATTTTTATACCATTTAGTAAAGCTTCATACTTAGCTATGTTGTTGGTACAATTGAATTTGATTCTAAATGCTTTTGGAATAGAATAACCTTGTGGTGTGATGAACAATATGCCTTCTCTAGATCCATTTTGTGTGTAAGATCCATCAAAGAATAATTTCCATGTTCTATAGGATAGGTACAAGATAGAAGAATCTAGAAATTCCATTTGCATTGGTTGATCATCAAACATTGGTGCTTCAACTATCTGATCTACAATGACTTGTCCTTTGATAGCTTTTCTTTCAACATACTCGATGTCAAATTCATTCAGTAACATGACCCATTTTGCTAATATACCAGTGAGGGCAACCTTGCTCAGTAAGTACTTTAGTGGATCAATTTTAGCTATCAATTGTGTAGTATGAGCCAAAATATAGTGTCATATATTTTTTGATGTGAAGATGACAACTAGATATGCCTTCTCTATCATGGAATAGTTCCTTTCATAAGCTACCAATGTTCTGCTGATGTAGTAGATAGCTCTCTCTTTCTTGTTTTCATCATGTTGTGCTAGCAATGCCCCCAGTGAAGTATCTGTAGTAGAGACATATAATATCAATGACTTCCCTTGAATAGGAGGCATAAGAATAGGTGGATTTTCCAAGTATTTCTTGATGTGGTTGAAGTTCTTCTCACATTCCTTGTTCCATGTGAAGGTCACACCTTTATGTAGCGTCTTTGTGAAAGGTTGTGATATATCTACTAGCTGAGATATGAAATGTCTGATAGATTGTACCCTTCCTAGTAAGGTCCTCATTTGACTGATGTTCTTAGGAGGCTGCATCTCCATGATTGCTTTGACCTTTGCTGGATCTACTTTGATTCCTTTCTTTAAAATAATGTACCCTTAAAGTTTTCCTGAAGTGACACCAAAAGAACATTTCTTAGGATTTAGTCGGAGACTAAATTTTTCCATTCTATCTATTATTTTTCTCAAGTTGGCTAGATGTTTAGATCTTATCATTGATTTAGCTAAGGTTTCATCCACATAATCCTCCATGGTTCGATGCATCATATCATGAAAGATTGATGTCATAGCTCATTGATATGTAGCACTAGCATTTTTAAGACCAAATGGCATTACATTCTAGCGGAAAGTACCCCATGCACAGGTGAAATTTGTCTTCTCTTGATCTTTTGGAGTGATCTTGATTTGGTTATATCTAGAGAAACCATCCATTAAAGAGTACATCTCAAAGCCGGTAGTCATGTCCACTATCATATTGATGTTTGGTACCAGAAAGTCATCCTTAGGGCATGCTTTGTTTACATCTCTGAAGTCTATACATACTCTGATTAATTTATCTGGTTTTGATACTGAAACTATGTTGGATATCTATTCAACATAATCTATAACTCGGATAAATACGACCTTTAGTAGTTTCTTGAGTTCAACTTTGACAAGGAGTGCCACATGAGGATGCATTTTTTGCAACTTTTTCTTGATTGGTTTGACTCCTAGAGTGATAGAGAGATGATGCATTATGAGATCAGGATCTAATTCAGGCATATCTGAATATTTCCATGCAAAGTTGATCTTCTTCTCTATTAGGAAATTTGTAAATGCTCATTTTTCTTCATCTGACAGAGATTTCGCTACATGAATCAACTGGGGTTCTTCTATGGTGCCCAAATTGATAGATTGAGTTTGATCTATCAAAATTGGAGATCTATCCTATAAATGACTCAGAAGGACATCAAATATCTCATCCTTAGGTGCCTCTGAGAGGTTTTCACCTTCAGATATGTCTTTTGTTTTTACTATTTTAGGTTTTGAGACTGCCACATAGTGGTTTTCAACCTCAAAACTCTTTTTCTTTTTATTTATGTTCTTTTGACTGAGATATTTGATATCAGACTCTGTCATGCTAACTCTAGGTTTGCTGATGGAAGTCATCATGGTTTCTACTGCATTTAGGTAGCATGCGAGAGTGTAGTCTATCTGGAAGGTATGGATGTCTTGATTTGGATCAGTAGATGGTTGGTCAATAAGCTTAGGGTGTTGGATAGTAAGATTGAGAAGGGATTGAGTAACTATTTTTATGCATATGATTTTATCATCATGGGTCCTTATTTGACTCTCAAATTCAAGGATGATATTACTACTCAGAATGTTTAGTTCGTTAAGCATCTGAATGTCATTATTGGATCTTGCGTTAGTAATAAGTGAATTAGACTCACGAGGTCTGTCATTTCATTCTAGACTCATGTCAGATGTAGGTGTGTATTGGTGAATGACATCTATGTGTTTCTCTGTTATAAGCTCATCCTCTTCTGGAACAATTCCCCATTCATAGTCATTTGATTCTTCATCTGGATCTCTAGGAAAGTTAAGAACATGTGTAAAATCAGGATGGATTCCCCAAGAAGGGTTACCTTCAGAGTCTGAGCAGAATTCATATTCATGGGACTCTATCTTAGAATCACTATTTTGTCCTAGATGCTCAACTATTGTGATAGGTTCACCTTATTCTTCTTGCTTGTCTTCAAGACCAGTTGGTTCTTGTGTTGTGACTACCTCTTGTTTAGTAGTAGGTTCTTGTGTGTCTACTACATTAATTCATTTAGGTTCTTTTTCATTTTCAAGAAGGTCTAATATATGTTGAGGTATACGTTCATAAGGAAAAAAATTGGTTGTATCTAAATCATCACTGTCTGAGTGTTTAGGTTCTTCCTTTTTTTGAATATCTAGTTCTATTTGTTCTAGGACATGTGTAGAACTTCTATCGAGATGGAAAGACTTCTTGTGATACCCTAGTCCTGTAGTATCCTTGGTTGTTCTCCCATAGTGTTCAATGGGTTTTATAATGCCTTTGCCTCTTGTTCCTAGAGGTCCTTATCCTGAATATCCCATTTTAGACATTAGCTTGTGACCTAGTCCATATGACTTTATAGGAATCTTTGGTGTTTTTGATTCACATTTTTGGACTATCTGTGATTGAGATTCATCTTTGTACAACCATGCTAGTATAGAATCTTCTTCATCTGACTCTTGTTTTGATACTTTCTCTGTGAAAAAAATCCCATCAAATATGACCTTGGATTCTTTAGATATCACTTTCACCTTTTCTGAAGGTTGTCCATAAGATTTAGGTGAAAGTGGGAGAGATGTGGGAGATAGGACTGGTTCCATTGTCTATTCTCCCATGCTAGTATCTTTGATCTTGACTCCTTTTGATAGGTCTTCTATTTTAGATGCAGAAGCTATGTCTATTTGTTTAGTAGGAGACTCTCTGTTGTGTGGAACAAGTTTATCTGCACTTTCCTTCAAAGCATTGCAAGATGCTGATATGTCCGTTGGTATAGTGACCTCTACTCCATCATAGGGAAATTTTAGACATTGATGGTAAGTTGATGGAATACCTTGCATCTCATGTATCCAGGGTCTTCCTAGAAGAATGTTATAAGCCATGGGAAGATCTAGTACTTGACAAGTGATATCTTTGATGATAGGTCCTATTTTGATAGGTAGCACAATGACTCCTTTGGAATTTATTTCTTGTTCATCATATGATTTTATGGTTATCTTATTTTTAGGATCAATAGCATCTTCTGAAAATCCCAGTTGTGTAACCAATTTTTAGGAATAGATATTTAGACCATTGCCTCCATCTATTAAAACACATTTGACATGACGGTTTTGGATTAAGACTTCAATATGTAAGGGCTGGTTATGTGGGTGACTCATGAAGTTGTTCTTTTGAAAAGGATATGTACTAAGGGGACATCAGGTGACTCACCATTGTTTGGAATCTATCAAGATCAAGATCTTCAGGAACATTAGAGCCATCCATAGCTTTTTCTAGAATTGCACGATGAGAAGGAGAGATGCGAAGCAACTCAAATATAGAAATTTTGGCATTGGTATGTTGCAATTGATAGATAATACTGTAGGATATCTCTTTAGACTCTTTAGAATTGGAAGATTTAGAAGTAGTCCTTTGTTTAGATGCAGAAACCAGATTAAATGGGACCTTCAGGGCATTTGATGAACCTGAGTTTTGTCCTTGGAGATTTTCCTGAACTTGAGATCGAGTAACTACTTTAGTTGTTTGGTCATCTATGTCCTTTCTGACAATAGTGATGACATTACAGTGTTTAGATAGGCATGGTTCTACCATGTTGATAACATCATTGCTACCATAGAAAGTGAAATTGACTTTGGCACCCATATTAGGTTTAGAAGATGAATCTCCTTGATTATTCTTTGGAAAAGGTTTTGTGAATGTCGTATGATCATTATTGGATTTATGGTTGTCAATTAAAATTTCTCCATCATCAATTTTGTCTTGAATGAGATGTTTCAGACACATGAAATTGTTGGTTTTATGACCCTTGTTTCGATGGAAATCACATAAATCGGTCTCTTTCTACCATTTAGGTTTGACTTCGGGATAATATAGTTTTATCTCAGGTAATGTGATGATATTATTTTCCAAGAGAGTTTTCATGGTAGATTCCAAGGACTCAGCTAGAGGAGTGAACTCATGCTTTAGTTTTGTAACCCATGATTTATAGTTAGTTGACTTTTTAGGAGTTTCTGTTGCTTTTTTTTTTAAAGCTTTCATGGCTTGGGTGCCAATGGTGAGATTAAATGCTAGTGCTTTAGATGGAGCACTGATGTGATCCACAACACCATCTATGATGATGTTTTGTTCTTGTTCCAGATTTTTCCTTTATCTTTGTTGTTGGAACTAGAACTTGAATTATACTTGTTTTCTCTGTGAAGCGACATGTCTCCCTTATGAATGAGCACATTTTCAATTTTTATGGCATTTTCTACCATTTTATCAAAGGATGAATGATTTTTCATTTGCAAATGATAATTGAGTTCTGGAATTAGATTGTTGATAAAGATTTCTAATTTCTCATTCTCTGGAATAGGTTGGGCATAGAGTGAAAACTTCTTCCTCCAGCATTTGAGGAAGGTCAGGAAGGGTTCTCTTGAGTTTTGTTTTAGATTATAGATATTGATCATGGTGATTAGATGTTGGATGTTGTAGGAGTATTGTTGATAAAATAGTTTGATTAGATCCTCAAAGGTTTTGATAGTAGGTGACATTTTGGAGAACTAGTTGATGGCCGCCCCTCCCAAAGATTGAGGGAAGAGACACATTAAGTATGTAGGTTCATGCATAAACTCCATGGATAGAGTACATAATTCTATGACATGATCTTGAGGATCATAATTTCCATCATATTTGTCATATTTGGGGAGCTCCACTATTTTTGGGAAGGGTGGAATGTATAAATTATGATCAAATGGAAATGGACATAAGGCTTCCATAGAGAATTCTTTAGGTTCTTTCTCTCTTTCTAGCTTGTTAAGTTTGATTTGCATGGCATGCATATGTTTCATCATTGCTGTTATAGGAGTTTCTTCCTCTTGCATGATGATATTGTCAACATTGAAGCTGGGAGGAAGTTTTGCTCCTTGTCTTGCCAATTCAAGGAAGTACATCTCTCTTTCTTCTTGTAAGAAATGTCTGATCATTCTTCTAAAGAGGTCATCATCATGAAATTGTGCAATTTCTAAAGGTGTGGCTTCTTGATCTACACCATGATTGGATTGGTGGCCTTGAGATATATTGGTATTTTGATTTTCCTCTAGGATTGAGTGAGGAGGATTAGAGAAACCTTGTCTTAGATGTAGATTTCCCAAGGCGTCTTCTTCGTAACAAGTGGTATTGTAAGGTTGATGAATGGTTTGAACAATCAAGGAAGATGATGCAAAATTTTAGATTCTTCTCTTAGTTTTCTATGTGAGGAAGCTCTAGCTTCCACCATTAACTTTGGGTGAATCAGAAGAGAAAGATAAGACAACTGATAATGATGTGATTTAGGAAAAATTGAATGACACAACCATGTTAAGATTTGGTAAGAAGGCTGATTGGATGTAAGTGTAGGATACTATGCCTTGGATGTATGGGTAGATTCTAAAGAGATGATGAACATGAGCTCACAACACTTAGCCATTTTCAGGATAAATTTCAAGATTATGTTGACAAGGTTTTGACACAAGATGAGATGGTTTTCAGATCAATAATCAGAAGACAAAATCAAGCTAAACGAGTCACTTTGGGAAAATGAGTTGAATGCTCTATTGGATCTGTTATGTTCCTAACACAGGGGATTTCTGACAGAATCTGATTGATGACTGCAAGTGGTTGAAATTATGACAAAATACAGATTTTTTGATAATTTTGGGTCAAATCTCATACAACTTTATCCAGGCTCGTATGACACAGAATCAAGGCTAGCACAACAATTGTAGAGGCTCATACGACAAATGACTCTAGGATATATTTTTGCTTTGGTTTGATGACAAGACTCGTACAACATGATACTAGTTCTTGTATGAGTTTCTGGGGGTTCTGATATGACAATTAAAATTTTCAGAAAAACTCTTATGATAATTGTAATTTGAGGACAACAGTTTATACCAGAAAAGGATTTTCTTTCAGATTTTTGCAATTTTTTAGCTGTTTAGTGTTTTCAGTATCAGTTTGTTTGCAAGTTTATCTATTCTTGGTTTTGAAAATCTGTGTATTGGATTGTCTCAAGTTTTTTAACATAGCAATAGGCTCACAATCATAGAAAATAGGGGGAACTGACTCAATGAATCAATCACACCTATCTTACCTAGCTAGGAGAAGAGATGTATTACTTGATCATTGACTTAGGAACACACTCATGGACTCCTCAGAATATGTAGATCCAACAACATGTAATGGATTTTGAAGCCCATATTAGCTGAGTTCAAGTGTCGAAGAGGTCTCGATATGATGATTTTCTTGGGGTGATTACTATTCACCTCACACAAGCACTACAAATCCTTTGGGGGTGGATCGGTAGAAAACTAGCTTAGGATTTTAATTAAGGCATGCATTCACAAATGTTGCCCATAGTCCCACAAGAAGGATTTAGGATGTTAACCCTATGAGAACTCTGATCAGTGTAGTCTCACAAGCAGGATTTAAGTGGCTCCACTCTACACAAAATCAAAGCGTGTTCATGGAATGAGTCCAAGGAAAAAATACAGCTATGTCTTCCAAAGCTTTAACCTCAAGGAAGCATCAAATTTTATAGTGGGGTGGAAGAGTCAATGTAAGACTTGTCCCCACTTGGGTCATTCTCAAGATTTTTTTACCTCTCTGACATGCCCTCTAAAGGTTTAAAGCAAATGTGAGGTTGGGGACCATAGGATCTAGGTTTCTGATTCTCTGAAAGAGAAGAGCATAATCCCCTAACCTTGTCCTTTTCCCTATCCAAGACATGTCAAGTAGATAAATCTAGAGATAGTACACAAACTGGTACCAAGGAAGACACCTTCTAGATTTTTGATTCTCCTAAAAAGGAGAAGAGAATAATCCCCTCAGTATTTTCCTTAATAGAAATAGACACACGTACCTATTTAGCTAAGTGCCTATGAAAATGAAATGAAATTTAAGCAAATAGAATATTGTCTTGTAGATGATTTAGGCAACTTGCAAAACCACCTATCATAAATTTGGTTGATTGAGCTGTCTTTGACCAACATTTTCTAAAAAATGGGGTTATCTACAAAAGATGGGCTTAGAAGTCAAGACAAGAAGAGGTCAAAAGGATGTGTTTTTATGCTCAATATTCATCTCTTGTCCTGCAAAAATGCATTAGGCTATCAAGAATAATCAAAAACTAGCAAGCATCAATTGTTAGGGTTAGCTGTCAGTCAAAATCTGAAATCCAAATCTGAAAGACTACTCAAAATTCTGATATGAAAATGCAATACTGGAATCAAAACTCGTACGAGAATATACTACTTCCCATACGATAGTATAGAAATGATATGAAAGTGGGTTCCTACACACACAACACTTTAACTCTCATACGAAAATGCCCATGCAACTGCCATGACACTTCAGATTGTCATCTGTCGTATGACAGACAAAGTATCATGATACAACAATCACCAAATGTCGTACAAGATTGTATGGAACATAAAATAAAATTTGAAGTTTTGAAAGAAAAGTGTTAGAAAAATTATAAAACTAGATTGGAAACCCATTGCAAGGCCCCACGGTGGGTGCCATAAATGTGTGTGTGAAAGTTGTACCTAGCTGGAGACACAACACGCCAGTAAAACATTAGAGGTTAGCAAATCCAAAAATCTATAAATAAACAACTATTGCTAACTAGGTGATTTACGACCTTCTAGTAAGTGTGAGTATGATATTCTCAGAATTAGACCGAGATCAGTGACAATGCAACACCTAAATGAAGGATTTAATGATGAAAGATGAATGCAAATTAATCTATTTTTAAAAATTTTTCTATGCAATATGTATGAAAAACTGTATGAGAATTGATCTAAAAATTGATTTGAAATGAATGCAATCTAATCTGTCAATGATATGGAATTTCTATGAAATATTCAATGAAAACAAGAATCCAAGAAATAGAACAATCTCACAAATTGCCAGATCTCACAAGCCAGATTCTCCAAATTTGCAGGTTGAAGGATTGTGAAGGACTGAGCCTCGTTTATATAGAAATCCAGGGTTTGGGAATGCATGGAAAAAGCCAAAAATCTCTCCCTGATCAACTCAAATTGATTGTTGAGTTATTAAAAAATCAGAAAGAGTTAACTCATAAAATCATGCAAAACAACTTTTTAACTCAAATCAAGAGTTCAGATCTTTTTTTCAACTCACAATCACATGTTGAGTTCGAAAAGTTAACAAATTGAATTAATTTGTTGATTTAGGTTTTAACTGCTTTTTTGAACGTGCATGGATAATTATGAATTTATTTAATATTCCAAGTGATTTATTCTCAACTTAACTAATTTTTGAATAAAAATAATTGATTTATGGGTTAATCAATTATTTAATCAAACTTTATCCCAAAATTAATATCATTAAATTTGACAATTTGATTAAATCAATTAAATAAATGTTCAATGGATTATTTTTAGCAAATTTGATTTCTTGTCAAATAAAAATAATATTAATTAGGAATAAATGTAATTAAATCTAATTAAATGATTAAGTGGTAGAATTAAATTCAATTAATCAAATATTTGGCATATTTAATTAATTAACTTTAGGATAAATACAATAATATCATTTATCACCAAATAATATTTAATTAAAGATAATTAGGATAAATTAGGAATATTTAGGAATATTCCCCGATGCAGAATGAAGATAGAATCAATTAGGGTTTTGATAATTTGATGTGCAGATGTGCCTCAGGTTAGGAATTTTATGTCGATTTTGATTGATTCATTGATGTAGGAGGTCAATGGTCCTATAGCCCATTTTTGGGGTATTACAATAATCACCCTCAACACATTTTATGGGTTACCATTTGGGCTATCACTATCTTATGCAGTTTGAGAAACTACTTGAGTTTGTTTACTAGTGATAGAAATATGGGAGGGGATCCTAGGAGATAGGATCCTGAGTCCTGCAAGGAATGGAAAGAGGAGAAGTAGCTCTAGAAGCATCTCAAGAAAGGAGGTGTCACCCCCTAACTTGAATGGCTCCATGGGTTTAATAGATAGGTAATTAATTCTTTTTTTAAGCGCTGGAATGGCTCCTATGTCACTCTACATGAGGTCAATATTGATTTAAATGTCAATTTTATTTTTCAAATCACAGGTATTTTTAGTTTTGGGAGGGAATGTTTTAAGGAAAGAAAGATATCTGACACTACAATGCATAAATCCTCTAAAATTAAAGAGGAGAAAGAGTTTTTAGTCAAGACGGGGGATTATTACACCATTGATATGATTAAGCCTATATGGAAGAAAGTATTGACCTGTGTTATGGCTTATTTCACGTTGGATGGTAGATACACAAGGGTACATAACTACCACTTTATTTTTTTAAATCATTTTCGATACAATAATTAGGTCTCCTTTCCTCTCTTTCTTCTTAAGTCTTTGTGTTAGCTTGTGGTGACTAATTAGGAAAGTACTATCCAGGAAAGTACTGTACACTTTTTGAGGCCGACTACTTTTTGATTATTTGGGCCGACATGTTATAATTCATTCTAACCCTAAAGCAGCAAAAATATTGTATAATATGGGTTAGGGTTAGGGATTTTTTGTATGTATGATTTTAGTACTTGAGGGAGAATTGAGCTGTAAGGGATTACAGATTGTAATCAGGTTGTAATCATTGGATAATAATAATATTGGACTCGCTATTGGTGGATGTAGCCCAGGGATTGGGTGAACCACGTTAAAGCTTTGTGTCTTGTGTTCTCTTCTGTATGGTTTATTGTTTTCTGATATTAGTTATATTTGGACATAATTGTTATTTCTGCTTGGTTAATCCTAACAAGTGGTATCCAAGCTGGGTTATTTCATTCATTCTTTCATCTATTCTCTGAAGTAGGTCTCACGAGTTAGTGGGAGAGTCTCTCGATTAAGTGGGAGAAATGGCAAATGAGGGTAGGCTAAAGGTTGATAAGTTTAATGGGCAGAAATTCCAGTTATGGAAGATGCAAATGGAGGAATATCTCTATCAGAAGGATCTATGGTGGCCATTAGAGGGAATAACCAAGAAAGAGGCAACAATGTCTCAGGAAGATTAGGATATTTTGGATAGGAAGGCACTGGGGAGTATTCGTCTATGCCTAGCACAATTGGTGGCATTCAATATTACTGGAGCAATAAATGCTAAAGATTTGACGGACACCCTAGCGAAGTTGTATGAAAAGCCTTCAGCTTCAAACAAGGTATTTCTTATGAAGCATTTATTTAATATGAAAATGGTAGAAGGTGGATCAGTCACTGATCATTTGAATGAGTTTAATATAGTCACAAGTCAGTTAACCTCAGTTAAAATTACTTTCGATGATGAGGTTAGGGCTCTCTTGATTTTGTGTTCTTTGCCAGAAAGCTGGAATGGCTTGGTAATGGCTGTTAGTAATTCTATTTCTGGTTCAAATACCCTAAATTTTGATGATGTTGTTGGTGTTATATTGAGTGAGGAAATTCGTAGGAAAAACTTAGGGGCATCCACATCGGGTAGTGTATTGAATGCAGAAAGCAGAGGCAGAACAAGAGATAGAGGAAACAACTCTGGAAATCATGGAAAATCGAGAGGCAAATCAAAGGGAAAGAGGTCTGAATCCAAAGGGCCAAATGATTGCTGGTACTATGGAAAACTAGGACATAAGAAGAAAGATTGTTGGTCTCGAAAGAAAGATCAAGGAGACAAAAAATATGGAAACAAGGAGGCAAATGTGGTAAGTAACAAATCTAAAGAGGATGCTTTGCTTTTGTCTTTAGAAAATGTTGATGATTCATGGGTGTTAGATTCGGGGGCTTCATTTCATGCTACACCCCATAGAGGTTATTTTGTTGATTATGTCCAAGGGGATTTTGGTCTGGTTTATTTGGGAGATAATGAACCCTGTCAAATTCTTGGAAAAGGAAAAATCAAGATTAAGTTGCAGAATGGGAATCATTGGCTACTACAAGATGTAAGACATGTTCCAAGGCTGAGTAGAAATTTAATTTCAGCAGGGCAACTGGGTGATGAGGGTTGCACAGTTACTTTTAAAGATAGAAATTGGAAGGTTTCAAAAGGTTCCTTAGTAGTAGCAAAAGGTGTAAAAGTAGGCACCTTATATCTTTATACAGGTCATACTGTTCCTTCTACTTTAATTGTTTCAGAAGAAAATGAATGTTCAAGAACAGTGGTTGCAGTTGAGCAGGAAGAACATCAGACCGTTGCTGTAGATTCTAACACAACACTGTGGCACAATAGACTCAGGCACATGAGTGAAAAAGGTATGAAATTACTTCACTCAAAGAAAGTTTTACCTGGTCTGAAATGTGTTAATATGGATTTTTGTGAAAGTTGTGTTTATGGAAAACAAAAGAGAGTTAGTTTTGTGAAGAATGGGAAGGAAAAGAAAAATGAGAGATTGGAGCTTGTGCATACAGATGTATGGGGACCAGCTCAGGTATCTTCCTTTGGTGGCTCTTTGTATTATGTTCATTTATAGATGATGCAACAAGAAAAGTATGGATTTATTTCCTTAGACAAAAATCTGATGTATTTCAAACTTTTAAGAAATGGAAATGCTTGGTTGAGAATGAGACTGGTAAAAAGTTAAAATGTCTCAGATCTGATAATGGTGGTGAGTATTGCAGCATAGAATTTGAAGAATATTGTTCCTCTAATGGTATTCATAGGCAGAAAACTATACCAAGGACTCCACAAGAAAATGGAGTGGCTGAATGCATGAACAGGACAATAATGGAGCATGCAAGGAGTATGAGGTTGCATGCTAGGCTGCCCAAAAATATGTGGGCAAAGGCTATGAACACTGCTATTTATTTAATCAATAGAGGCCCCTCTACTCCTTTGGACTGTAGTATTCTAGAGGAAGCATGGAGTGGTAAGAAGGTGAGTTATTCTTTTCTCAAAACCTTTGGTTGTGAAGCTTTTGCACTTATAGATTCTAAAAACAGAACCAAGCTGGAAGCTAAGTCAAAAAAATGTGTATTTTTCTGATATGGCATTAATGAATTTGGTTATAGGCTTTGGGATTTTGAAAATCATAAAATTGTAAGAAGCAAGGATGTCATATTCAATGAGAAAGTATTGTACAAAGATTTGTTGCTGCAACATGAGAAGAAAGAAAATGATTATGTAGTACTGGATGATACTCCACAAGTTCATGTTCTAGTAGTTCTTTATGCTCCGCAACAACAGCAACAACAAATACCACACACACTAGTGAATGTTAGACGATCAACAAGGCTAAGTAGACCTCCAGAAAGATTTTTTCCATCTTTGTATTCTATTTTGTTAACAGATGCTGGTGAACCTGAATGTTATAATGAAGCTGTGCAGGTGGATACAAAGCTTCAATGGGAGTCTGCAATGACAGATGAAATGGACTCTTTGCTAAAAAATCAAACATGGGATTTATGTAAGTTACCTGCAGGTAAAAGGGCTTTACATAATAAATGGGTTTATAGGATAAAAGAAGAGGATGGAGGTAAGAAAAGATTTAAAGCCAGATTAGTCATAAAAGGATTTGCACAGAAACATGGTATTGATTTTGATGAGATATTTTCTCCTGTTGTTAAAATGACTTCTATCTGTACTATTTTAAGTATTGTGGCTACTGAAGATTTGCATTTAGAGTAGCTTG
The DNA here is from genome assembly GCA_027943335.1 of Chamaecyparis obtusa. Classification (NCBI taxonomy): domain Eukaryota; kingdom Viridiplantae; phylum Streptophyta; class Pinopsida; order Cupressales; family Cupressaceae; genus Chamaecyparis; species Chamaecyparis obtusa. The sequence continues at coordinate 817,963 of BSBK01007079.1, forward strand.
ATGTTAAAACAACTTTTCTTCATGGTGATTTGGATGAAGAAATATATATGGTTCAGCCACAAGGATTAGAGGTCAAGGGTAAGGAGAATTTGGTGTGCAGATTGCAGAAAAGTTTATATGGCTTGAAGCAAGCACCTCGGTAATGGTATATTAAATTTGACACTAAAATGAATGAGCATGGATATAGTCAGTGTCATTCTGACCATTGTGTTTATTTTAAGAGGTTGGATGATGACAACTACATTATTTTATGTTTATATGTTGATGATATGCTTGTAGCTTGGTCTAACATGGATCATATTCAGGGGTTGAAACAACAATTAGCAAAATATTTTTCTATGAAGGATTTGGGGGCAGCAAAACAAATCCTTGGTATGAAAATTTGCTGAGATAGGAAAAATAGGAAATTATCTCTATCTCAGGCTGATTATATTAAGAAGGTGTTGCAACATTTCTCTATGGAAAATGCCAAAGCTGTCAGCACACCTTTGCCTAGTCATTTGAAATTGACTAAGGATATGTCTCCCAAGACACTAGAAGAAGAGACTAAAATGTCTAAGGTACCTTATGCTTCAGCTGTAGGGAGCTTAATGTATGCTATGGTATGTACTAGGCCAGATATTGCACACGTAGTGGGAGTCGTTAGCCGATATATGAGTAACCCTGGTATTGAGCATTGGAATGCAGTCAAATGGATTCTCAGATATTTGAGAGGTACATCCAATAAGTGTTTACACTTTGGGGGTTCTACTACTACTGTACAAGGCTATGTTGACTCAGATTTGGTAGGAGATATAGATAGCAGGAGGAGTACTATAGGTTATATATTTACTATTGGTGGGACAGCAGTGAGTTGGATTTCTCGACTACAAAAGGTGGTTGCTTTATCCACTACAGAGGCAGAGTATGTTGTTGCTATAGAGGCAGCCAAGGAGATGATATGGCTTCAATTCTTCATGGAAGAATTGGAACATCCACAAAAGGATAATTTTCTACATACAGATAGCCAAAGTGCCATTCATCTTGCAAAGAATTTTGCTTTGCACTCAAAGACAAAACACATATAGTTGCGGTACCATTTCATTCGGTCAGTTTTGGATGATGGGAAGTTAAGGCTAGAAAAGATTCATATTGATGATAATCCAACAGATATGTTTACAAAGGTAGTAACAAGGGAGAAGTTGAACTCATGTTCAGCTTTAGTTGGTCTTCTAGACTGAACAAAATAAAGGAACAACTGAGTCCAGGGTGGTTCGATCCAGTGGGAGCCTCATTTGGTAGCAGTATTGCTACAGGATCACTCTCCAAGTGGGAGGTTTTTTTTGTATAGTGTGGATACTAATCAGTCACCAAGTGGGAGATTGTTAGCTTGTGGTGACTAATCAGGAAAGTACTATCCAGGAAAGTACTGTACACTTTTCCATGTGATTTTTTTTGAGGCCGACTACTTTTCGGTTATTTGTTCCGACATGTTATAATTCATTCTAACCCTAAAGTGGAAAAAATATTGTATAATATGGCTTAGGGTTATGGATTTTTTGTATGTATGATTTTAGTACTTGTGGCAGAATTGAGCTGTAAGGGATTACAGATTGTAATTAGGTTGTAATCACTAGATAATAATAATATTGGACTTGTTGGTGGACATAGCCCAGGGATTGGGTGAACCACGTTAAAGCTTTGTGTCTTGTGTTCTCTTCTATGTGGTTTATTGTTTTCTGATATTAGTTATATTTGCACATAATTGTTATTTCTACTTGGTTAATCCTAACACTTTGAACCACAGTTTGGTTGAACATAAGAAAAAACCAAAGAAGCTCATTTTACATGAAGGTATTATCCTTCTCATTTCTAATTATTATAAGGGAAGGACCCCTAAGCCTTGTATTAAGGAGTCTAAGGGTGAGAGGAAAGAAGAGAATTATGGGTTTGATGAGGTTGAGAGAAAAATCCCTTGAGGCACTATAGGAAAAAATAAAACTCCTTTGAACATCCAAAAATAGTTTAACAGTGTGAAGGGTATAGATATGAAGGAGGATAGTGATGGAAACTTTGAAAAGAAGGAAGTGAGTGTTGTTAAACCTAGGTTTGATGAAGATAAAGGTATGGAAATGTTGAATGAAAATGAATCCACTACCAATTCTGACAAGGAAAATAATGTTTCAGTGCCCAAGTCTGACAAGGGTAGCCCCTTAAAAGAGAATATCAACACTACCACTTGGTAAGAGGATATATTTCTGATCAAGGGTGAGAAGGATAAGGAGGACAATCAGAAAAATGGCAAGGAGGTGATAGATGTCGATAATAAGGTCTTGCAAGAGGAAGGTGATAAGGGAAAAAATAGCATGGCAAGAAAGGTAAGGAACATATGTTCAACATTGTGGGTTATCCTAGTTCTAGTTTGACTTCTCCCCTTTTGGCCCTAAAAATGTTTATGAACACAATGTTACTGGTTCTTGGAGGAAAGAGGAGTTTTTCCATTTGAGTCTTTGTCATCTTGCAAGTAATTTGGAATCTCCTCTAGATTTCCTTCAGAAGGAAAGGCTTAGAGATAATAAATCATATGCCATGGATAATTGGGTGCAAAGTGAAATTAACATTATTAAATCCAAATTGAACAACATGTAGGATCAATTGGATAAGGAAACCCATGCCAGAAATAATTTAGAGGATAAATTTGAACAGTTTTTGGTGAAGATAAAATCCTATGAGGAGAGCCTAGGGAATATCCTTCATGGTATTAATGATAATATGAATGCCACTATTCATAAGTTAAGGGACATGACTAGTAGAATGGAGAAGATTGCTGAGACCAAGGAAGCTTGTTAGAGTGAGCTGGACAAGGGCATCCAAGTTGTTGCTATTATTGAAGGTCTAGGAAAGCACGCATGGGAAAGTGTGATGAATAAATCTACTGCTTCTCCTATGGCTCTCCAAGTTCTAAATGATACTGTGGAAGATGTTAAATTCATTGAAGAGGAATTAGTCGCTACTCTAAAAAAAATGTCCTAGTATTCTATTTCTTTTTGTCTTAGTGTGTTGTTATGTGTCTGGTTGCTAGTTCTATTTGTTTTTTGTTTGTTTTGTTTATAGTTGTTGGCTTGGTTCTACTAGTTGGTCTGTCTCTAGTAGTATTTTTCCATGAAGAACTTTATTGATTATCTCGTGTAATTCTTTTTAAGGGGTTTCACAGCTCCCCTCAAAACCTATTTTTGCCTTAATCCAAAACATTACATCTCTTTCTAATTGTAATAAATTTATTTATTATTTGATTTCTTAAATGAACTATACAAGTTCATTATTTATAGGCCATTAGTAAATATACAATTCAAGATAGATCATGTATAAATTGACTTTCTATTTTACTCAATCATAAATATGATGAATATTTAAATTATGCTATTATTGAATATCATCAAAGTAAATTTATTTTACAAAAAAAGTATAACTTTTTTAATTTAGAATTTTGTATCTATATATATATATATATATATATATATATATATATATATATATATATATATATATATATATATATATATATATATATATATATATATATATATATATGTATGTATGTATGTATGTATGTATGTATATACAAACACACACACACACACACACACACACATGTGTGTGTGTGTGTGTACACATACATATGTGTGTGTGGAAGGGACCATAGTCAAATAGATTTAATTATTAAATATAATAGTGTTTGAAATTAAAAAACAAAGCAATAAATTTATAGGGCTCTACCATCCCTATAATCCACCAATTATCTCTATTCCTCAATCTAAGCATAAACATTTGGGGAAGAATTTTATCACAAAAAATTAAGCATATAAACATCAGTTAGAGCATAAACATCAACAAGTCCCTAATCCATTCTAAAAAAATGCTAAACTAAAAGTGTACAATTTCCAATTTAACGTTATGTGACTTGTTCTAAAAAAGTCTTGAAACTATAAATCAAATATACAAATTTTTACATTCAAATATACATGAGGATAAAAAGGATACTTCTCATGCCCTTGAGGTTGGGCCCAATTCCATATATCTCTATGGGAGGGGTATTCACACTTGCAATTCTTGATCTACTATAGTTGTTGGTGAAGATCCATGACTAGGTTCACCCAATAGAGTCATTGATTTCATTATCCTACCAGATTCTTGATTATTTTCATCTTCCTCAATCTTTGTATTGGATGAGGTTTCACTCCCTAAGCCCTCAAATATCTCATAATATTTAGACTTCACCACCTAGTCCTCTATCTAATTAATCTTATCCCCAATATCTCAGTTATACCCAAAATATTTTAATACAATTCAAGCTTCTTTTCATAATAATCAATATCCATTCTTTGTTCTCATATTTCCAACCAAATAGAATGAAAAATGTTTTTGTTGGTCCACCATAAACCCACCAACCTATTCTATTAGAGAGGTTACAAAACCATCCACCATCCTTCATTACTAAAGCATAATCAAATGGAAAAGGAATAGTTAGATTACCATCAATGTCGATGATGACATTATACAAACCTTCAAAGAAAAATCTAAAAGAGCCTTAAATGTATCTCCTCTACAATCACCTTTTTCTCACCCTTGACTAGAATTTAAGTTAGGAATTTGAAAGGAATTTATGAATCCACTTTGTATCTGTGATTTGTGTAGATGGATTTTTTCCCTAGAATCCTTTTGATTACATGTACAATTAAGATGCGATGAAACTTGATGGTTTCTTTGAGCCTTTCATCAATTATGGTTTCCATGAAAGTCATTTATTTTTTGGGAAAGGTGAGTTTGATAAGAGAGTTCATGTTTCAGTGCCTTATCTTTTGATGAAGAAGAAACATTGATATGCAACCAGGAGGGAATGACTACAGAAGAAATGCCAATTGCTTTCCAAAATAATAACCTAGATAATAAGTGTAAAAGAATGTAGTGCCATGATGTTGTATTGGTTTGCAAAACCTTACTTGTGGCTTGTAAATTAATCCATTCATAAAGTAGTAATAAATTATGCATGAAGAATTAGATGACTATCCATTAGAGGTACCCCTTAGCTAATATTTTAATTCCTCCTTGGTATTTTTGACATTATCAATGTGTTGTAAGAATAAAAAATTGCCAAAAGAAAAGATCCTCATTATCTCATATCATGGATAATAATGACAGAGACTTTAATACACATGATATCTCCTTCTCTAAAATTTATTTGGATTACCTTAAATAGTATATCATGTCAGATACGATATGATTAATTTGTCTCTCTTAAAAAATTACCCATCACCTACTTGGTTCTTAGTCATCATTAAACTCTACTTGTCAACATTCACTTACACCTTTGGCAAGTTGTTAAGACATTCCTTATTTCAACAAGCTTGTCACTTTTGAAATATAAATTTATCAATACATTAACTATCTTCAATAAACCCTACCTCTGACCATTATGGCTACCAGATCCTTAATTCCACAATGTCCATCTTACTATTCCTACTACTTGATGCATTCTCAAGGACCATTTGACAATTTGTAGTGCCTCCTATGGTTGCATTCTATTCCATGTTATTTTAATATGAGATGGAATCTTGTTCTTATTCCATGACTATCCTTATGATGTGATTTGATATTTGTACTATGTAATACATTTGATTACAATACATCATTTTGGCTTTACCAGTATCACTATTGACATGCATGTTAGACTATATTATTTCTTACTATTTTCATCATATCTACATGATGATGCTTCTATGATGTGACATGATGCTTTATAATGATTATTTTAATACTTTAATTTAAATAAAATGTTAATTATTATGTACATTAATGATTAAATATGGAATGACCAGTGTTGTTACATTCTTATACATACGAATGATTACATCACTAGAGCATCACTATTCCATTAGGCGTACTTTTAATTATTCATGTTTGTGCTTTGACTATTTATACTATGATCAACTACACTTGATGTGTGCATGTTTTATTGAATAGGTACTAGACATCATCTTCACTTGAGCTACAAGTTTGAGCATGTCTTATCCCTGACAACAGCATGGGAGATAGTTTCACTGGTTGTTCACGATTCAACCAATATTACCCCTATATGGGCAGTATATCTATAACTGGACTTATTATACCTCTGGCATGTGTGGGAAAATTTGGACTTCATTTGCATATTTTTTATTAGACCATTATATTTCTATGCATTTAGAGTTCCTACAGTTGTTGTGATAGAGTTTTAAATTAAATGTTGATTTTAATGTTTTGGGGTTATTTTTATTTACTGGAGAATTTTTCTATAGTTGAATTCCATTTAATTAGAACTAGATTAATTTATTTAGTAGGGATTTTTAAAAAGTCTTAGTTTTGTGATTTAATTATTTTAAGTGATTTGATTTTTATCCTTTTTATCTTTTTGGCCAAGAAGTAACCTTTTATTGGGGAAAATGAGTTCTTTTCCTCACTTTTGGATTGGAGAAATTGGATTTTGCTCCAATTTTCATTAGATAAAATTGATCATTTTCTTGTTGTGTTTGAACCACTGATTGGATCTTTGTGGGTAGTGGCTCATTGGATTTGTATCACAATCGCTCCCTCTTCTCTAGAGCCATTTTTGTTTTCGTGACGAATTTGTTTTCTTCTGCCCATTCTTGTGTTTCACACATTGGGTGAGGTAGGGCATGTTATATCTTTTGATTCACTTCATCTTTTAAATTTAAGTATTTTTTTTTTCATTCCATGGGTTAAGAATTAGTATTCTCCTATAATTTCATTATATTGCATTTCCTGTTTGGGCTTTTGTGATTATTTCATATTTTTGGAATTTTAATTGTTGGTTTTTATGGTGTTATGCTGATTTTTTTTCCTGTGTGTATCCTAAATGGGAATTTAATTAGACCAGTGCATTTTTGGGTACCATAAAGAAAATGGGTTTTCATCTTTTCGCTTTATTCAAATTTTGAATTTTTAGCCATTTTTGAAGGATCATCAATGGTGATGGCCTTTAGGACTGAATTTTAGCCCTTGAGAATTTCTTAGATTTTTTGTAATTCAAGATTGTGAAATAATCCCATGATTGTGGTCATTGTATGGTTTTTATGTGTTGAGATTGGATCCACCTTGGATTTTATACTCTTGGAAAAGATGTTGGTTGACTGTGATGTGTGCATGAGTTTTTGTCATTTTCTTCCCTATTGGGTCTCTCTTGATGTTTTATTTTGATCAAATATTGAGTTAGTGGTGTTGACGTTGACACCACATCATGAGCATAATTAAATGTTCCTTATTAGGATCCTAAGGGACCTGTTCTCTTGGTTGAGGCCAATGGAGGTTTCTTTATCTTTTGGTTTTGGGAATGGTGTCTCTTTTTTCATTGTTCCATTATTGAAGGTTGGCCTAGACCAGTCAGATGGAATGGCTGTCCAAGATAGGTTGGGGCACAAAGGGGTCCTAGAGTAACCTTAGCAGAGTTATTAATAAAAAATAATAAATTAAATAATTAATGGGGTAAAACATAATATAAGACTTAATCTAACTACCTTACCATCATTTGATGAATTTAATATGGTATGTCCTTCCTTTTCATCATGGATTTTGATATGACATAGTACCTTACCATAATTTGAGGATGTTGACATGGTATAGATAAGCCTTGTTTTCTCTAGATGTTGATATGGCTCAGTAGAGTATCCTTGATGATAAATAGATTTCTCAATGTCGCACGGGCCTCCATGTGTTGTGTGATGGAATTCCATTCTTGAGTCTCATCACCATACCTTTTCTCAATCTGAGTTGTGACCTTGGTGTACCTACTTTATGGTTATACATTTGTGTGTTTGCATTGGGCTCACCGTACTATTCCCCTAAGTTCTACATTTTCTTGGCATGGGTGTTAGTCATTCTTGTGTGTGTGGTCAAGTGACTATATCCATGATAATGGTGGGGTTGGATTAAGGATACCACATAGTTGGGTGTAATTACACATCACTATTAGGGACTGGTGTATAGGTGGGAGACTACTTTCAGTGGTAGAGTTTGAGCATGATGTTCTCATTATATCCCTTGAACTCTTTTAGTGATTTTGTACATATATTTATTTATGCTCAATATAATATATCTAATTTTTTATTATTATGATTGTATCAAGTGTGTATGACCTCAATTTCAATGTATTTAGTACTCCTTGGTGTGGATTTGTTCATATTTCAGCTATATATTTTAGTCGACAATGGTTTAACTTTAATTTTATGCAAGCTACAAGAGTCTTGCACATTTAAACCATGACCATGTACATATGTCATGAATTCATGCACATTCATCACTAATTCATGCACATTTGTAAAATCTTGAGCATCCATTCCTAGAGACCTAATTAGTTGTTCAAGCTCTTCTTGGATAAATACCAGAAGTACACATTCATTATGAGACTAATCCTATGCATTTACAATAGTTTTTGTTCCCATGTGTATATGTAGAAATGAACTCCATGGTTAGATGCATTGTATTTATGCGATCATTTTTTATATTTGCATTCCATTTTTTAATTTAGTTTGGCATAGTTAGGATAAATTTTTTATTTGGGCTTAAAATGAATCTTGTTTTGGATCATGTTGAGGATGTACTTATCTCTTGATTGGGTGGTTGTGGATGATGGTACAATCCTATCATGTGAGGTTCATGGATGTGGTCTGACCTCTCATGCGGTGAATTGAATGATAATTACCCATTCTTGTTTGTATTGAGGTTTTCATGGAGCCATTGGATGTACGTTAAGTCTTTTTCTTTTGAACGATCATGTGACAATCATGGTTTATATTTTTTTATGATTATATCTTTACTTATGCTCTTTTGTTATTATATTGCACTCATGTTCATGATTTTAGTACATGTTTCAAAAAAAAATGTTAGTGCATATTTGACCCTAAGTTTTGAGGGCTCCTTGGTGGGGCATTACACAATTACCTATTGAAATTTCTTGGGACTTCTCCTAGTTCCTTATGACCATTATGATTTTTAAAAACCAACAACCTTTCCTCTCCTTTTGAAAAAATATTGGTTTTAACTCCTCCAAACTAGACCATCTTGATGAAGATCTTAATTCCCTATATCATGCCTACTTATTCTTATATATAATTTCTTCAAGCCTAAGATTGGGACATTGATCCTTCTGTCAGTTTCTACTCTTTTCTCCATACTCAGCCCAAATGAAATAAAAACCCATTCATGACTATGATTTTTTAAACTACTAGAATAAATAATTTTTAAAATTATTAGAATAAATCCTTCTTCCTTAACCATTATAGCTTACCAATTTATGGGATCCATCCTCCACCCTTATAATCATGTAGATATATGTTGGCATTATTTTATAGTCAAAACTTATGTTCTTATGAAGATCTAAACTTCCCTTAAATTTTCCTTTTATTTTGGTTGTAGATATAATTTAGATCATGTGCCTGATCTCCTTCCCATCTACTCCAGAATTATCCATTTTATCTGCCAATACATTACCTTCTCTATAGATGTGATTAATAGTTATATTTTCAAAAAAAAAAATTAATTCCTTTCCTTTACCTAACAAGGAGTTCAATCTCCAATTTTTAGTACTTCCAATTTTGGGAGAATTAATAATAATTGTTGAATCTCCTTAAATCTACACACTCTTTATGCTTGGGTCCATAAATAAAAGAAGACCTTCTATCAGAGCTTTAAATTATGAAACGTTATTAGTATCCTCCTCTAAAGTTCTAGCCATTTTAGCTACTAAAATTATATTTAATGATTCAATCACACATCCTACTCTTGATACTCCTTGGTTTCCTTTGGAAGCACCATCAAAATTGAGTTTAAATAATCCTTCTTTTGGTGGTTTCCAAGTGCATTGTATCCTTCCAATATTTTTTATACTTGCCCCTTTACAAACAAAGGAAGAGATATTTAAACCAAACCAATTCTTTAAGGTTTTTTCATCTCAATTACTAAACTCTTTCTCTTTGTCAATTGAAGAGATAATTCTACAATTAACTACCTCCACTATTGCCACTTTATTCTTATTTATCGGGGCTTTCTTTTTTATTTATTTTTATCTTGAAAGATTCTAGAATTTCTTTCCTTTTATAGTTCCCAAATAAATAAAGATGGATAAGTAAACCATAGGCATTTGAATAGGCTTGATTGACATAACCTAGGAAAGCTTTTAAATAAAGCTAAAATTTCATTATGTAAAGCTATAAACCATCCCAAATTAGTGCATAACCAACAAGTGTGAATCTGAGAATAAGGAAAATTAAGAAGAATATTATTTATTGTTTCCTCATTCTCTTCACATAGGAAGCATATTGATGGCCCTTGGAAGCCAATCTTTTTGAACCATTTCTATCAAGAATCTTCCCCTACAGAGCTACCCATGAGAAAATACATTCTTTTGGGAGACACATATTATTCCAACATAGGTTAATAGGTTTTTTTATTTTTGGAACGAGACACATATTATTCCAACATAGGTTAATGAATATTTTTATTTTTGGAAACCTTTTCTATCCAATTATAGTTTAATATCCCTCCTAATTGTAAGAACTTGTCTTAGATACGTTCCAGATAATTTCATCCTGCCCCTCCCTAAGGTAAAGTGTTCCATTTTCTAATATCCTTCTAAAATGAGCAAAATCCTCTCTTTATAGATGATGATTCTCAAAATATTTCCATTTGGATCTGAATGTTATTCTATCTTGTCTATCTACATAATCCTTCAGATAAATACCCCATCATTGTTCACAAACATCCCTTATTCTACCCATCTCCATTAAATTATTAATTTTTGGGTACCCTCCCCATGAGTTCTTCTAAAACAAGGCTTTCCCACCTTTTACAACATTCCATGATAACTTTTCTATGATTAGGTCTCTATATTTGAGCATGAGGTTTTATAATCATGATCCTTTTGGAAAAGTTAAAATTTTGTATAGATCTATAGAGTATGGATCATGCAAGTATTTTACCTCAATAATTCTAACACATTTTAGAGTGGATCATTGCAAATTTTCCAAAAGAGTTTTTCTCCCAATGCTTTATTCTTCCATAATTGATTCCTTATCCATTTGTCACCTACCTCTATGGGCCTACAAATTTTATCCCATGATATAAGGGTTATTTTATTTTCTTATTTCCATTCCATTTCCAAAAGATAGATCTTATTTTTTAACTAACTTCATGTAAGCCCCTATAGATAAGGAAAATCAAGACATTAAACAAATCGGTATTGCTGAGAGAGTTTATTTTAGCATAATTATTCTACCAACCTAAGATAGCCAGTTGGTTTTCAATGAACCCATCTTCCTATCCATTTTATCTCCTATTGGGTCCCAGGTCTTGGCTAACCTTATCCACTTTCTAAAGGAAGGCCTAGATATCCACATGGAATATTTCCCTTTGTAAATACCAAAATATTTAAAATATCTCTTATAACATGTGGTTTAAAAAATAAGGAAAACACCTCTTAGAGTTAATGGTGTAAAATCTCTCTCTTTCTCTCTCTCTCTCTCACACACACACACACACACACACACTTTTTTTTCTCCCTTCTTATCTCTTTTTCTATATCTTTGTTACTCACACATAGTAACTCCTTATTTTTTCCTCCCCATCTCTATATTTTTTAAGTTATATCTCTCCATATCACTCCATCTTTTTATACCTCTCTAATTATCTCTCCTTTCTCCATTTTTGTTTCTCCTCTCCCTCCCTCTCTATCTATCTCCACACATGTGCACACACACACACACACACACACACACACACACTCACACACACACATGTTACAATAATTTTAGAATAACTGAGAGGGGGGGTGAATCAATTATCCTCAGGTCCTGATGTACCAATTGAACTTTAAAGTACTTCAAAAAAATTAGATCTATTCAACATTCAACTCAGTCTCTATAGAATATATCAGTAACATAAAACTTACAGTCCACTGTCCAAAAGTAATTAACTTGAAGAATATAAAATTCTTAACAACATTCACATCAAATAACATTCAAACAAGTAAAACACTAGGATTTAACATGGAAACCCAATTTAGGAAAAACTACGAGTAACATGCTACCAAATTTTCACTCTTCTGAAGTAAGATCTATGAGGAACCAACCCTATTAAAGGTTACAATACACACTGCTAGGTGTGACCTTGTTAAAGGATTTAATCACCTTGTTAGGAGTGGCCTAGTTTGTTAGAAAGTAAAGTCCACCAAGATAATTGAGAGGGGGGGTGAATCATTTATCAGATAAATGAAAATTTTATCACCATTAATATATTTCAACCATGTAAGTAATGTAAGCAAAAACCATAGAAAGATAAACATACACAATGACACAATAACACAAGATATGTTAACTAGGGAACCTCTTGATCAGAGAGTAAACCCTGGTGGGAATGATACCCACAAAAGATGTACCAATATAAAATTTTCTTGTGAGAGGATGGACTCTATTAAGAGCCTTATGAAATACATTCAATACATATGAGTCCTTGTTAGGAGACTTTTAATCCCTGTTAAATGATTCTAACCCAGTTAAGAGTTATGGAAGACAAAAGGACCCATTGCCCAAACAGCTTCAGGGGCAAGATCATTGAACACACTATCCAACTGATCTCTATATTACTCAAATAGAATAATACCAAATAATCACTGATCTCATCAACTTATCTTTTCTCCTCTGTCTGTGCCAAACCACACCAACCACTTCCCCATATCTCAGTATCAGATATCTGCAATTCACATATCCTTTTACAACATATATTGCTCAATTTCGCAATTCACCTCTATACTTACTTCTTAAAATAAGGAAAACAATCCTTCCTTTATACCAGACTCAAATAATTACAAATGAGTCGACATACAAGGCCTAACCAATTACAAAATATAAACCTTTACATGTTACATAATATTTCATAATTACATAAAACTGTCAGCTACCAAGTACAATAATCTTCACATGTGCAACCTATGACCACGTTGTCTTATCCAAGTCTCTACCAAAGTGTCTTCATCAATTTTACAACTTCACATTTCTAGATTCTATCCCAATTAGGAGATATCATCCAATTACCACAAGCCACTTCCTAGGAACACTGCCTGTATACTGCTTCCACTAAATTATACATAACTACCATGAATACATGAATTTACGTACGCACTCTTGACCATGATCTCAAGACACAATATAGAGTAAGTCCTCAACTCCGCATATCTTGATCTTCAATACTCCATGTGCGCTAAGTCAAACACTATATGCTTCTTTGCTAATCTCCAGTAGATCACTGTGTTGACCTCAATGAAAACCACAGTAATGAATGCAATTGCAACTACTATAGAATGACTTACAATACTCCCCCATAGGATATATTTAGAATTCATTCCTAAAAATCTCCCCCATTGGCATTGATGGAAACATAGATGAAAAAGCATCCAAGTTCCATAAATACCAAACTGCAACACTACTGCTTTGAAATATTTTCAAATCCTCTTCATCAATCAAATCTTTCTTTGTTTTCTCACAATCATATTCTTCTCATCCCAATCAATGGATTTTTTAAATGTATCCTTCTCCCCCATTGACATCAATGACAACTAAAGGCATCAATATGTCAATCCTCAATGTCAAAAGACACTGTTTAGAAAATACATTCACTAGAGTCCTTCATGACTCAGCTCAAACACACATACTCCCCCATAGAGGAAGTACCAACATCTACTCCAGAAAAGATAGAGCTCATATACCACTGGACTGATGCAAAAATCTGCATCTATTCTCAAAATTAGGTTGGGGTATAATCCCAAGCATACCTCTCAAGTACTCAAATGTATCTTTAGGTAAGGGCTTTGTAAATATATCTACAATCTGCTCTTTTGTACTTATATACTCAAGTCTAACTTCTTTCTCTGCAACTTTCTCTCTTACTACATGATACTTTATTTCTATATGCTTTGTCTTAGAATGCAATATAGGATTCTTTGACATACTTACTATACTGGTGTTATCACAATGTATGGTGATAGGCTCATTAAACTTGATTCCAATATCCTTCAACATTTGTTTCATCCATATTATTTGATTACAATTGATTGTTGCTGCTACATATTCTACTTCTACTGTGCTCTATGAAATACAATTCTATTTCTTTCTTAGCCAAGAGAGCAATCTTCCTCCAAGGAAAAATGCTCCACCACTTGTACTCTTTTTGTCATCAACGTTGCCTCCCTAATCTGCATCTGTATATGCACATAGGGTAAAATCATCAGATATTTCATACCATAATTAATATTCACTTGTACCTTTCAAGTACCTCAGTATTATTTTTACTGATGCATAATGTGACTCTTTAGAATCAACTTGAAATCGTACAATAATTCCAACTGCATGTGATATATCTGGTCTTGTATGAGTTAAATATTGCAAACCTCCAATCATGGATCTGTACATTTTGTTCAACTACAGGAGTTGCATATATGCTAGATAACTTATGAATAGTTACCATAGGTGTCCTAAATGGCTTACAATTCTCCATTCCAAATCTCTTCAATAAATCATTCAGATATTTAGTCTAACATAAGAAAATACCATCACTGTTCTTTGTTATCTGCAGTCCTAAAAAGCATTTCATCTCACCAATCATGCTCATTTAAAATTCAATCTTCATTTCATCTGCAAATTTATCACTAGCTTCATCTTCTCCTCCAAAGATAATATTATCAACAAAAATAACTACAACCAAAAAACCATTCTCAATTTATTTTAGATACAAATTGTTGTCTGTTGTCACTTTAGAAAATACCAATTTTATCAAATACTTATCTAGTCTTGCATGCCAGGTTCTAGGTGCTTGTTTAAGTCCATATAAAGCTTTGTTTAGTTTACATACTGTGTGTGTGAAAATTGTACTTGATCTGTAGACACAACACTTCAGTAAAACATTAGAGGTTAGCAAAAATCAAAATCATGCAAAATTGAAATCTAACTTAACCAAGTGATTTACTGCCTTCTAGTAGGTGCAAGATTGATGTTCTCAGATTGTTATCAAGATCAGTGACCTAGACGACACTTAAACGAAGGATTTGAATGCAAAACTGATATGAAATATGAATGCAATTAATCTATTTTTTTGGTATTTTCTATGCAATAATAATGAAAAACTGATATGAATCTATGCTAATATGAAAATTGATCTAACAATGATATGAATCTATGCTAAATGATATGCAATGCTCAAAACTAGAAAGATCTCACAATAGCTTGGATTCGCAAAGATGATTCTCCCAATTCCAATTCTCCAATGTGATTGTGCAAATTCGTGGATGAATTATGAAGAGCTGAGCCTTGATTTTATAGAAATCCAGGGCTTTGGAGATGCATGGGTAAAAGCCATAAATCACTCAGATTAACTCAACTTAATTTTTGAGTTATTTTTAAATAAAGGATATTTAACTCACAAAAACATGCAAAAGCTAAGTTTTAACTCAAAATAGAGTTTAGCTTTAATTGATAATTTATAGTTGTCTGCTTTTATGATTGTGCATGTTTTATTTATGAATTAATTTAATAAATAAAAGTTATTTATGCTCAACTTAATTGATTTTTGAAAATAAATAATTGATTTATGGGTTAATCAATTATTTAATCAAACTTTTATTAAAAACTATATTATTAAATAATGACAACTTGCTTTAATTAATTAAATAAAAATTTAATCAATTATTCATAGGATATTGGATTTATTGTCAAAATTAAATAATACAATTAATAATAGATAGAATTAAATTTAATTACACAATTAAGTGGCAAGATATTAAATCTAATTAATTAAATATGAAAATATTCAATTAATCAAACTTAGGATAAATGTGATTTATCACCAAATAATCATTAAATTAAAGATAATTAAGATAATTAGGAATATTGCTAGGAATATTCCCTGATGCAGAATTTAAGATAATCAATTATGATTCGATGATGTTTAGATGTGCCTTAGATTAGGACTTCGATGTTGATTTCATTCGATTTGTAGATGTAGGAGGTTAATGAACTTATAGCCCATTTTTGGGGTATTAGATTTTGCCCCTCTTTGAATTGTTGTGCGAAGCGCAGTGGTTGAAAGATAGTCTATGTTTGATAGAGATATGAAACTGATGTTTGAAATTGATAATTGATATGAGACAAAAGCTGATTGAAATATTTGATATGATGTGGAGATAATAGGTCCTGAATGACCAAAGATAATGTTCACTATAACAGTAAATGAACCTATGATTGCGAAAAAGTGTCAAAATGCTTGATTCCAAACCTTAGGATTGCAAAGAAGTGAGTGACCAGTTCTAGACTCAATTGTCTTAGCAGAACTAGCAGGTATCACATCCGAATCCTTCAGTTGCCGAAGAACCAAGGAAAGAACACTATGATCCGATGGTTGCAAAAACTGATACAGTTTACAAGATTAGGAGAACACCAGATTGATATGGATCTTGATGAATTTGATATGCCCCAAGTGATGATAGATTTGCCCCAAGTGATGAGGTTTTTTTTGATGAATCAGTAACTAGACGTGGTTGTTGTCTTGATTACTGAGGAAGATATGATTTCCATAAAGATATGATTTCAAATTTGATTACAGACTTTGAATGACGTGTAATACCATGCCCCCTTCGGGATTAAAATTGAAATCTGACAAAAGAAGTCAGTGTTAAATGGTTTAAAAGCATGTAAATTGATTTGAGAAGTGGTTAAACACATCCGGGAATGCATTCTGCATCGTTTAGAGGTCCAGACGACCAAGTTTGACTAGGTTTGACAATGAGTTGACCATGGTTGACAAAGTTGAAATGTTGATAGTTTGATGTAAGATAATCAATTAAGTTGAATTATGGATTTCTGTGATGATCGAAGGTCGAATATGCAAGCAGTAGACCGTCCTGGGCCCAAAATTTTAAATTGCGATTTTGACATAATAAACGATCTCAGATTTTGATTTTGATCCCAAAAAAGGATTCTACTTGTTGTTTCATTGGAGGAACCTTCGTGTGAGATTCAAATCTTGTTAGATTGGAAGAGGTGATTGAAGAATCTTTTAAGTGTTCAAACAATTTGTGAGATCATGCAAAGTGCAAAAATGCAAAGAAACATGTAGGATGATAATGCAACCCTAGGACCTAGGACCTACTCATTGATCATGTGTCAATTTGTTATCATCATTGAACTTTTAGGTAACCAGATAAATCAATACAATGCCCACTAGCTATGAAACCATAGACATATGAATATCGATTTGTATGCGCAAGAATCAATACAAAACCCATTGGTCAACAACCATGGATATATGAATATTGATTTTATTTTTGGAATGTTAGATTAGATATAAGAACCAAGGCACAAACACCAGGATGACCTGAATATCATGTCCATTTTGATATAGAAATGTGTATAAGCATCAAAACATAAATGTCATGATGACCTGAATACTCCTTGCATTACAAACACATCAAGCAGTCAAGAGATCATTCTAAGTCCAGTGTGAATTACCCGTAGTGACCCTTTATCATTCACATCCTTAGGTAAGATTGTGTTTCACAATAGGAGAAAGAACTCACTCAAAAAGACAATAGTTAGATCAAACTTCCTTGAATTTTCTGGGTATCAATGGTCAAGGTACACATGGCCATCTAATTCGAGATAGAGGCTCTTACAGTTGGACACCATTTCAATCCAGAATTTCCAAAGTTGTTAGATTTTCACATACAAGAAGAAAATAAAGAAAAGATTATGCCCCCAGTCATCACTCTCTAAATCCTATAAAGGACATCATTGAAGAGCTCGAAGGGACACAATATGAAAAAATCTCAATGTGAATCAGTAAGCATACAAGGAGATAAAAGCATGTAAAAAGCATAGATTATTTTCAGTTGAGTTTTGATGTTTGATTGCATTGTTGTAGATGCAAAATCCTTTCTGGAAACAAGACTGACTGATTGACTCACATGAAGCTTCAAAGGACTCTGACTAGATATGATACATCTAAGATACATGGAGACCATAGGATATGACATCGATTGCCCCCAAGTTTGAACATTGATAGGATATAGACGCTTGAGCAGATTGGTGTACAAACTGACTTATTGAAAACTGGAAATGCAAAAACAAACCGGGAGCTATGTACAAACTAAAGCAAAACTGAAAGCTAGGAAAGACCAAGATTGCACTGATAGATGGAGCATTTTGAAACAAGTGGTGCCCGTTTGTTGGGTTTTCACCATCTTGGTAGAGATTCTATTTTTGCTACCAAGGCGCCTGTTTCCAGGTTTTCACCAAGGCACTTTTTTTTTCTTGAATTTTTCATTTTTCAATTTTTTTGAATTTTTTATATTTTCTGATTTTTTTTTGTGAATCATCAAGGCACCTATTGCTAGGTTTTCACCAAGATGTTCTTTTTTTCAAGATTTTTTCATGTTTTTTATAATTTTTTTAGGACATTTTACCATAGATTGAATGCCTTAGGCGTAGAATTTCTTTAGATGGAGAACGTTGATTGGTTCTCAGAGCTGTTCTCCTTCAGTCATTGAGAGTTGATAGGCACCAGAGCCAAAAGTAGCAGTGATTACAAAGGGACCTAGCCAATTGGGTTCAAACTTCCCCTTGCGTTCTCGATGTGATTGATTTTTAGGATTCTCTCTCAAAACTAGATCGCCAACCTGAAATTCTTTGTGTTTGACTTTCTTGTTGTAGCCTCTAGACATTCTCTTTTGATATACTATGAGATGATCATATGTTACTTGTCTACGCTCATCTAGTAGTTCAAGTTCTTGCAACCTAGACACTCTGTAGTCATCATCAGTTACTAGACCATGCATTCTGATTCTTAGTGATGGGATTTCAACCTCAATAGGTAGTACCACCTCAGACCCATAAACTAAAGTGAAAGGTGTAGCCCTTGTAGGCGTTCTAATACTTGTTCTGTAGGCCCATAGAGCTAGATTAATCATGAGATGCCAGTCTCTACCAGTTTTGTTTACTGTTCTGTGCAAGATCTTTAATAGATTTTTGTTAGAAGCCTCTGCTTGGCCATTCCCTTGTGGATAGGAGATAGAAGACCAATGTTGGGTGATCTTGAATTTGGCACATAGATCATCTAGGTCTTTATTTCTAAATTTCCCACTATTATCTGTGATTATGGAATGAGGTATCCCATATCTACATATGATATAGTTCAATATGAACATAGATATTTGTTTCCCTGTTGCTTGTATCAAAGGGACCACCTCTACCCATTTTGTAAAATAATATGTGGCTGTGATTATATGGGTATGTCCGTTAGAAGAATGAGGATGAATCATCCTGATAAGATCAAATGCCCATTGATGGAAAGGCCATTATGTTGTAAAGGGGATTAGATCCCTCCCTGGAGCATGAATTAAGTTGCCATACACTTGGCACTTTTGACAATTCTTAGCAAATTTGATAGCCTCTTTCTCCATTTCAGGCCAATAGTACCCAACCCTAATAAGTTTTTGAGCTAGTGTTAAACCATTCAAGTGTGACCCACAAATACGATCATGGACTTCCCCTAATGCATGTTGAGACTCTTCTCATTCTAAACATCTAAGTAGCATACCATCTAGACCTCATTTGTATAGATCATGACTAATGATGATATATTAGGAGGCATTACGGATAAGGTATCTCTTTTCATGGTGGTTGAAGGTATCAGGAATGATTTGGTCTTGGAGATAGGAAAAAAGGTCTTTGTATCTGGATGAATCATGACCAACAACAGTGCAGATCATGTGGGTTTCAAGGGAGTCATATGCAGGATAAGATAGTGCTTCCACCAGGAACTCATAGCGTAGCTCATGTTCAAGCTGCTGTAATAAAGTAGATAGTGTTGCCATTGCATCGGCAACCTTGTTCTCTGTTCTAGGAATTTTCTCAAATGTGATAGATATGAAATATTTCTTAAGATCATCTACCATTCTCTTGTAAGGAATGAGCTTTTCATCTTTAGTTTGGTACACATCATTGACTTGATGAATAACAAGTTGAGTCTCCATGAATGTGTAGCTTTGTTACTCTCCATTCAATTGCTATTTTCATACCATTCAAAAGAGCTTCATATTCTACAATATTGTTTGTGCAGGGGAACTTTAGTCTGAATGCTTTTGGGATGGAGTATCCTTGAGGAGTTATGAACAATATGCCTGCTCCAGATCCATTCTGTGTATAGGAGCCATCAAAGAACAATTGCCATTCTCTAGAAGATAGGTGCATAATAGAGGAGTCTAGAAATTCCATTTGCATTGGTGTGTCATCAAACATGGGTGCATTCGCTAGTTGATCAGCAATAACTTGACCTTTTATAGCTTTTCTTTCAACATATTCAATGTCAAATTCACTTAGAAGCATGACCCATTTAGCCAGTCTACCTATGAGGGCAGCCTTGCTGAGTAGGTATTTTAGTGGATCAATTTTTGCTACTAGATGCATGGTATGAGCTAACATATAGTGTCTCAGTTTCTGTGATGCAAAGATCATAGCGAGACAAGCTTTCTCAATCATAGAATAGTTCTTTTCATATGCCACCAATGTTCTGCTTATATAATAAATGGCTCTTTCCTTTTTCTCTTCATCATGTTGCGCTAGCAATGCCCTTAGTGATGTGGCTGTTGTGGAGACATATAAGATCAATGGCTTCCCATGAATAGGAGGCATCAAGATAAGCGGATTTGATAGATACTTCTTGATATGGTTAAAGTTGTTCTCACATTCTTCATTCCATGTAAAGGTCACACCTTTATGTAATGTTTTTGTAAAAGGCTGTGATATGAATCTTCTAATAGATTGAACTCTTCCTTGCAACATCCTCATTTGACTGATATTCATGGGAGGTTGCATCTCTATTATAGCCTTGAATTTAGCCAGATCAACTTCAATGCCCTTCTTTGAAACTATGTATCCTAGGAGCTTTCCAGAAGTGACACCAAAAGCACACTTCTTAGGATTTAGTCAGAGACTAAACTTTTCCATTCTGTCCAGGATCATGCGCAAGTCCTTTAGATGTTCAGTTCTGATCATAGATTTTGCTAAAGTATCATCAACATAATCTTCCATAGTTTGATGCATCATGTTGTGGAAAATAGATGTCATTGCTCTTTGATATGTAGCACCAGCATTTTTAAGCCCAAATGGCATGACATTCCAATAGAAGGTGCCCCATGCACATGTGAAAGCAGTTTTCTCTTGGTCCTCTAGAGCAATTTTTATTTGGTTATATCTAGAGAAACCATCCATTAAGGAATACATCTTGAAACCCGCAATCATGTCCACTATCATATCAATGTTAGGTAGTGGAAAATCATCCTTAGGGCATGCTCTATTTACATCTCTAAAGTCTATGCACACTCTGATTGAGCCATCTGGTTTAGAAATAGGTACAATATTAGAGATCCACTCTACATAGTCAATAACTCAGATGAATTTGGCATTTAGGAGCTTCTCTAATTCAGCTTTTACCAAGAGTGCAACATGAGGATGCATCTTTCTTAATTTTTGCTTGACAGGTTTGACATTTGGAGCAATAGATAAATGATGCATTATAAGATTAGGATCCAATCCTGGCATATCTGAATATTTCCATGAAAATTTGATCTTCTTCTCTATTAGGAATGTTGTAAATTTTTGTTTCTCTTCTTCTGATAATGATTGTGTGACATGTACCAATTATGGTTCCTCTGTTGTACCCAAATTGATGGATTGAGTGGGCTCAATTAGAACTGGAGATCTGTCCTATAAATGACTTGGAAGGACATCAAATATCTCATCCTTAGGTGCCTCAGAGAGGTTTTAACCTTTGGATACATCTTTTATTTTTACTTTTGTAGGTTCTGAGACTGCCACAAAGTGGTTTTCACCCTCAGAACTCTTTTTCTTTTTCTTTTTATTCTTGTTTTTCTGACTAAGATATTTGATGTCTGACTCGGTCATGCGGATGCTCGGTTCACTGATGGAAGTACTCAGGCTCAACTGCATTGAGGTAGAAAGCAAGGGCATAGTCATTTGGGAAGGTATAAATACCATGGCTCAGATTCATGGAGGTTTGATCAATAAGTTCTAGATATTTGATAGTTTAAGTAGGGAAAGATTGGGAAATAGTGTTTACGAATATGAATTTGTCATCATTGGTCCTAACCTGACACTCGAGTTCAAAGGTGATACTACAACTTAAGACATCCAATTCATGAATAGGCTCAATGTCATCGTGGGACTCCAATTCAGCCATAGGTGGATCAGACTCGATAGGTTCATCATTTTGCTCTAGACTTACATTGGTTTGAGGTGCATATTGGTGAATAACATCAACATGTTTCTATGTGATAAGCTCATCTAGTTCTAGGATGAATCCCCATTCATAGTCATTAGATTCATCTTCTGATTCAAGATCTCTAGGAAATCTTAGAACATGAGTAAAGTCAGGGTGAATACCCCGAGAAGGGTTACCCTCAGATTCTGATTTGTATTCATACTCATGAGAATCTATCTTAGAATCACTACCACTTCCCTCTTCTTGATTGTTTTCAAGATTAGCTGGTTCTTGTGTTGCAACTATCTCTTGATTGATAGTAGGTTGTGTTTCTACTACATTAATTCGCTTGATAGGATCATCTTTATCATCAAGAAGGTCTTTGATCTCTTTAGGCAATTTTTCATAGGGGATGAGTTCAAAACTATCTGGATCACTATATGATGGTTTTGTTTCTTCTTTCTTAAGAAGAGGTTCCCCTGGTGTGATCTACTCTATGACATGGGAACAATTACCTTTAAGGTGATAGGGTTTCTTCATAAATCCTAAGCCAACTTTGTTTTTATTTTCTCTACCAATATGTGGGAGAGGTACCTCAAGACCTTTTCATCTGATTCCTAGAGGTCCTTTACCTGAATATCCCATCTTAGCTATTAATTTATCTCCTGGACCATATGACTTGGAAGGGAATTTGGACACTGCAGAGTCACCAGTTTGAACAACTTGAGATTCAGGGTCATCTTTGTACAGCCATGATAGCATAGCCTCATCCTCTTCAAATTCTTCCTTGGATACTTGTTCTGCTACAAAATTCTTTTTATATGCTTCAAGAGGTTCTTTAGAGTTTGGTTTGGATTGTTTTAAAGATTGCCCATAAGACTTAGGTGAGATAGGGAGAGATGTCAAAGATAAGACTAGCTCGATAGTATATTCTCCCATACCATTTTCTTTGATATTAACCTCTTTTGCAAGATCTTCCATTTTAGATGTGGATGCTTCTTTAGTTGGTTCAATAGAAGATTCTTTGTTATTAGGTACAAGCTTATCTGCACTTTCCTTCAAGGTGTTGCAAGTTGTATTCAGATCTGCGGGGATAGTAACCTCTACTCCTTCATAAGGAAACTTCAAATATTGATGGTATGTAGAAGGAATAGCTTGCATTTCATGTATCCATGGTCTCCCTAGAAGGATGTTGTAGGCTAAAGGTAGATCAAGCACTTGACAGATGGTATCTTTGATAACTGGACCCACTCTGATAGGTAAGACAATGGTGCCTTTAGAAGATATTTTTTGTTCATCATAGGCCTTGATAGTTATTTTCTTTCTAGGATCAATAGCCAATTCTTAAAATCCCAATTGTGTGATCAAGCTATAAGAAAAAATGTTTAGGCTAGCACCCCCATCTATCAACACACGTTTGACTCTACGGTTCTGGATCAAGACTTCTATATGTAAAGGCTGATTATGTGGGTGACTCAAGGAGTTGTCACCTTCCTATGAAAAGAAGATATATTGCAAAGATGTAAGATGTCCAACCATAGTCTGGAACTTGTCTAAATCAAGGTCATCAGGAACATTGGAACCGAGCAAAGCTTTATTGAGAATGGCTTTATGAGTTGGAGATATTCAAAGAAACTCAAACATGGAGATTTTCGCATTAGTGTGCTAGAGTTATTGAACACTGCTATAAGATGTAGGCCTTGTATCCTTTGGATTGGAAGATTTGGAAGCAACCTTTTGTTTAGAAGCAGATGAAAGATTGAAGGGCACCTTAGGGACATTTGATGAATCTGGGATTTGTCCTTTCAGATGTGTTTGAGCTTGTGATCGAGTAACTGCGTTAGCTGAGGAATGATCTCTATCTCTTCGCACAATTGTGATGACATTGCAACTTTCAGGGAGACATGGTTCAACCATATTGATGACAACATTATTTCCAGGGTAGGCATAGTTGACTTTTGCCCCCATATTAGGCTAAGAAGTCGAAACTTCTTGACCATGTTTCAAAAATGGTTCTGTGAATACTGTATGATCATTGTTGCTCTTGGGATTGTCAATTGTGATGTCTCCACTATTGATCAGATCTTGAATGGTATGCTTCAAGTGGTAGCAACTACTAGTTTTGTGACCTTTACTCCAATGGAAATCACAGAATTCATTTTCTCTCCACCATTTCGGTTTGGGGTCCTGATCATTTGGTCGGATTGGTGGTAAAGAGATGATGTTATCAGCCAGTAGAGTTTTCATAGCTGATTCTAAAGACTCTCCTAGAGGAGTAAAGTTTTGATGTTTATCCCATTTTTTGTGTTTTGGCTTCCTTTGAGATGGTTGAGAAGACTTTTTCTCTAAAGCTTTAATGGCTTGAGTACCAAGAGTAAGATTGTAGGCTGGTGCCTTTGATGGGGCATGGACAGTGTCAAAAATGCCATCTGTGACAATGCCTTTGTTCTTGTTCCAATTTTTGTTCTTGTCTTTAGAACTGGATCCAAATTCGTACTTGTCTTTTTGAAGTGTGATTTCTCCTTTTTTTACAAGAAATTTTTTGATTTTGATAGCATTATCCACCATCTTGTCAAAAGATGTATGATCTTGCATTTGTAAAGGATAATTGATTTCGGGAACAAGGTTATTGATGAAGATTTCCAATTTTTCTATTTCTGGAATAGGTTTGGCATATAGAGAGAACTTCTTCCTCCATCTCTTGAGAAATGTTAGGAATGGCTCCCCTAGATATTGCTTGAGATTACAGATATCGATCATGGTAACCGGGTGTTGAATATTGTAGGAGTATTGCTGGTAGAAAAATTTGATCAACTTCTCAAAAGTTTTGATAGTAGAAGGCAGTCTAGAGAACCAGTGGATGGTTGCTCCCCCTAGAGATCGAGGGAAGAGATGCATTAGATAGGTCAGTTCATGCATGAACTCTATTGATTGCATACAGAATTCTCTGACATGATTTTGAGGATCAGAGTGTCCATCATACTTGTCATACTTTGGCATCTCCACTCTTTTTGGAAATGGTGGCATATACAAGTCTTTGTCAAATGGAAAAGGACATAGAGCCTCCATGGAGAACTCTTTAGGTTCCTTCTCTTTCTTGAGATTGTTAAGTTCAACTTGTATAGCATGCATCTGTTTCATCATAGCTATGAATGGATTCTCTTCCTCATGTGTAATGATGTCTTCAACATTAAAGTTGGGAGGAAGTTTAGCTCCTTGATGAGCTAATTGTAAAAAGTATGCTTCTCTATCTTCTTTCAAGAAATGCTTCATCATTCATTTGAAGTTATCATCATTTTGATATTGAGCAATTTCTTCAAGTGTGGGTTCCTGATCTACACCATGTTGAGATTGAGCTCTTTGAGAGCCAAAATTTGTCCTTGCTTGAGACATGGTAGGAGTTTGTGGACTCCCTGGATTAGATTGATGAGGGGTATGTTGAGTACCTCCGTGATTTGATGGAGGAGGTATGTAACCAGATTTCAATTGATAGTTGCCAAGACCGTCATCCTTGTAAAGACCAAAATTGATGAGTTGCTCAA
This sequence comes from Chamaecyparis obtusa, assembly GCA_027943335.1. Classification (NCBI taxonomy): domain Eukaryota; kingdom Viridiplantae; phylum Streptophyta; class Pinopsida; order Cupressales; family Cupressaceae; genus Chamaecyparis; species Chamaecyparis obtusa. Next base: position 843,852 of record BSBK01007079.1, read on the forward strand.
GAGTTGGAGTTTGGAGAGTGGTGATAGATTTCTTGTGACAGGAAGCTCTAGTCTCCACCATTCACCTCAAGTGAAACAAAAGAATAAGATCTAGATAACTGAAGAATGAATTGAATCAAGATGATCAAATGATGCAACCTTGTCAAGGTTTGATTGATTTGAAGATTTGATTAGATGTGGATGAAGGATACTATGCCCTAGATGTATGGGTAGGTTCCCAAAAGATAGCAGACAAGATATCACAACACTTAGTCATTTTGATGATTGATTGAAGATTGATACTTATGACAAGGTTTCGACACAGGATGATAAGGACTCAAATCGATTAAATAGAAGGCTGAATTGAATTCAAAAGGCCACTTTAGGAAAATGATTGGACTCTTAATAGATATTGCTCTATTCCTAACACAGTGATTCATTTGACGGATTCTGAAATTAGGTTGAAAAAGCTAAATATCTGGCAATTCTAACAATTTTTTGACAACTTTCAAAAATTTCCCAAATGACACTCTACAGACTTGTACGACAGTGGGTATGCTATGAAATGATAGTTGCAAAACTCATATGGTAGTTGGGTAGAAATGAAACGATAGTTGAAAATCTCATACGATAGTTGCAAGATTTTGACTTTGAGAATTTGCTGGCATGGAAACTCATACGACACTGGGTACTCAATTATACAATAGATGGGTTGCAATGAAATGACACTTGGAAAAAATCATATGACTTTTGACTTCCTGAAATGATTTTTGACTCCAGAAAGGATTTTACATCAATTTTTGCAAAATTTTGAGTTTACAGATTCAGATTATTTGCAAATTTCAATGTCCAGATTTGAGGATTGTAACAGATTTGTTCATTTTCAGTAACCAGATAGATAAACAAGCACGCAAAATAGCAAGCACGTGATTTCAAGCATGTCTAAAAATAATGAACAAGGGAAAAAGTGACCTTGCACATGAACAATCAAGTGACTTATTCATTCTAATCCTCAAAAGCGCTAATTGTGTATGTTCCAAAAATGTTTTGCAATAATGCACATATACCCTATAAAATGAAAATTTGGCCTCACTAGGGTTTTTAGTAATGGTTTGACTCTGCAACTTTTATGATCCAAAAGGGTGAACTCCAATCCCGGTGCACCAGGGTTTTGACACAGTTTGAGAACTTAATCTTCGGGAGCTGCTAGGGAGATCTAACAACCCAACAATGAACCATACTTGTGGAGATTTTTTCCACAAGGACATTTATATAGCGGCTGTTACTACCACGGTGAAAATGGCTATTACCGCTTGAGGTTCCATCAACGCAGTTTACCCTATAAAGGGATTGTCCACTATGGTTAACCCTCTCTAAAGGTGACTCACAGTATGATACCACAAGGGGACTTGGCTCCAGATCCAAGGTTTTTTATGCCTCTTCACTTTTAACCCAAACAAAGCAAGTAGATTAATCTGACATGCTAAGATAAAGTTTTGCTTCACCAAGGTCTATGATGTCAACTCCACATGATCTATCAACCTCTCTGGGGAGAGAATGTATCAATCAATAAGAGAAGGTGCACTAACCAATTTTGATTCACCAAAGCTCATGATGTCAACCCCACGTGATCTATCAACCTCTCCTGGGAGAGAACGTATCGATCAATAAGAGAAGATGCACTAACTGAGTTGAATGTGAAATGCACTAAGTATCCTCCCTACCTACAAGGATTCTATCATCAAGAAGGATTTCATTGGGAATCCAATCTCTCAAGAATCATGAATAGTGTTCATAAGGCCTAATTACTATGTGAGCACAGATGTATGTTTCCAAAAGCAAATCTACCAAAAGTACCCAAAAAGTAGAAAGAGGAACACTTAACGCTTAAAGTGAATATGAGATGAGTCCACAAGGTGGAACACTTAACACCTCACACAAGCTGAAAATGAGTCCCCAACTTAGAAAACAAGTGAGTTCCTAAAAGCACAAAAGGGTTGCCAAGTGGAACAATTAACGCTTCTCTCCTATAGGCCCCTCCCCTTTATGGCGCTGAGATTGCAACCACAGGGTGGAATGAGGGGCTGATGGATTAGTGAGTCCAATAACCCAAGATAGCAATCAAGATCAATCACAAGTATCTGAGACTACTTAATGAATCCTTAAGGGGTCACAACCTAGTATCAATTATGAAAGTGTGTAAAACAAAAACATGAAAAGAATCACCCAAGCTAGACACACGAGAGATTTATTTTAAGCCACAAATCAAAATATTATCAGTACAAGTGGAATACCTGAGATCCTCACAATGAACTTAGTAGATTTTTACCTGATTTTAGCAAACTTTACATTTTTTTAAATCAAAACCAGCAAGAGTCAATCAAAAAAAGAGAATTCCAACTATTAAGATTAGCTGTTAGTCAAAATCTGAAAATCAAATCTGACAAATTGCCCTGAAAAATGGAACGATAGTTAAAACCTGATGCCAAAAGTTGTATGATAGTGGGTCTGTTACCAGACACTAGTCTGAAACTCATACGATAGTGGGTATGCTCCCAGATGACAGATTGGAAACTCGTATGACACTGGGTGTCTGATGAAATGATAATCCAGATTCCAAACGACAGTGGGTTCCTGATGAAATGATACTCGGTCAACTATCATACAACAGCAGGCTCAAACTCATACGACTTTTGTCAGAAACTCGTACGAAGATTGTACGGACAAAAAATAAAAATCATATTTTTGCATAGAAACCGAGGAGAAAAAGACAAAAATTGATAGAATTGAATTGGAAACCCGTTTCAGGGCCCCACGGTGGGCACCAAAAATGTGTGTGTGAAAATTGTACCTGATCTGTAGACACAACACTTCAGTAAAACATTAGAGGTTAGCAAAAATCAAAATCATGCAAAATTGAAATCTAACTTAACCAAGTGATTTACTGCCTTCTAGTAGGTGTGAGATTGATGTTCTCAGATTGTTATCGAGATCAGTGACCTAGATGACACCTAAATGAAGGATTTGAATGCAAAATTGATATGAAATATGAATGCAATTAATCTATTTTTTTGGTATTTTCTATGCAATAATAATGAAAAACTGATATGAATCTATGCTAATATGAAAATTGATCTAACAATGATATGAATCTATGCTAAATGATATGCAATGCTCAAGACTAGAAAGATCTCACAATAGCTTGGATTCGCAAAGATGATTCTCCCAATTCCAATTCTCCAACGTGATTGTGAAAATTCATGGATGAATTATGAAGAGCTAAGCCTTGATTTTATAGAAATCTAGGGCTTTGGAGATGCATGGGTAAAAGCCATAAATCACTCAGATTAACTCAGCTTGATTTTTGAGTTATTTTTAAATAAAGGATATTTAACTCACAAAAACATGCAAAAGCTAAGTTTTAACTCAAAATAGAGTTTAGCTTTAATTGATAATTGATAGTTGTCTGCTTTTATGATTGTGCATGTTTTATTTATGAATTAATTTAATAAATAAAAGTGATTTATGCTCAACTTAACTGATTTTTGAAAATAAATAATTGATTTATGGGTTAATCGATTATTTAATCAAACTTTTATTAAAAACTATATTATTAAATAATGACAACTTGCTTTAATTAATTAAATAAAAATTTAATCAATTATTCATAGGATATTGGATTTATTGTCAAAATTAAATAATACAATTAATAATAGATAGAATTAAATTTAATTACACAATTAAGTGGCAAGATATTAAATCTAATTAATTAAATATGAAAATATTCAATTAATCAAACTTAGGATAAATGTGATTTATCGCCAAATAATCATTAAATTAAAGATAATTAAGATAATTAGAAATATTGCTAGGAATATTCCCCGATGCAGAATTTAAGATAATCAATTATGATTCGATGATGTTTAGATGTGCCTTAGATTAGGACTTTGATGTTGATTTCGTTCGATTTGTAGATGTAGGAGGTTAATGAACTTATAGCCCATTTTTGGGGTATTACACATACCATGTCTCCTTCATGAGTTAAAGGAAAACCTTCAGGCTGCTTAATGTAGACATCTTCTTCTAATTCTCCATTTAGAAATGTTGAATTCACATCCATCTGATATACTTTGAATTTCTTATGAGCTACATAAGCCAAAAAAATTCTTACTGCTTCAATACTTGCAACAGGTGCACAAATATCTTCATAATCAATTCCTTCTTTCTTTGAGTATCCTTTACATACCAATATTTCTTTGTTCCTTACAACTTATCCTTGTTCATTCATCTTGTTTCTGAATACCCATTTGGTTCCTATAACATTCCTATCTTTATGTCTAGGGACCAAAGTCCAAGTCTTGTTCTTTTCAATCTAATCTAGTTCCTCCTTCATTTCTTTAATCCAATTCTCATATTTGCAAGCTTCATCAGTAGTTTTAGGTTCAACTTGAGAAATAAAATATATTTATTCTTGTACCTTATTCCGTGTTAGAACTCCTTTTTCTACGCTCCCAATAATCTTCTCAACAAGATGATTTCTTGCTAGATTCCTGTTAGGTGTCACTATCTCAGTTCTTGCTTCAACTCCATGTTCTTTTCTAGGTTCTTCTTTGATTTCCTCAATATGAATTTCATTTTGTAATTCACTATCAATTTCATAAAATAGTTCAACATTTTCTTGATCAATTCTAGGATGAGGTCCTTCATCTGATTCACAATCAAGCATTCTTTCCAGAATTTTAAATTTCTCAACTTTAACATTTGTGCTCTCCAAAATAGTTTTAGTTCTTTTATTAAAACATATATAAGATTTTATTTTCAATGAATAACCAAGAAATATTCCTTCATCACTTCTAGGGTTAAACTTTCCAATATCATCATCTCTTTTAATCTAACACTTCCAAAAATTCTAAAATACTTATCTGATGGCGCATGTCCAAACCATAATTCATAAGGTGTCTTGTCTTTATCTGCTCTGATTTATACGCTATTCATTGTATATTCTATTGTGTTCATTGCTTCTCTCCAGAATGTCTTCACCAAATCATTTTCAAATAACATAGCTCTCACTACTTCAGTTACTGATTTGTTCCTTCTTTCTATAATACCATTTTGATCAGGTGTTCTAGGGGCTGAAATTTGTCTCTTTATACCATTCACTTCACAAAAAGTATTAAATTTCCTTGAAGTAAATTCTCCACCTCTATCAGACCTCAAACATTTAATCTTCATTCCAAATTTATTCTCAACTTTGTTCTTAATCAATTTGAATTTATAAAACTCTTAAGACTTTTCTTTAAGAAATGCAATCCACATCATTCTTGTAAAATCATCAACAAGAATCATAAAATACCTTTCACCATAGAATCCTCTAGTCCTTGTGGGACCGCTCAAATTTGTATGAATAATTTCCAACTTCTCTACTGATGTAAACTTCTTTCTCAGAAATGAACTTCTCTTCTTCTTAGCCATAACACATTCTTTGCAAATCATGTTAGTAGGTTTTATAATCTTAGGCAAATCTCTCGCTGCAAATATAGTACTTACTTTCACAATGTTATCAAAGTTTATATGAAAAAATCTTCTATGCCATAACAAAATATCATCTATCTTAGTAATCAAACATGTCATCTCAGTAGGATTCAACTGAAATACATTACCTCTGGTTCTTGATCTAGTTCCAATTAGATTACCATGCATCTTTATCTTTGATCACAATTTTTTTTATCAGAAAACCAAACTTGATATCCCTTATCAACTAACTGTCAAACACTCAAAAGATTATGTTTCAATCCATCCACAAAATAAACATCATCAATGTTAGTCTTTCCATCAAGAGTTATAGATCCTATTCCTTTTATCAAACAAGGTGCATTGTTTCCAACTCTAACAACTCCTCCATCATAATTGTTAAACTTTATAAATTTCTTCATGTCTCCAGTCATACGATGTAAACAACCACTATCTATAATTCAATCAGTTTTATTTTCTACTTGGAAAACTAAGGATTTTTCTTCTTTAACTTCATAATTTTCTCATTTATAGCTACAAATCCTATCTCATAATTCTGATTATCACTTTCACTTAAGAATTTCTCAACACTAGCCTCAAATTCTTCATCATTAGCATAGTAACATTCTTTGGATGGAAATGTGCCCTTCTTAATCAAGCTGGTAAAATTCAATTGCTAAAATCCTCTCTCCAGAGTATTCCTATTTACACTCTTAGTCTCTTCTGGATTCCTAATAAATATGTTGAAGCCATTGAAAAGACTCAAAGAAATTTTCTTTGGACTGGAGTTGAAAAGAAAAAAAGTTGGCTCTTATTTCCTGTGACAAGGTCTGTATGCCCAATATGAAAGGTGGTATTGGTATTAGAAGGGTTAGAAATTTGAATGACTACCTTCTTGCCAAACGTGGCTAGAGGAGCTACAAGTTTGAGGGGGAATGGAGCACTATATGGAAAAATAAATAAAGAGGAATATTCCTAACCTTCAGAATTTTTTGGACACTGAGGTGGACACTTTGGGTTCTTGTATATGGAAGAATGTTGCTAAGGTCAAGAATGTCATTCAGGGAGGAGCCAAGTGGAAAGTTGGTAAAGGGGATAAAATTGACTTTTGGGAAGATATTTGAGTGGGGGAGACTCCTTTCTTGGAGAATCCTATTTGGGGGCACTTTTTTGATACTTGTAAAATTATATTAGGTTACAAAGTTGTTGATTATTGGGTGAATAACCATTGGATTGATCTCTCTTTGATTGACCCTAACCTCCAGTCCTTAAACATTACTCTTAACGCCACTATGATATCTGAAGAGGAAGATATTATGATTTGGAAATTTACCCCTAGCGAGAATTTCTCTATGGGTTTGGCTTACAACCTAAAATTTGGCAACTATGTTACTCCCTTTTGGGCTAAAGATTGGATTAGAGGCATAACTCCTAAAATTAACACCTTTTTCTAGATGATGGTGCAAAAAGAAATCCCGACTCTTGATAATCTTAAGATGAGGGGACTGTGCTTAACTAACATGTGCTTTTTGTGCAAGAAAGAAGAAGAATTTGTTAATCATATTTTCATTCACTACTCTTATACCTTTGAAATGTGGTCTCATCTTATGAACTCCTTCAACTTTTCCTGGGTGCTCCCTTTTGATAGTCAGAGAATGTTCAACTCTTGGGATATCACTATCATAAATAAGGCTATAAAACATATATGGAATATTGCTTTGCCTCATGTTTGTTGGGCTATTTGGAAAGAGAGGAATGACAAATTTTTTAGAGATATGAAGACTTTGTCCAAAGTCTTATTTGAAAAAACTAGAAGTTTGATCATTGAAAAATATAGAATTATGGACTCTAGGTCTATATCTGGTGGAAATGGGGACATTACAGTCTTAAAGAATTGGAGAATTTAGACTAAAAATGAAGATCAAAGTGATCCTAGGGAGGAAGCCAAATGGAAATGCCCCCCTTCTGGATGGATGAAAGTGAATTTTAATGGTGCTTCCAAGGGGAACCCTAGTATTTTAGGTTGTGGCATTCTGATCTGTGATGAGACTGCTAATTGTAAAGCCATAAAAGCCATTCTAATTAGCACCTAGACTAATCATGTGGCTGAGGCTATGGCTGCTTATCATGGCATCCTTCTAGCTAAAGAGCTTAATTGTAACAACTTGTGGTTAGAAGGGGACTCAAAGAACATTATAGATTGCCTTACTAAGAATTATTACCCCTAATGTTCAATTGACAATATAATAAATTCTGCTAAGGAAAACATAAAAACTATGAGAAATTCTATAATTACCCATACTTACCATGAATCCAATGGTGCTGCTGACCAGACAGCTAACCACACATGTAGAAATGGAAAAATCACCTCATGGAAGAATGGGGATAGCATTCCATATGATATCAAATCTATCATACTAAATGAGAGAATCTACGGAACCCAAAGAAGTGAAAAGCAACTAAAAAATGATGGGGATAAAAATGAGAATTGTAAGGATTAATTATTACAAGGTCATATCCACAGCCGCCACTTGGGGTCATCATACTATTTCACATAGATTCTAGGTTCTGAAAAGGAAGGGCATTTATACCAAAAACTAAAAGAACCGATCATTCAAAAACATTATGTAGGATACAATTCAATTAGAGAGAATGGGAGGAAGTAAGAAATAGTTTGAACTAGCTACTTGCAATGAATGGAGACAAAAGGAGAAGGTTTGGGAAATTTTGAAAATTGGCAATTTCAGTGCTTATATTGAGAAGCTCCATGGTGGCAATCCTGCTATCACCCAGTAATTAATCAATAATTGGAAGAATGGTAAAATCTTCTTCAACAACCAATGGTTTGATGTCAATGAAGATCTTATGGCTGAGGTGATGGGGCTCCATACAAAAGGAATGAAATTCTACTGAGATAGAAGCTACTTTGACAGAGCTTATGAAAGATTCCCTAAAAGTGAAGAAGAAGAGGCTAGACTGGTCAAAAAGGTAGGTGGGTTCTTCTGTCCCAGTAATATTAGCAGGCATTGGCATTTTATTTTGTATGCTCCCATCAGTTACTTAACCTTGGACAGTCAGTTTTCTAGAGCCTACGGGCATCACTTTGTCATATTGAACTATTTTAGACATGATGAGATAATAAGCATTCCCTATTATCTTATGAGCTCTATGAACCACACTATGAAGGACTTGTAAGATGACCCTAAAGGGGATCATGATTCCGATCAGGAAATTATGGTCATCATCTACAATTTGCTGAAAGATTAAAAAAATTGAAAGACCTCTCCCCAAGGGTAAGGCTTCTGGTGAAGAGGATACAAAGGAAGATGACTCGGGAGGGAAATTTGAATTTGATACTGAGGATGACTCCATTGCTAAAGGGTATAATACTAGAGGTAAAGGTAAAGGGAAAAAGAGAGGGGGGACTTCTAAGAAAAATATTGAGATCTTCGACTCAAAGTCTTTCAATTCCAAGGAAGAGAATACTAATCTAAAAAGGAAAAAAAAGAAGGCTCCTCATTTGAAGGAGAAAAATCTGGATAATAGAAAGGGTATTAAAAAAAAGGGGCTTTTTGTCTCTTCTAATGAAGAGGAGAATATTATGGATAGTCTGGAGAAAAGTAAGGGTAAAAATAGTCTCGCTGAGGTTATTGCTAAAAAAGAGAAGGCTAGGGTCCACACCCAGGCTAAGAATAATACTAAGGAGGAGAAAAAAATAAATGACAAAGTTTCTGGAAAGCACCCCTTGAGTGAGCAGAAGGGCACCAATGAACTGGTTAAAAAAAATGATAGAATCACCTTAGGTCAGGATCATAAGGAGAGTATTCTCTCTTTTGGGCATTTTCTGGGAGCTATTGTTCGTGAAAATTAGGTTATGAAGGAAGATCTCCAAGAACAGAGCAAAATCATCAACATGATCAAAAGTGCTACCTTCGGTGATAAACCTTTGGCTACCTACCTAGAGGACTGGATGGAAGCCATTCGTAAAGGGGAAGCTTTTGGAGAGCTGGACGGAAAGGTGTTGATGCTAGAAAAAAACTTAAACAATATTAGTAAAGATGCTGACAATATCATGTATGATGAAAGGATTACCTCCCTGGAAGACAAAGTTCAAAAGTTGGAAATGACCCTCAATAAGATAAGTGAACAAAGCCTCTAAATCATGAAATCTTCTACTAACCATAGCAAGATTCTTGTTGAGAAGCTAGAAATGAACAGAGGTGAGGAGATCAAGGAAATTAAAGACAACATGGGAACTAGTATCAGGACTAGGGCCATTACTAAGAAAAAAGAAATGGATTTGGAAGATCTGAAAGCTACTATAGGAAATATGGATCTTTTAGTCATTCAAGATAATGAGTTAATGAACATCAATTAGCCTCTGTCTACTTTCTTTTTTGTTGTCTCCCTATCGCTATTTTTGTTGTCTTTTCATTGTTAGTGACTGTTGTGCAATCTTTTCCTTTTGTCTTTTGTAGGGTCGAGTGCCCCTTCTCTTTTGTTGGGTTTTTCTCTCTTTGGTTGATTAGTAATGTTTATCTTTTGATACTTTTGTAAAAGGTTTTGGGACCTTTCAAATCCTATTTTTACTTAATCAAAAAATTCTTTGGATCTTCTAGGTTTAAAGTTCTTATATTTATTTACTCTCTTAGGACATTTAGATGCGAAATGACCATATTCTTGATAAGTCCAACATTTAAAGATTTTCTTATCTTCTGGTTCTCTTTTCACAAGTAGGGAAATTCCTTCCTCAATCTTTCTATCTTCTTCAGTCTTAGATCTGCTACATCTAGCATAGTCTCCACTAACAGTAGTACTTGAAAAAGTAGGGAAAACACTAAGTGCACTGAATATTGTCTCAATTCTAGGTAAATCTCTAGAGTATCTCAAGCCTATCTCTACTGCTTCTAATCTTCCAAGAAGAGTTTCTCTGGTAAACTTCTTAGTACAAGGTATAACTTGTTCAATCATTTGCATTGTATGCTTAAATACATGAGTTAATGTCTTTAGAATTTTCCATATCACTTCATCCCCAGTCTTGTTTCCTTCACAAGCTTTGATACCTACAATAATTTCTGATATCCTACCAATATAACTTCTAACAAAATCATCTTCCATCATCTTTGCATCTTGAAATAAACATATCCAATTCTTTAATATGATTATCTTTGCATGTACATCACCTTCAAAAGTAGATTGTAAAGCTAACCATATTTCATGAGATGTCCTTATAATTTTTACCTGACTATATTCATTCTCCAGAAGTGCTAACAAGAGTGATTCTCTGGCAAGTATGTTACACATGAGCATATCTCTTTCCTCATTAGTACATTCTTCAATTTCTTCTTCTTCAATGATAGTCTTCTCATTCTTTGAAATCAACCAATATCCTAGTCCTAGACATAGAAAATGTGTCTTCATCTTTTCTTTCTAGGCATCATAGTTTACTCCATCAAACTTAGGGATTTCTTTCCTAAAATGATTCACCATAGATCTCCTTAAGTTGTTAAACTTTTCTTTCAAGGACTTGATGCTCTGATACCAATTGTTAGAAAGTAAAGTCCACCAAGATAACTGAGAGGGGGGGTGAATCAGTTATCAGATAAATATAACTTTTATCACCATTAACATATTTCAACCATGTAAGTAATGTAAGAAATAACCATAGAAAGATAAACATACACAATGACACAATAACACAAGATATGTTAACTAGGTGTAATGCCCCGCTAGGGAACCTAGGAGAACTTAACCTAAACATGCTACTAAGTTTGTAGAATAATTTTTAAAAAAAAGTTAACATACAAGATAAACATCAACATAGAAGCAAATACCATTTACTCACATTAAAACAATAACCAACACAAGTTACAACTCTCAAGGGTTCCTTGACGAATATTAATTTAACATTAATTATTTAATTTAGATTAGGTACAATTACAAAACCCATATAATAAATGAAGGATAAAACAACATCACATAGAAGATGACATAAATACAACTGGTAGCATAAGGTATCCATAAATCTACATCCACTACACATGACACAGGGTATGTAATACAATAACTGAGAAGAGTACAACATGATATCTCTAAAAACTGATACAATGAAACACAAAGAAGAGGAAGAAGAAGAGAGTACAACTCTATCAAAGAAAATCAGGAAGGAACAACTACCACAGAGATCATCCAGCACTAGTACATGAATGTTGGAATCTCAAATGGTAAAAGAATCACTACCACCTGACCTCGTGAACCTAAATGGTCCACTCCCACCGTGCTAAGGAGATAACAATAGATCCCACTCGGATAACATACATCAAACAAATCAAGCTAAGGAAAGGATCCTAAAAGCTTTCTAACTCAAGGCAAACAAGCATAATGTCATGAAAAACTCACTAATCTAGAGGCAACCGACACATGTAGGATAACTAGACTATGCATAGGAAGGTGTCATCATGTACGTCTAACCCTTGAGTTTTGTCTTGGTAAACTCATTGGATCTTGGCACCCAAGTGACCTTATAGGTGTCAATGACTTCTCGTACTAACAAAGCCATTGACTATGCCAACTCATCCCTTAAAAGGGGGCTAGTCATCTTCTCCATTCCCACCTTAGTCTGTACTAGCACTAAGCCAGGGCGAGGAAACCATATCTTATTAGGTTCATTTTAAAATCTCTCGATGTTATATTTAGTTATCACTTGATTAAGATACTTAAAAATAAGTGATCCTAGTAGCCACTTGTGGGCCCTGACGCTTATTGCAAGCCACCTCCTACTACATATCTAGGTAAACTACCCTAGGCTCACAGATCTCACATAGATCGAAAAAAGATAACAATGTCCCTCAGGACTGTTCCACAAAATAACAAGAACATATTGGTTCTCACATAACCATGATATCACAAAACACTCTCAAAGTGTTCGCAAAAGAATATATACACATGATCATGTGGATCGGACATAAAAGTCAATATCATATTCTCCTCTATAGAATATGAAGTAAAACTCAATACAACATGCACCCAAATGTCAAAACAGGGATGATAATCAAAAAATACACACACATCAAAACAAATACTGACATCATGTCAAAACCAACTCATACCTAAGCCTCTGTTTTCTCCCCTAGGTCTTCTAGTACCCGAAAACATAATGAGCATAAGAAGACACACCAGGAAAAAAGAAAACACCTTTGCATTAAAGAAAACTAATATCCAATCCATAAGCATTTAAAGATCCACATTGAACATAAATGAATCTAAGTATAGAATTACATAAACTTGCTAACATAATGTTGCAACAAGCCTCAATGAAAGAATATCCCCTATATACGTTCTAGGAATTCAATAGAATAAAACACTCAATTTTAGTATAAACATAGCTCTTAGGAAGATAGAAAAGCACATAATTAAATAGAGTTCCATGAACAAACAAACTTAATGGTCATGTTCAGTTAAGTCCATTTCCCTAACTAAGATTTCATCATGTTACTCAGTGCACAATAGTCCTAATAAATATGTTCGAGAATGCTCCTATAAGACATGTTTGCAGTTAGATCTAATGAACTCTTATGCATAATCATAAACATCATTTAGAAAGCACTAATGCACCCATTTCACTCATTTGCAAAAATATTCCAAGTAAAACTATAAGTGCACTACTAAATTCATAATTAGACATAAATTTAATTAAGTAGAAAACCATCTACATTTAATTAAATGTGTATGATAAAAGAAAGACACAACAATAGTAATAAATTAACTCTTACTCTCGGTTTTATTCAGAATTGAATCGAGTATAAATTAAATCAAATTAAAATATAAATTAATCTAAATTTAACTTAATATAAATTAAATTAGATTAAAATATAAATTAAATTAATCTTAAATCGCAAGCAATAAAAATTGTTTAAACTTAATTATCAACACCGAATTTAATAAAATAAAATAAAATTAATTTAATAAAATTAAAATAATTTAATAAAAAAATAAAATCTAATTTATAACCAACAAAAAAAAAACTTACCAAACAAATTGGAGGGGGGCCCACACCCCACTTCCCCAAAACTGCGCAGGCTGGCCCACGTGGCTCCCCTTTGGGAGTACCACCGGGGACCACTGATGGTCCCCCTTGGAAGACCACCGGCAGCCCTCTACCGTGCGGCTCCCTTGGGGAGACCGCCGATAGGCCCCTCCAATGGGGTACGAGCTCATGTCCCGTGCCCCTTCTAAATATTTTTATTTATTTATTTTTATTTATAATTGTTTCTATTTCGAAACACTCAAAATCCTAAAGCAATATATATATATATATATTTTAACAGATTTATATATATATATTTTTAAAGTCAATGCATATTTTAACAGAGTAAAAAAAATTTAGAAAGAATTTTTGAAAATGGAAATATAAAATCTATACATTATTTTTTCAAAGAAAGCAATAAGATTTTCTCCATTTTTAACATACAATAATTGAATCAACTTTTTGATTTCCATTGGGATTATAATTTAATTTACTGGTGTAAAATAATTTGACTGTGTATTTATTTTTACACAGAGAGTAATAATTTTTTAAACAGAATGGATTTTATTTCCTTTTTATCCCAGAATTGATTTTCATACCCAAATTGGGTTTTCTACTCAAATTATTTTTCTTTACAATGGGAAAATTTATTTCTTTCAACTCTATAGTCTAACTATATAGTAGATTTGATTTTTCGATTTACAAGCAAACCACAAATAAACTTTTGATAAAATTTAGAAAGAATTTTTGAAAATGGAAATATAAAATCTGTACATTATTTTTTCAAAGAAAGTAATAAGATTTTCTCCATTTCTAACATATAATAATTGAATCAACTTTTTGATTTCCATTGGGATTATAATTTAATTTACTAGTGTAAAATAATTTGACTGTATATTTATTTTTATACAGAGAGTAATAATTTTTTAAACAGAATGGATTTTATTTCCTTTTTATCCCAGAATTGATTTTCATACCCAAATTGGGTTTTCTACTCAAATTGTTTTTCTTTACAATGGGAAAATTTATTTCTTTCAACTCTATAGTCTAACTATATAGTAGATTTGATTTTTCGATTTACAAGCAAACCATAAATTTAGAAAGAATTTTCGAAAAGGGAAATATAAAATCTGTACATTATTTTTTCAAAGAAAGTAATAAGATTTTCTCCATTTTTAACATACAATAATTGAATCAACTTTTTGATTTCCATTGGGATTATAATTTAATTTACTAGTGTAAAATAATTTGACTGTGTATTTATTTTTACACAGAGAGTAATAATTTTTTAAACAGAATGAATTTTATTTCTTTTTTATCCTAGAATTGATTTTCATACCCAAATTGGGTTTTCTACTCAAATTGTTTTTCTCTAACACCCATAATCAAAGAATGCATACAAATCTAAAGAGACTAATCCAGATCTACTCAAACATAGAATTTTACCAGATGAAATAACATAACACACACACAACAAGAATTCTAGATCCTACCTTGAATCTAATGCTAGAAATTGTACTGAAACCCCTGCTGAAGATCTGAGAGTGAGGTTTTCTCCAAAACCAATCCTGTCTGCAGATCTGAAAACTATGATGAAAGCAAGAACCAGATCCAGATGCACAAGCAAACCCCAAATCAACAAGCAATCACAACAACCAAGAACCCTCAAATTCTCAAGCACACAAGCTCTCCAAAAATTCTCCTCCAAAGAAACCTATCTAATCTCAAATGAATGCAATAATTTTTCTAATAGGAATTCAATTCCAAAATTCATGCAAAACCTAGATGACTCACACAAAAAAATCCTAATCAAACTCTCCCTCTTTTGTTGAGAGAAAAACACTAATTAATAATTAAAAATAAATTTAATTGTGCACAACTCAACTTAGTCTCCTAAAGACAAGTTGTCACCTTTTCAAACAAGACAAATTCAAACTCAATAAAGCACATGTTAATATTAAATTCCATTATTAAATAATTTAATATACCAACACCATTAACTCATGCAATTTATTAATTTAATATCTGATGGACAATATTAAATTATATTTTCACACAATTAATTAATTAATTAATACCAAATATCCTAATATTTGATTTTTAATTAATTAATAATCATACAATAACATAGGAAATAAATTTAATATTATTTTCCAATTATAATATTGAATTTCATAACCATAGAAAATCATAGAAAATCATATAATCAATCAACAATAAATCAGGATCATCAAATAAACATATAAACTCAAAGATGGGATCCACAAACTTTGTCACCTAACAAATTTGGATAGGGTAGTCAACAGATACTTATCCAATACCTAGGATAAATGGGCTTAGGATAGGGTTTTGGATCCGTGTTATCTCCCCTCTCTTACCATTTGAGATATTGCGCTAGGGTACACTCATCTTGACAATTTAGGGAAGATGATGCCCGATACCTGCGAACCTGCATACAACACCTACATGTACAAACATGTATAAATATATAACAGACAATGGTGGAGATCGATTGATCATGTGGATCTCGCAAGCGAGTAACTACGACTCCGTCCCTCAACCACATCAAGCACGTCAAATAGAAATATAAAATAAGCACATCAACCATACACATGCAAGTATGGGGTTAGTAAAAACACAAGCATCAATAATTTCCTAACATATAATCTATCATCCTAAAGTAATCATAACATTTATATAATCAGACTAGGGGTAAGGGTACTACACTAGGGAACCTCTTGATCAGAGACACTAGTAAATTTTAGCCTATTTTTTGACGAGGATTAATCAAATTTTCAATACCAATTGGTCGAAAAAATGACCAAAACTGTTGTCGGTCTTTTTTCGTCGATTATACAACAGGAAAAACCATCGTCAAAATTTAGGCATCCATAGTAGTTGAATTATTGACTGAATTGTGGTTGAAGTAATCGCTTCAACCTAGAAGAATTATAGATCATACCTTTTATCTATGCGACCAAAGTCCATCTAAATTGCGATGAGTTAGGGTCCAAACTGTTGTTGAGTGTTCATTATTCTCATTGAAACGCCATAGAAAGTTCATCTCTCTTTTGATGACATTTGGTCAGAATAGATGTTGAATACATAGCATTCTCGTCAAAAGAACTATTATTCATACGTTGAAAAAGAGACCAATAATAATTTTTGGTTTATATATATATATATATATATATATATATATATATATATATATATATATATATATATATATATATATATATATATATATATATATATATATATATATATATATATATATGATCAAATTAAGCATACTAGTATTATCGCATAAAACATTAGTCAAAAATGATGAATGATCAATCGTGGTGAATAGTTTTTCTCTATTGAAAATATCAAATATACTATAGCTTAAGTAAAATAATTAACAGGAAAATATAAGTTGATTATTGTCTTTGTAATTGGGGTGCTTTTATTTAAACCTTATCTGATGTTCAGGGATTTAGTCTACTACCTCAACTTAAATTATATGTCTTGGGACTCAACTCACTTTCTTAGCTAAAAGATCCTGCATACACTTATGGTACTCATTTTAAGGCATCCAGAGACTACAGAAAGGGTTTTGTCTCTAACTAAAGAGAGGTATAGCTTGCTAGACATGTATGAAAGTTGTGGAAGCACAACAAGGCCAATGAACTATTGATTGCAGAGGATACACCAAATGCACTTGTGCACTAATGAAGCTATCTGTTAAAGACAACATATACCTATGTAGTAATGAAGTAATTTGTCAAATACTTATGCCATAACTGGTTGGTGGGATGAGTGGATGCAAAAGATTACCTCCTAAAGTGAAGTTTGAAGCCCCACAAATTCATGAGTGGAGGCTTATATACTGAGATTAAAAGATTTCATAACTTTGAAGCCAATGGATTTATGGTTAAATCAAAGAAGAATACATAAGCAGATGTTAAAATGATACGAGATTATTTACTGTTTGTGGTCAATAATAATTTTATTATTGATGGGTTTCTAACTGATTTCTCTATAACAACAACATATGCAGTAGGTACATTATTTTTCTACTTCACTGGAAGGTTCAACTGTACCTTTTATGTAATATTAAAGTTTCATTATTTTGTCATTAGTCTTGATCTTATAATACTAAAGTTGCATTGTCATTGGTTCCCAAGTATTTGTCTCTTTGACATTTGTTTCTCCATCTTTATACATTATATTACCATGCATCTCTATTCTTCATTCAATAGTCATTTGATTATTAACTTAATGTATGGCTACATATAATATATTTCACTATTCACAACAACATTACTTAATGTATGGATACATCTAATGTATTTCATGATTCACAACAACATTCTTGTCATTGTTTTGAATATTATCACTATTTCTTACATTGAATTCATTGTCTTTTCTGTCACTGTTATTACTGTACTATTATCTTTGTTTTGAGAATTGATGTTCTATGCTCTTTATCCACCCTCTAATTTTTCTCATACAATATCTTGATCATTCTCAAGATCATTGTTCTTAGCATCATGGAATTGTTAGTTGTTAAGGATTCTATATTTTTCTATTATAACAGTCCCAAGAATTTGAGATCTATCCTCTACTTTCCATTTCATTGACTAAGCTCTTCATCTATGAAAATGTTTGAACTTCTAGCCTCTAATAAAATGGATTTCAGTTATATTGCCAAAGTGTCATCAACAAATTTGTGCCAAAGTTGAGGTTGTCACTGTTGTGTTTGCTCCCAAAGTTGGGTTCAGGATCGGTGAAAGTAGATCCCTGATCCTCCCATTGCTAAATGGTATCAATCATGGTGTCTAGAGAAGAGCATAATATTCAAGTCATTAATGAATATCAACTTATATTTTTATTATTCTACTACATTAAATATTGGTCAATGAATCCATTAATGTAATCTTTTAATGTATTACTTTTATGTCTATGTTATATCCATTTACTAACTTTTGTTTGACATAAAAGATTGTGAAGAGTCTTTGATCATCAAGAATAATGTACATTGCAGAGAGGGCTATTTATCGTGTCTAGGCAAGGGTATTGAAAAGGTTAAAAATATGGACATTTGACTGAGAAAAGTCACTGAGTATTCCTCCAAACAAGTAATTGGTAGATGAACAACAATGTTCTACATTTTCCTTTTTTGTGAATTATTTTCTTGAGACTAAGGAACATAATTATAAATCATTATCATGGGGATAAGTCTATTTAAGGTCTCTTAATTCATGGTAACTCATATACGAAGACATAACGCTTACTTATAGTTATTTTCTTTATAGGCAAAAGGAAATTTTGATTCTCATATCACATAATATTCTACTAATGATGCCATCCCAAATTTTCTAGTGTACAATTGGACAATATCTTTGCATTCTATATTCAAGCATACTTGTATCTGCTACATTGCCTTACTATATCAGAGACTTTTTTGGCATGCTTTATTTTATCTGTCAACTATATCAGTTCAAACATTTCTCTTTGACAACACCAAACCATTCTAACCATTATCGGGCTGGTTAGACTCTCTTTTACCTTTTCTATTAGTACTAGTAGTGCTGATGAAGATAAAGTCAATTCTACTGTATAGGTTTTGTCAAATTATAGCTTATTAAGTATTGATGTTAATCTTCTTGTAGTGTTTTTCTTTCCTCCCATTGTTTCATTTTTTTAGTCACACTTATATACTAGATGTAAGCATATGGGCAACTAGGAGTCTTTTTGGGTAGTGTATGCATTATAGTTAAGTCAAGTGAAACTGTGTAAAGATGAAATACTTCAGGTAAAATAAGTTGAATCTAATATTGAGTAAGATAATTACACTTTTTTAAATGTCAAGATTATTGGGAGTTGTGACAAATGTCAAGATAGAAAACATTTTCAAATGGCCAAACAGTAAATTAACATTTGAGAGAAAAATTTCAATATATGCTTACAGACCACCTAAAAAATCCCAAGGCTAGTAATAATTTTCTAAATGTTGTACAATTACAACATTTCCTCATCTTTTTATAAATATATTCAAATAATGAAGAATGATGTAAGGCATGCTCGAACATATCTGAGAGAAAAGTGCCAATCCTTACTCATAAATATTAAAAAATATAATGCTTTGGAAATTCAATGATTCAAACCTTGTTTTTGAATAATATTCAGAAATTCAAACTATTAAGGATTACATACGGCACATCTAAACACAACCAAGAGAAAGGTGCCAACACTTACCGCCAAAACCAGGAATAACTCCAAGAGAAAGCTCTGGCAACCCAAGTTGTGCTTTTGGCGTTGAAATACGAGCATGACAAGACTTCACAAATAGAATGAATTGGAAACTTAAGATAGATCATGTAATGCAATGAACCTTTGGAAATATAAAGTAAGAAACTGAGTGTTGATATTAAAAGGGCATACATACCAGTAACAACAATTTCCCTCACATCATTTCTTCTCATTGCCTCATCATACTTTTCCCCAAGTGCACCAAGGACTACAAAGAAACAAGATAAACAAATTAGAAGCATATAGCGATGTTAGAATAGTTACTAAAATGGTCATAAATTATGTTCTTATAGTAAAAGAATACTTTGACATAAGAAAAAAACTACACAATATTAAAACATGACATTGTGCTTTAAAAACTAAAAAGGTAATAATATGAGACCATTCATTAATTAGCTATTTAAATTTTCATTAGTTGAGAATTGATAGCCACTATCAAAAGGACAAGAAACTCATCCCCTAAGTCAAAGGGATACATTTATGAAACAATTAACACAATGATTCAAAGATAAAAACACTATTATTGACAAAGCAAGAAAGATCAAAATAGTAGTTTTGCTGCTATAGTGCATGATTGGGCCAAACATTGTTCAATGCAAACAATAAATGAATTAAGGGAAGTGAAGAGGGTCACAAAGTAGTAAAAATAAATCATTGTTATTACGTAACAAGAAAGAGCAGCCAAACTGACAAAATTAGTGCTATGAAGACAATTGTCATTGTATAGAAGCAATGGTGTTCAATGTCTAAAGGACAATGACATATACAAACAAATAAGTGTTTATAGATGGATTGACAATGAACAAAGAGGTTTCAAAAAATAGTGATGTGTACACTGTCAAAGAACATTGTTCAAGGGTTTTGCTATACAAAGTCAATGGTGAACAAACATTGATACAAAATAATGAAATGACAGGATCCATGAGGAAGATGAGTTGTTCACCATTCTTGATGTAGCAAAGTCAACAAGATCGGTCGAAGGCCATAAAAAAAACCAGTCACAGTTATCTAGGAACTATGTTAAAGCACTGTCCCAAGAAATGATGAAGGCGTGTTTTCAAGAATAGAGATGGAGTCTTTGTTTTGACAGAGGGGTCGCGTTTTAGAGAGGGATGACAAGAACCATAATATAGAGGTATCATTTTATTATTTTGTCATCATGAATAGCATGGTGAGTTTGTAAACGATTGTCATAAAGAGCAAAAAAAATACCTAATAGGAACAAGTGACAATCGCAAGAACCTTATTGCAAAAATAATGGTGAAGTGGGCTTAAAGATAGTGTTGCTATAATGCATTAGCAATACATAATAGTTATTAGTAAAGTGTGCAAAAAATTAGTGATAGAGTGTCGATATGCATAGAGGTCATAATGGTAATAAATGTTTATAACAGTGCTTTTAATAATGCTCCAAACATTGAGAATGCAAGATACCTATAACGATGAACTTCATTTCGACTTGCTAATTGACTGTCACTATTAACTCTAAGCTTATCTTTAAAGTTTTAGCTTCACTTCATTTCGAGAATAGTTTAATATTATCTACTTAACAAGGCCAACCATGTGAAGGTGGAAGCTCATTTGGCCCCTCCCCCCCCCCCCCTAACATCACTCTAAATTCCCCATTAACATCTAATAACATTCATTCATTCATCCATTTTTGAAATATAACATTTAATCATTATAATCACATGATAACATTCATTAACACATAAAATTCATTAACACACAACATTCATGAATAATTCATTAAAACATCATTCATCAACATTACTAGTAAAAAATTACATCCATTAAGATAACTTTCTTTCATTAGCAAAAAATGTTAATTATAATCATTTATTTTTGGGTTTATTGCTATTTTTTTTAATCATGTAATTTCTAAGAGGAAGATCAATGTCCTCGTCATTCCCCTCCTCTACTGATTCTAATTCCAATGCATGTCTCCTCCTCATCTGTTTAGGAACAGGAGGCTGCTGCGCCAAAGGGGGGTTCGCTGCAATAACAACTACGTCATGAGTTAAATTCACACCATTTTATATTAGTGAATTACAAGTATTTAATTAAGTAAAAGAACTATAAATCAAAAAAATAATTTCAAAGAACAAAGCATAGATTTTCTTTACCTGAATGTGCCATATGATCTACATGGTGATCACTCTAAACATCTTTTGGCACTCGTTCATCATGACATTCTGTATCCTCTAAAATATACAAAAAAAAGGTTACACCAAGTTCAATTTAAGATGTTAAATTGTATTAATAATTACATAATTAATTTTAAATAGAAAATGAACACCTCCATCGATACTATGATGCACATTAGGGGCTTCATCATGCGGCGTAGGATCCGTGTTACGATTAAGAGGTTGCATTGCAATGTCATGCACATTATTATCAAATAGATTGTTACTCAAGTATTAAATTTCTAATATATTTGTTGGAATATTTACCTGTTCACATGATGCAAGAGACTCTTGGGTTGGGCTAGTGGAAGCTTGGTGTAGGCATTCAGCCACAGCTTGATAGCCTTCCTTGAAGGCAATTTTTTTGTGTTCTGCCATGGCCTCTAAATTAAATTCAGAGCCCTGCATTTTTTGATTAAAAAAAATTATTTGCATTTTATAAATAATTTTTCTTTGCAATTCATTTACTGCTACTTACAATTCATGCTTTAATTTTGGAATATCCACCAGAGCCAAGTTTGTGCTGCCCAATCTTTTGCAGCCTGGCCTTTGTTGCCTTTGATGTGTCCTGCAACCTATGAAAAGTTTGAAATATGTTAGATGATATAGATATAAACATCACTATTTAGTGCATTATTACATTGTACTAGTAGCTAATACTATTGCATACCTTCTTCTCTCATTTGTTGGTGTAATTCCTCTTTGAGCATCCCCTTTCTCCTTTGCATCCAAAATGAACTCATTCCAATCCCTCACTGGAATAAAGGGAGGACGCTCGTACTTTGGGTTCTGGACGAGACTCCTTCTATATGAATCCCTCACAGTCTTAAGATGTTTGGAAACTTTTTCTAAAATTTTCTTCTCCTCAAAAATATTACTACCAAACTCATGCTCTAAATCTTTAATGAGCTGATCTTTTAATTTTTTATCTTGCAAGTTCCACCTTTTAAGAAAAAACAAAAAATTGTTAGATAGAAAAATTAACTAAAGTTGTGTACCTTGAATATAGTAAAAGAAAAGACCCAAATGAAAGGAAAAATACTGTACCAATTAATGATATGAAAAAAAAATAGTGGGATAGGGTTAGGTCACTTATGATGTTCCACCTTGTACGTATGGTGGGCCTGAATATCTTCAGTGTGAGGTCATAAAGCGTCTTATAAAATGAATCATTTCCTGCAAAAAATGTCATGGGATTATCAATCCAAAACTTGTTATGAATAGGTAAATGCATATTACAATATAAAAAATAATAATTTTAAAGTACCTGGAAGCTTAGGACATTTTAAAGGCATCAATTCATTATCGTCAATCAACAATGACGTCTACATAACTCCCGTGCTAGAAACATAGGTAGATCCAAGAAATGATGGTGAATTATCACCAATACATGTACTTTGATCTGTATCTAGTTTAGCAGACGGAGTCGGTGTATCTCCTACTCCATAAAATGAATCCACTATGAGATGCGCCCAAGATTAAAGTATAAATTATCAAATCATAATCAACACAAAACCAAATATAGAAAAACAAGGATTTACCAGGCATAGACTGTGAAGGTGTTGATGTTTGCATGCCCCTTGTTGCCTACATTGCACTCGACAATCTTGGATGGACATCCGTCAACCTCCTAGGAGGAGTCACTTGCACTTGATGACCTGAACAATACATTGTTAGCAAAGACATTCTGAAATAATAAAAGTAAGAGTTGACTTAAGAAGTTTTTGAATGTTCCAAAGAAAAAATTCCTTGTAACTTATCAACTAAAGGATTATTTTACCTGAGGCAGTCACAGCTCTACTAGTACCGGCCTCACCACATTGTCCTTGACCAGGTACTTGAGTTTGCAAAAAATCCCGTAACAAGAACACATACATATTTTACTTCACAACATAAAAGAGTATAAAATATAAACTTTTATTGAACTTTTATTATAACTAAAGATTCATTACTGCTTATTTCATAACAACGTGCTTGCACCATCAATTCAGATTGCCTCTTCAACATCTCCTCGGTTGGATTTACTTCATCCAAAATGCTAATAATTTCTAAATTGATTTTTTTTAGTTTTTTCCTCAACATAATTGTTATATTAGGTGTTTCTGCAATATCATCATCAGAAGGGGTAGCTATTGCCTCTATTGCTGCAGGTTCTTTTCCCC
The DNA here is from genome assembly GCA_027943335.1 of Chamaecyparis obtusa. Classification (NCBI taxonomy): domain Eukaryota; kingdom Viridiplantae; phylum Streptophyta; class Pinopsida; order Cupressales; family Cupressaceae; genus Chamaecyparis; species Chamaecyparis obtusa. Next base: position 868,016 of record BSBK01007079.1, read on the forward strand.
TATCCTGAACATCAAATTGTGACAGGAATATTAGTAAAACTATCATAAAAACTCTAAAACCCTAAATAAAATAACATAATAATATAATAATTTTTAATTATCTAATTTGTATAGTTTCAATAAGGTTTACCGTTGCTGAAGAATGGGTGGGAGGAGCATCCTCGTGGCCTCTATCATGTGGGGTATCCATATTGTCCTATGACAAAGATTAAATATAAAAACTTTAGTGAATTGAAAGTAATAGACTTAGCAAAAAAAACTTATTAATAAAATGATATATAGTACTTACAACCCTCATGATAGTAACTTTGTTTGTATCTATGTGATTTAAATGGTAATCTATTAGCAATTCTTCACCTGCACTTATTGATTTTATCGCACATACAAAAACTTGATTCCCCTCACGCACCTCAAATATGCAATTGGGTTGCTTATTAGTTGAGGAAGGTCACGTACTATTTATAAAACCCACAATATTTCCTGTTGCTTTTGGTCTTCCATCAATGTACATTGCAAATCTTTTACTTTGATCATTTTCTTTCCATTGTATATAATTTGCTGATAGTGCATACCTACGCATACTTTTTTTATATTAAACAATTTGCATCCAATCATTGTAATTGTAACATGGACTGACATACTTGAACAATTCAACAACTTTGTTGTAACATACCTTTATCCCATCCATGGAAAATAGGCCCAAACCATTTAATGAGGATGGAGCTATGAGATATATCCTCTCATTAACATAAAAATCAATGTTAATTGGAGGTAGCTCATTGGGTACCCATTCTTTCTCAATATGTGTGTACCGAAAGGGCACCTTGATGTCACCTTTGGTCTCATCATCATAAGAACATGACCCCCCTTTAGCAAGGAAAAATTGCATGCGTTTATCAAATTTTTTTCTAATCTTTTGACCTCTAGTTGATCTCCCCATTTTAGCCGTACTACATGTAGAACTTTCATCTACCATTCCCTCATTTCCCTTATTCGATGTAGGTAGATTTGACAAGTACCTATTGGTGGGTCCTGTAATCCATCAAATGAGATATTGTCACATCCCCACTTCAAATAGAATTTTGATAATATTTAAATAATATATATAGAATAATCAAGTCGTGACCCATACATTCTTCTTTGTCTATACGTGGGAGATATAAAATGTACTAAGTTGAAAGTGATTATATAATTATATGTCTATATGGTTCTTCTTTATCTATATATACATTATATGATTATATAATATGTCTATTTATAACATACATGCTCAGTGATAAACAAGAAGAATATAAGAAAATTATGTCTATTTATTGACTTATACCTGCTGATCCATGTCACTGTGCACGATCCACGCCAAAAGGGTTAAATTTCTTGCATATGTTAATCATTTATCTTAAGTTAGCTAAAAATTACATGATACGTATGCTACAAATAACTTAGAAGACAATATGAACAATATGAAACATCATAAATATGAACAAATTTATCTTATATATGGAATGCAAGATCGTCAATAGAAGGGGTGACGATGTTTGTAGTCAATTTTCTATTTGCAAAAAGGGTGATAATCAAACACAATATATACATGTATCAGCAACAATTAATCGAGCATCGTAAGAAAAACATTGGTAATTATAAATCACATATGTTGTAATCATTAGAATTGAACACAATAAATATGTAATCATTAGAATTGAAATCAATAAATTAATATTAAACATATATACTAATCAATATAAATATATATAAATAATTAAATCACATATATACCTTGTACATTTCAATCATGTCATTGATCATCTTCTTCATCCATCTCATCATCATCACCATCATCATCATCATCATCACCATCACCATCATCTTGATCTTCATCATCTGCTTCTTCATCATCTTCAATATCTTCTTCTTCCATAACATTATACTTTATTGGCCTTCCTCTTGGATCATGTCTAACAACAAATGACTAACCTTGTTTATGTGGAACCTCTGAGTAAAACACTTTCTCACATTGTCTTGGAAGAACATAGGGCTCATCTCCAACTAGCTCAAATGACCTTGTATTAATCATTGTAAATCCATTATCATGTTGAATAATAGTTCTATTTAGATCATTTTGATTCAGTTGTAGCATGTACCATTTGATGATGAATAGAACTACTTTGAAGGAGTTAAAGTCACACTCAATTATATCATCCAAGATGCCATAGTATCGATTTTGAGATTGTTGAGGATTTATGTTGTTTCTAGATGATATATTAGTGACCTCAAAAAATACAATTATCCCAGAATCACAAGTTTTCTTCGTGTCATCCAACTTTTTATGCAACATTTGTGGCCATGGTAGTACATAGCTTTGTGGTGTTTGACCTACAATTTTTCAAGTGTGTGAAAATTATTTGCATTGTGAGTTGATATGAAACATGAGTCATGATCATTAATAACTTTGTATGTACCTCTCTACCTCTTAAACCATATGCTAGATCAATTACCATTGGCGTAACATTGGAATCTCCATTGCGATGAGCGTCTCTAACCAATGAAGCAACACCTTCCCATGTTAATGAGAAACTATTTTTTTGACATTGTTCAATCCATACCATCATCCAATCAAGATTGTTCACAATATACAAATGTATTGCATCCCACTCTCGACTAATTGTATAAAAAAATACACCAATTATAAATAACTTATATTGAAGATTTATAAGAATTAATTAACTACAATAACATCTTATATTTACCTCTCACTTTCTTCAATCTACCTTTGCCCATCAAGTACTCCCCATCAAATTTTTTAATGGAGTTGGGATCCCAAATACGATCTACATGGATCTTTGCTGCAAACTTAAGAAGTTATTCACTAATGTACACCATGGTCTGGTATACCATATATCCCTCCACCATAGAACCCTCAGGATGTGCTCTTTGTCGAACCAAGCCTTTCAAAAATTTCAAGTACCTCTCAACCATCCACATTGACCTAGTTGGTATAGGTCCACACAATTCAATCTCCTCAACTTGATGTATGAGGTAGTGTTCTTGTGCATTGAAAAAAGTTGAAGGTAGACACTTTTGCATTTCACACATAAGATGAGGAATTTTTCTCTTCCAATATTTTATATCTTCTTTATTGATTTTTTTTTATGACAACCACCTCATGTATTTTCCAAGATCATATATAACTTGTTTGACACTATTGGTGAAGTGGTGTGGGAGAGGTAAAGGTAGAATGTACTACAATATTTGTAAAATGATCTTATCAATATTTTATAAAAGAATGCAATGAAAACTACATGCAGTATACAAATATATAGTGAATACAAAATAACATGAATTACATTAATAAATGTATGCCAATCATGTGTTTTCGTCCCTGGCCCAAATTCACTTTTCTTTGATATGAGATCATTTATGTTCATAGCAAATCATGTGGGAAATCATATTTTTTATGACTTCTTTTATAACATTGCTTTGCTACTCCGACAATAACCAACTAAGGGCACTTGTATCAATCTGGTCTCCATTGTTATTTGATCGAATGACATTTTTCATTGCATGGTTGGATTCTTCAATGTCACTACAAATTTTGACAATTTTTTCTTTGTTACGCCTTCCATCCAAGATTTTCCATAATGTCTCTATTACATTCTTTCCAATATTCATAGGATCAAACAAATGCATGAGTGTAAGTTTCTCGTAGTATGACAACCTACTAAATTATGTAGGATAACTTTTTAGTCCTTTTTTAAGTTGGTCATTAATGCCTTGACAACCTTAACGAGCATCAATTACATCATCAATAAACAAAACACAATGTCAAAATATAAATTTCAAACAAAAAATATCGAATGGAATGACATTACCTTGAGAATTTATTTTATTGTATTCCAACTTCCATAGGTGAGGTGTCATTCTTCGTGATGTAGTCTCTTATTTCCCATTGAAAAGATGTTTTTTGGTAATTTGGTACTTATGATTTCTATGGAGAAAGTGTCTATTCTCATCAAACACCTGCTTTCCTAAACTTTTTGAATGACGAGATTTCATCTTTGGACCACAAATTAGACATGCAAATTTTCCCTTTGTCTGAAGACCTACAAGATCGTGTATAATTGGATTAAATATGTTAACTTTGTGTTAGCACTATAACTACCAAAATAGAGGTGTTAAAAAGAGAACATACCACAAAAATGTGTTAGCCCAGAGGCATCATGTATTGTCCATACAAGCATTGCATGGAATTGAAATTGTCTTTGTCCTATTGGTCTAGAGATGTCATACATAGTGACCCCATTCCATAACACCATCAAATCATTGATAAGGGGCTCAATATATACATTGATATCTTTAACTTGGTACTTACCTAGTTGAATGAACAAAAACATTACATAATTATTATGACCATTTTGATGGATTATTTATAATAAATTAATTTATATGACTATTAAATGAAAAAATACGTGGAAGAATCAGTACCAACATTATGTGCTCCCTCTTTATGGACATCCAAGGAGGAATATTATTTTTGATAATAAAAATAGGCCACACTAAGTAAGTAGATTGCATCTCTCCAAACAGATTGACACCGTCCGCTACCAATGAAAGCTTGAGATTACAAGGTTCTTCTTTAAAGTGTGGCCATTTTTGCTCTATTTCCTTAAATGCCAAACCATCCACAGGCATTCGCATAATGTCATCTTGAATTCTATTGCGTGCATGGTAATCCATAAATTGTGCCAAGCTATTGCACTTGAATAATTGTTGTAGACGTGGAATAATGGGAATAACCCAAAGAACCTTGCGAGGCACCCTTTTTGTTATTCGATTTGATCGATATCTACTAATATGACAAACAAGGCATTCTATTGCAAATTCATGTTGTTTATGATATATAATATGATCATTCAAACATACATTTATTGTTTGATACTCCATTCCAATATCTTTCATAATGGCAGATAATTCTCGGTATGAGCGAGGTAGAATATTTGATGGTGGTAACAAACACTCACCTATCAACCTATGACCAAAAATATAATTTGTTAATTTAAAGAATATTAATTGCTACACGATTCACCCAATGTTAATTGTAAGGGAATTACAACTAAAACAATGAAAAATGATGACATACCTTAACATACGTGTCATTGCTACGTTGGATAAACCATTCATAACCTTCAAGTTCACCAACAATAATACAATGACAAGAAGTGTTGTTTGGGAGCCTTCTCAAGTATAGGTACATCAAGGTCTACGTCAACATCATCATCATCTTGATCATCGTGATCTTTTTCATCATCGCGGTCTTCTTCCATGGGATCATTACCTTCTACTTCTATATTTACACCTCCATGTTCCCTCATTTGGAAATCCACATTCTCCAAATTGTCATGGTCCATAACAAGAAACCCAAGGTGGTTGACCTATATGAAAATGATGACCTTATATTAACCATGACCATGATGTCATCATCAAATCATGTCTTATGTATTTTATAATTTATTAAAATACATACCAATGGACAAAATTTGTTTCTCCCTTCAATGTGACCATGCTGCCTACAATGTTCCTCAGTTGTTTTGATTAGATATCTTCAAGTCTTTAAGCCCTTACAAATTTTGCAAAGACAATAACATTTTCCATCACCTTTTCTTTTTAAGTTAGACCACAGTCTAGCAATTATCTCCCTATTTTTTTGTGCATTGATATTGTTAGACATGGTCTTTCTTGAATGGAATGACTCATTGGTGGAAGAAGGATTAATTGTTTGCAACCTACAGATTCTATATCAAGTGTATTAAAATAACATCCAACATTAATAATCAAGTAAATTCTAGCAAATCCAATTGAGTCATATTTGTTTATCATGTGACATTCTTTCTTACAAAGAATTGTTTGTTTTTCTCAGGGATTCCCTCATATGGATGAGGTGTGTATCCTTGATCACAACCTCTTCCTTGCTTGATAGTGTATGTCTACTATAAACAAATCCCTTAGAAAAATTTAAAGATAAGAAGAAACTAAAATAGAAATCTGTGAGTGAGCCAATAGAACAAGGGATGCAAGCGTAAAAGTTCATGCCTTATATAATGTGTTTGGGGTAAGCTATGGTGAAATGAGAAAATGGTTAAGTAGCATAGATTTTATGAAGATGTCTTTTGGTAGGGTGAAATTTTTTGACTATTGTACAACATAAAGATTGTATTGAATTCAAGTACTTTCTAAGTTATGTTCTCTAATATCCAGGGTAAGTCTACAAACAGATTAGCTCTCATAAAGATAAAAGATTGTGAGGATAATGACAAAATATCCAGTTAGCAACTTTTGTACTATACCTAAACCTCACCTTGCCAACACAGTTAGAAATCCATGGGCATTGGTGATCAAATTTCTCAACACAATGGTTGCAAGAAGAGCAATGCTTGGAACATATAGGCCTGATCTGAAGAAATCAACAAATAAAAACTAACATGCAAAATGTTAAATTGAATGACATTTTATTATAGAGATAAATGTGTTGTCTAGATTACTACATTTCAAAAATAAATATTGATATGCCAGAGCACCTTTCAAGTTGGGCAAAGATGGGACCAAAGCCCTGCCCATAGAGTAGAATTGCTTAACTCTCTATATGCATGATGGTATATTGACTTATTATCATTTCCTTGTATTTATTTCATTTTTTCATGAAGTTTTAAGGCAGAGAACACAAGTTGTTCTTGACTATCTTGTACAGGGGTTTTGCAATCGGCAATCTTGTTTTGAAGTTGCATTTGAAGAAATTTGCACATGATAGACCATATAGAGCCTCATAAATGAGTGATGAGAAAATTATTGTGAGTAGGGAACAAGATTATGTAGATTTTTCTATTGGTGAGTACAAGGAGAAATTTTTGTGTGATATAGTACCAATGACATGTTGTCACATCCTCTTAGGAAGACCTTGGTAGTCCCTAAGAAGGAAAATATGATGGGTACAAGAATACTTGTTCATAAGGATGGTAACAATTTTATTCTCAAGCCTTTGCAAAAATAATTCTTCATACGAGATAAGGGTTATCTATTTTGGAAAGAAAGAGTATGTTGATTTGAAGAGTCACACAAGGAAGAGGTCTATGAAAGAGGATTAGAAGATTGGAACATCACTAATGGTTCTAAAAACTAATGATTATGATAGTGAACAAAAGATGGAAAATTGGAAGAGTAGTTGATTGAAGAAGATATAGTTATGTGCACACATTGGTGTCCTATCATTGCACAAGTGCAAGACAATAAGGGTCTATTCATGGAGGGAAGAAAAAAAGGTCATTTTAACCTTACAAGGCAAGAGGAGAGATAGTCCAAATAATTCTATGGTGACTATCCCAGACAACAGACAAATGATGGAATTGCTAACATGTTTTCTTTTCATGTTTCTAACAAGTTTTTTGTAGGTTCTAAGAGGTTTTATAAGGATTTATTATGGCAATAGATGCCTAAGAGAGGAGAAAAGTGTAGAATTTCTTTTAGAAGACTAAGACATGTGAAGACATAGAACTATTTGGATGTACGAATTGTGACATGGGACAACAATAAAAGTTACATTTTCTGTAAAATTTTTTTGTTTCCATCTTAATTTTGATTAGAGATTGATATTCTGAGATAATTATAATGCCAATAGATTGAGGATCTTCATTATTAAGTGTTTTGTTCGTATCTTCTATCAGGTTTCTTGGTGTGGAGGTATCCATTCTACCACTATGTATCTGTTCTATCAAAATGGGTAAGGGTAGAATCTTGGCCTTATTGGAGTACTCCAATAAGGCCAAAATTTGCTAATATCTTTCAAGATAAGAAGTATCCATTCTACCATTGGATATCCCTTTTGTCTAAGTGGGCCACTTGACCTTATCTCTTAAATCCTATTTATGGTACTGGTCTCATTTGTTATATCATACATACCTCAAAGAGTTTAAATTTTGGTGGGGGGTGTAATCAAGAAACATACCATCACCCTTACCAATTATGCTTGAAATAGAATTAAATCTATTTGATATTATCTTTGACATTTAAGATTTAACTTTATAAATATTAATTTGAATTAAAAAGTTAGAAATTAATATTTCATTCAGGCTATACTTGGGACTGCCATCAACATTTATCATCATTGAAGGGGATTAATTCATATTTGGTAGATAACTATGGTAAGCAATGAAATACAAACATTTCATTTCCAATTATTATCGGTGAGATAAATAAATTTGGGTCAAGAGTACAGAATATGGAGAAGACTCCAAACATAAGTGAGTTGGCAGTAAAAATGTCTTAATAGAATTTACATCAAAACCAAAAACATTAATTAGTTGATTATTATATAAGCTCCTAAATCATGAGTTGGAGAGGACTACATTACACGTTGAGACACAATATTGTTTTCACAAGTTGGCGACTATTATAATCATCAGGCAGATTAGGCTATAAGTGGTGGAGAGAAGTATGCATGTAGATCAGAAAGCATAGAGTACACACCAATGTCTTACATAAGTGAATTATTTTGAGACTTAAAAATAGGAGACTATACAAGCTATGGCTTATGACAGGGATATAAAGATTAATCAGGCATAGCTATTCAATTGTGGCATAGCCTCTCATACCTCCATCTCATAAACCAATAATTCAATCTGAAATAGTGATAGCTTGTATTCCATTCATATTCAAGATGCTTAACAAATTTCATTGATAATAATTCAATAGACTAGAACAAGGCACCAATCTTAGTTTCATTGTTTCTAGCTTGTATTCCATTCATATTCAAGATGCTTATAAAGAAGCAGAAAATAATTATCAGATTGATATTATATTCAGAAGTTGTAGATCTTTTAGTAATATCATTTTGAATACCATTATCCATCTATTTTATTGAATTACAAAACCCCTATCAAGTTTAGATTAGATTGGAACCCGACTTAATAGTCATCAATGCAAAGGAAAAATATTAGAAAGAATTGATATATCTGAGCACATCCTATTTAATACAAACTTACCATTTGTATGAGATAAAGAATTGACTTTGGAGCTATATAGAAAGAAGAATATTATAGTTTGAACTATAAAAATATAGACAAAATCCTTAGAAATCCCTTAAGGGAACATTATAGAAGTACCCGAGCTTTGAAATTTGATAGCTATATTACATAGTCCTAACACGGGACATTACAAAAACCCTTTAATTCGGTCATTGCCAGTGTAGAACACAATGTATGTACTCTTCGTGCATACAATCATTGAATCAAAGACCAAAATAGGGCTTGGAAAAATATGAACTTCTTGAAGATAAGATGTATCAATCCCTTTGTTGATAGAACCACTCTTGAAACCCTAGAAATGCTACAAATTGAATGCAAAAAAATATAAATGCAGCACAATAACTTTTTCAAAGATTAAAAAACCAGAGATGAGTGTATTTGTTATAGATGAAGAGTGGTTCTTACAGGTGGACTCGAGGCTAGGTGATGCATAGGTGGTGGATCAACATAAAATCCCTTTTCTTTCACCTCTGCTTTGCCGCGCATGGAATATAAAACAAAATGAAATAAAATGAAATCCCTATGTTTTTTTTTAAAGTTATATTCCCATGTTGGTTGGAATTACAAAAACCTATCATGGTTGTCATAATACCAACCAACATGGGAATGGATTAAAAAAAATAAAAAAAATTTCCTTCTATAAACCGACCAAGGAAAACCATTTTAATGTTTGGTCTAAAAAGTGGGTCTAATGTACTAGTGAGAGTAAACCCTGGTGGGAATGATGCCCACAAAAGATGTACCAATATAAAATTTCCTTGTGAGAGGATGGACTCTATTAAGAGCCTTATGAAATACATTCAGTACATGTGAGTCCCTTTTAGGAGACTTTGAATCCCTATTAAAAGATTCTAACCCGGTTAAGAGTTATGGAAGACAAAAGGACCCACTACCAAAATAGCTTCAGGGGAAAGATCACTAAACATGCTATCCAAGTGATCTTTGTATTACTCAAATAGAATAATACCAAATAATTACTGATCTCATCAACTTATCTTTTCTCCTTTGTCTGTGCCAAACCGCACCAACTGCTTCACCAGATCTCAGTATCAGATCTCTTCAATTCACATATCCTCTTACAACATACATTGCTCAATTCCGCAATTCACCTCTATACTTACTTCTTACAATAAGGAAAACAATCCTGCCTTTATACCACACTCAAATAATTACAAATGAGTTGGCATACAATGCCTAACCAATTACAAAATATAAACCTTTACACGTTACATAATATTTCATAATTACATAAAACTATCAGCTTCCAAGAATAATAAATCTTCACATGTGTGACCTCTGACCATGATGCCTTATCTAGGTCTCTACCAAAGTGTCTTCATCAATTGTACAACTTTTCATGCCTATATTCTATCCCGATTAGGAGATATCATCCAGTTACCACAAGCTGCTTCTTAGGAACACTGCATGTATACTGATTCCTCTGAATTATACATAACTTTCATGAATAAATAAATTTCCATACACACTCTTGACCATGATCTCAGGACACAATATAGAGTAAGTCCTCAAATCCTCATATCTTGATCTTCAATACTCCATGTGCGCTAATTCAAACACTGTCTGCTTCTCTGCTAATCTCCTGTAGATCATTGTGTTGACATCAATGACAACCACAATAATGAATGCAACTACAACTACTACAGAATGGCTTAGAATACTCCACCATAGGATATATTTAGCATTCATTCCTAACATGGTTATAGGGATTAATAACATTCCATTAGAATGTCACCTTGATTAAATGACTTACAAATGATTGTTAGGTCAACCTTGATTAAAGGATTTTGACTGATACAATGGTCAAAAAGTAACACTAGGTTCTGATCTGAAATATACAACTCACTTTGCAAATATAGATCCAATAAGCTCATATTCTTATTTACTAACTGGCCTTCATTGTCATCTCCAACTCTGATCTGCTTGGAAATCCCTTCAAGCAATCACTTCAACTTTTGTTATCTCTTCACAGCTTCTTCTTCAGCCTTCTGCTTAGGTTTTTCCAATCAATAACATCAACCTTCCATGTCTATTCAAAACCTAAAACTAGGTCATCCTTATACCTTCTTGATAGGTAGATTAATCTTTTTCCACTTAATCATCTCTATAGATCTTAGGTTTAGGTCAGATTCATCGAATCCTTCCATCATTTTGTTCTTCTTCTCCTTCTAGATACTTCTCAAAACTTCTTGAATCCAGAAGAAAATGGTTTACCATGCATTAAATGCTCTAGGTCATTCATCCTTATCTTCAACACATTTTCCATATCCCTAGAATTTAATTATGTCAGATGGGTGTCTTAATTCCTTCACAAACTATAAATTATTGTCACTCAGCCAATACTATGTTCTTCTACTCGGTCATTGCTAAACTTTTATTCTCGATAATCACTATCTTCACTCAGTTAATTCTTTGACACTTGGGAATTTTTGATGCTCGGTCAATATTCAAATTTTCTCATCTTATACTGGTGCTCATTCAACACTAGCATAACTCAGCTTACACTAAATTTCTTCTCTTTTTCTCAGTTAAGCCTATGCTTTCAGACTTTATTTCCTCATTACTTCTAAGCTTCAAATTAACTAACTTCTTTACTAAGTGTTATAGATAAACAACTCATTACCTTGCCACTGTGCCAACTAATCAAATACCCATTGTATTTTCCCATAACTCAACCTTTCCACTAGGTCTTCTTGTTATCTCTTCTTTTCAAATCATCTTCATCAATCAAAAGATATGGTAATCTATTAGATAGAAACTATCTCACTAGTTAAGGTTTGACATCAATGACAATATAACAATTGTTTCAATTGTAGTTTCCAAATATCTCCCTCTTTGGCATTGATGGAAACACCATATGTCAAAAGTGTAATACCATACAATCCCAAAAAAATATATGTAATGAAGAAAATTCTGTTAACTCCCTCTGTGTATCAGATCTTCATTAATAACCTTAGCTTCATTCATATTCTCAGCCAAGTATCAGCTTCCTCTTGGATAGATTTCACTCATTATATGTTCATCAGTTTACTGACTCTCTCCCTTATGATAATTTATTCTAAATCTCTTCCTATTTTTAGAATCTCTTTAGAATCTCTCCCTCTTTCTGGAATCTCTCTACAATCTTTTACTGAATCTCTCCCTCTTTAACAACAATGCCAAAGACACTTTCATCTTTCACTTGCATCTTACCATGCAAATATATTCATGTATCAGTTCTCGGTATTATATACACTCTCTACCATCTTGATTATGACCGATTAATATCTTTTTCTTATCCTTCACATCTTTAGGAAACTCCTAAAGTGTGACCTTCTTAGCATCACTTTGTTAGATATTTTGATTAATACATTTGATGCAATCCTCCTAATTGATTCTAGGTAGCCTTAGTTAGGGGAATCACCCCTAATTTACCTCTTAGATAATCATCATCATCCTTAGGTAATGCCTTAGTGAATATATCTTCTAACTGTTCCTTTGTATTCACATATTCTAGTCTCACTTCCTTGTCTTGAACTAGCTCTCTCAAGTAATGATACTTGATAGCAATATGCTTAGTCTTAGTGTGCATCACAAAATTCTTTGATATATTGATAACACATGAGTTATCAGAGAAAATAACAACTGGTTTAGTAATTTATTCCTTTATACCTTTTAAAAATTTCCTGATCCATACTAGATTTAAACAATTAATTGTTGTTGCTACATATTCAACCTCTGCTCTAGATTGAGAAATGTAGTTTTGTTTCTTACTTGTCCAAGAGACTAATCTCTTTCCTAGAAATAATGCGCCACCACTTTTACTCTTTCTATCATGTACATTTCCTTCCCAATCTACATTAGTATAAACTTTTAGTTCAAATCTTTCATTCTTCTTATAGTAAAGTCCATAATCCTCCGTTCCTCTCAGATATCTCAGTATCCTTTTTACTACCATCATGTGAGTTTCCTTAGGATTGGTAGAAAATCTTGCAACAATCCAAACTGCTAATGCAATATCTGGTCTACTATGAACAACATATTGTAGTTTTCCAATCATATACCTATACAATATTTGATTTACTTCTACAGTATCATCAATCTTTGATAGTTTATGTCTAGTCGGCATAGGTGTACTAACTGGAATAGAGTCCTCCATGCCAAAAAATGTCATTATCTCCTTGATATATTTTGATTGAATAATGTAGATACCTTTCTTCATCTGATAAACTTGAAAACAACCAAAGAATTTGACCTCTCCAAACATAGAAATCTCAAATTTAGTTTGCATCTCATTTGCAAATATTTGGCATAGGGCATCTTGTCCTCCAAATATGATATCATCAAAAAATATTTTAGATAATAATATCCCTTTACCTTGTTCAGTCTTCAAATAAATATTGTTGTTGTCATTTGTTCTTGCAAATCTAATCTTTACTAAGTAATTATGCAATCTCTCATACCATGATCTACGGGCTTGTTTCAATCCATACAGTTCTTTATGTAGGTTACAAACCATGTTCTTCTTGCTTGGATCTACAAATCCTTCTAGTTGTTCAATGTATACTTCATCTTCTAGTATTCCATTCAGAAATGCAGATTTGACATCCATTTGATATACTTTGAATCCTTTATATGTTGCATATACAAGTAGAGTTCTTACTCCTTTCAATCTTGCAACTAGGGAAAATGTCTCCCCATAGTCAATGCATTCTTCCTATGCATACCCTTTGCATACCAATATAGCTTTGTTCCTACTAACTTTTCCATGTTCATTTAGATTATTTCTAAACACCCACTTTATTTTAATAACATTTTTATCTTCTGGTCTATGTAGTAGTATCCAGGTATTGTTCTTTTCTATGTTCTCAATTTCTTCATTCATGGCTTGAATCCAATATTTATTCTCCAAAGCATCTTTTATTGTCTTAGGCTCAAATTCACATAACAAGCATGTTTGATCTTTTAACTTACTTCTTATCATAACTCTAGATTGTTTTTCTCCAATGATTTGATTTGGCTTGTGGTGTCTTCTGACATATTGTGCTAATGTAGGCTCAGATATCCTTTCTTCTTGCTCTTGATCATCAAGTTCATCTTGTATATTTTTTGTTTCCTCTCTTGTTTTCTCAGCAAAATCCTCTTGATGTGCGATGTCATCTTTATGTAACTCGGCAAGATCTTATTATTGCTCGAAAACATTGTTTATAGGTTCAGATAAATTGCTAGCCTCACCTTCTTCCATATATATAAAAGATCTATAATCTTCTGGTTCTTGTTTGCATTCAACTTCATTCTTTTCTGCATATTCATCAACTTTTACAATTGCACTTTCCACAACTTTTTAGTGTTAGAGTTCAAACACTTATAAGCTTTTCTCTTAGTGGAATAACCTAGGAATATGCCTTCATCAATTTTAGCATCAATTTTTCCATTTCTATTATCCTTGAGTATATAACATTTTCTTCCAAAGACTTTAAATTATTTCACATTAGGTGCATAACCATGCCATAATTTAAAAGGTGTAGCATTTGTACCTTTATTGATTTGTACTCGGTTCAAGGTATATACAGTTGTGCTTACAACTTCTCTCCAATACTTTTGTGCAACATTTTTTTCCATCATCAATGTTCTAGCACAATCCATAATTGATTTATTTCTCCTCTCTCCTATGCCATTCTATGGGGGTGTCCTTGGTGAAAACATTTGTCTCTTAATTCCTCTATCATTGCAAAATATGTTGAATTCATTGGATATGAACTCTCCACCTCTATCAGATCTCAGAAATTTCAAAATATTGCCTGTCTCTTTCTCAAATTTTTCTAAGTACCACTTAAACAACTTAAACACATCAGATTTTTATTTAAGAAACATCACAGTCATCATTCTAGAATAGTCATCAACAAACAAAATGAAATATTTATCACCAGAGTATCTTTGTACACCAGTAGGTCCACAAAGGTTAGTATGTGTTAGAATAACTGAGAGGGGGGGTGAATCAATTATATTAGTTATCCTATAGTCCCAAATACAAAGATGTACTCCACAAAATAATTCAACCAAATTATGCAGCTCGATAACACAAAATATCAATCTGTCTATTCACTTTACCAATTACTAGTAATTAACTAACTATGATTACTGACCCAATCAACTATGTAATATGTAAATTATGATAGCAAAAAAATCATCACAAATAACACATAACATAATGATTTAACATGGAAACCCTGTTAAGGGAAAAACCACCTGGGACCGGTAACCCAAAATAATTCACTCTTCTGAAGTGAGCTTGGTGAAGAGCCAACCCTGTTAAAGGTTACAATACACAATGTTAGGTGTGACCTGGTTAGAGGATTTATCACTAACAATTAAATTTTGACCAACATTCACTATGGGGTCAACAAGATAACAATGTACATTCTCTAAATGACATAAGGCAGAATATAAGATGGTTAAGTCCACTCGGTTAAGAGATTTTATGAATCAATGGTTAAACTGATATAGTAATGTTCTGATTCACATACAACTCAATTTGCAGATATTTAGAACTATGCTAAGCCCATACAAATCCTCTAATCATTAATCAATTCACTTCCTCAATATATTTCAACTTAATTTCACTTGGTAAATGTTTCTGTAACACTTGGTAACCTATGCAGCTCAATTATTTCAATATCCAGTCTAATCAGGCATGCATGAATAGTCTTCATGCAAATTCTCTACAATTTCCTTCTTTTGACATGTTTCAATAATGAAACTCATATCTCTTATATAGACAAGTAAATCATTTTCATATTAGCCATTAGATTTTGCCTCTTAAACCTTCCTCGACATATGTGTCCATATCACATTTCAATCTCATCCTTTAGATCTTCTCCAAATTTTTTCAGCCATGGATCTCATAACAAATTGTAATACCTCTCCTATGGTGATACTTAGACTTTTCTGATTTGGACATTTTATTATTATTATGGTCAAGACTATACATTTACATTTATGTTTTGTGGATGATGACATGATGAATATGCTCATTTATGGTTAGTAATTACATGTTTATGAGATTAGAAAATTATCTATTTTTATATGGATCTAACCCAATTATTTGAATCTAACCACTATCATGATGTTTTATGTTTCATGGATGTGTCTGATGTGTTTTTCATGACTCCAGGACGAAGTTGTAGTTACTCACTTAGTTGAGATCCACACGATGTATCGATCCTGGTCATCTGCTTGCATATATCTAATTTGTATCTCCATATGTATATATATGTATCTCTTCTTGGTGATGCAGGATTGCAGGTACCGGGTGTCGTCTCCACCTGGCTTCACAGGTCTGAGCGATCCCTCAAAATCCTCGATCGTTGTTGTTGTTACGGAGGTATCACCAGGTCCACAGGAAGAAACTTCACCTTTGATCCTTTTATCCTTAGGTGGGAAGTGTCGAGTCAGTCCCGTGTGTGAATGTCTTATGTGGTTTTGTAATTGATGGAATTGTGGATCTTGTAGCTAGTTCTTTCTTTCATGATATGTTCAATTCTGTTAGTAGATCATGGATGTAGATTATTGCTCATTGGAGGGTATGATTTAGTAGCATATCTCATTAGGAGCGATTTTTGAGTGCAATTAAATCATGTGGTTTTAATACCCATGATAAGGATTAATTTTATGGTATTTTAATGTCTAAGGAAATATTAATAATAAGAGGTTTTAAATAATAATAGTAACCTATGTTAGTGGCTACTTAATATATGCATATATATTTAGAATGGGGATTAAGGTATGAATAAACCATATAGTTTATAATAATGTTATTCTAATGTTTAACATTAATAATAATGTACCTTATTTATGGTATTATTTTATAATACTAATAATGACAAAGAGTCTGTAGCAATAAAAATAATAATATGTTTTATAATAATAATATTGTGCTTGAAATAATATTTATAATAATAATATATGTACACATAGGCATATGGGTGCACACATATGCATATGCATACATATATTTATATATAATTATTACCATGTAATCATTTATTATATTAATAAATAATTAGATCAATTAGCAGTATGGTAAATAGGATTATCCTATTACCATAGTTAAATAATTTAATAAATTGTTTTAAGATTATAATATTTATTTTAATAACCTTAAATTTAAGGACTTAGATTATAGTTTATTTATTCCTTTACGGGAATGAGTTTTCAAAAACCATCTCTTTAACGGATGGATAGTTGAGATGGTTGCACCAGTTGGATTACCTGTGCAACCACCTCCTCCATCCTATTTACAGGAAAGATTTCCTGTGTAAAAGAGAGTGGGGAGAAGAGGATTATTATTATTATTGTGGTAGAAAAAATTATCCTGTGAGTTTGGCATTTGGATTGTTACGGGTAGAGGCTGGAAGGTTGCGAGCAAAAGGATTCAAGGAGTGTTGGAAAACATTGGAGAGGGTTTGATCTTCCTTCTTCTTCAACTGGTCTTCGCAGGACTCCAGGTTGGAATCCATCCTGAGAAGTAGATTTATCTTGTAGAATGAATGTAAAATCTAGATTCTGGAAAAAGTTTCTGTATATTGTGCTATGGTTGAAAATATATATATATATGCTTTATTTTCTGTGTATTTGAAATGTGTTTGTGGAAAGTTATTTTACGAATGTCTGTATGTTCACTGTGATGAAACCTCTCTGGTAGGGTAGTGTATTTTACTATCACTGGATGTATTATGAACGCTTCCAGAGTTTAGAACTTTTGTTGCAACCGTACTGTTTCATGTCCATATTTGTGCCACCCTTTCTTTTCCCAGATCTAGAATATATTTGTTAGATAGGTAGGGAGGATTGATGGGCCGTTTCTGAAGGGAAATTGGGATATCTCAAATGGGTCGTGCTCATATTAGGCAACCTTAGTCCCCATAACACCCAGTTTTACCCGCAAGACAAAGTTGACAGTCGTTCTCTGCAGTTCCAGTCGGCTCAGTGGTAACCGAGTTAGGTCGGCTCAGTGGTAACCGAGTTAGGTCGGCTCAGTGTGTTAACCGAGCAAGGTCGGTAATGTGTGAACCGAGTGAGGTCGGTAAAGTGTCAACCGAGCCAGGTCGGTAAAGTGTCAACCGAGCCAGGTCGGTAGTGTGTTAACCGAGCCAGGTCGGTAGTGTGGTAACCGAGTTAAGTCGGTAGTGTGTTAACCGAGCTAGGTCGGTAGAGTGCTAACCGAGGAAAACAGGATTCAGACTTTATACAATTATAACATTAAAGTATAAGTTTACGTACTTTAAATTTCTTATACTTTAAGTTATACTTGTATAAAGGGATTAGGTACCCTTTGAATCCATTGGAATAGGTTTCAGGTTCCTAGGAGTTAAGTTGTAGCTTTTAAATTTCAGATTTTTAATTAAATCAGACTTAGTCAATTTTCAGGATTAGCCAGGTTTTAGGTTTGGAAAGAAATTTTGTTTAAACCTGAAGATTGTTCATTCCTTGTTTAGTGGAGATTATTTTCAGTACATTTAGATGTCTTTATTGAGATAGAATGTTTTTAAGGAGCAGTTTAGGGTTTAGAGTCAAGACATTCTAAACATTCTTAACATACCTAATTTCTCTAAACATACATAACTATTCTATTATTGTCAATTCTTGGTAGTAGTTCTCAAATGTGTTTGCAATATGTTTTTACTATGTGTATGATGTAATTGTAATGTATGGGTTGAGGGTAGAAAACCTAACGACACCTAGTGAGTGGCTCTCAGTGCGGGGCCGGGGCCCTAAAGTGGCTAGAACCAGGATAACCGACTGAAGAGTTATTTAACAAGTGGAAATTTAATTAAATTGATGGGAATGGGTTAAAACATTAAAAAGATTAAATGTGCCTCGCCCATGCCATTAGTGCTAGTAAAGGCTATGGATGGGAGTGGGAGAAGGTACCTATGCGTAGGTACGATCGAATGGCACTTGTCTGTACGAAAGGCATTCGATCCCGCATGTGCCTACTTGGGGGCCGGGGCCCAGAGTGGCTAGTACCAGGACAACCCAAGGGGTGAGGGCTATGCGATGACACTCACTTAGGTTGTTGCTTAGAGTTTCTACCCAAGCCTTAGAACCTTTTGGGAAAGATCTATACTTTGACTCTCTTTTCATTTGCTATTTTGGGAAAGATTACCCAACCCTAGGTTTGGCCTAGCTGTTCCTTCTTTGTGGACCTTGGTGTTTATCTCCTAGCACGGGGGAGTGGGCCTTATAGATACCCACATGGTTGGGTGGTAAACATTTTTATCGAGGTACCTTTTGCAGATACATGCTTGCTTATGTACCAGATTTGAAGAACGAAGGCCTTGTGATTATATTTCATGATGCATAATCTTGTTACTTTTTTATGAGGAGTTGAATGCAATGTAATCAATGATGTATTTCAAGATGATGTAATTGGAATAGGTAGACTTAGGAAGAAGGGAAAAGGGAAATGTGAACTTTATGTTTAAGATGTATGTTGGAAAGAAAAAGGATTTTTGTAACATTCCAAATTATGTAACATGCTTTCATTATTGTTGTTTAAGTGAAGCTATTGAAAAAACCAAATGTAGTATATTTTAATGTATCAAATGAGTTGGATAAATTTTATAAGTTACATGGTTCATAAAGGATACTTAGGAATATAGATGATTTCTAAATGGAAAGTTGAAATGAAAATATTTTGTATTTCTTAAGATATGATGCAGTTTGCTTTGGGAATTAAATCTTGTTGTTAGTTTACTTAATGGATTTGAATGAATCATGCATTTAAATGAAAAGGGAACCTTGGAAGGAATCTAAGTTAAAGTTTTGATTACATAATTCTTTTTAAAAGTTCAAAATTTTTCCATAAATTATTACTTAGGTTTTCTTTACCAAAGAGAATCTTTGTTCTCTTCCCCGGTTCCCTTGCGGGGCATGACACAAACTTTATCCTTAATCTCAAAATCATATCAATATCTAGTTGATCAATTTTAGTCGGATGTTCTTATAATTTAATGTTTTCATCCATACTCGGTTGATATAGAAATGCATCAAGGATCACTAGCAGAACTAGCTCAATTAATACTATTAGTCAGTATATACTGCACTGGCTCGGTGTATACAAAATTCTTCAATTATCGACCACATTTACATGTTCAATTTCAGATCTCTTCTTCATAATAGATTAATATAACATTCTCAAGTCAACAATATAAAGCCATAGACTCATCAATAAGTTACCCAATGTTTACCTTATCCTTATTTGTCATATCCATCTTTTTCTCATGTAGATATCTTAGTTCTTCATCTTTTCTTCCTTCAACAGATGTTTAGATGTTTGTAACTAACATGATAAGTACTGTCAAGACTAGTTGACATCAATGGCAACATATTGTCTGATTTAATCATCTTACATATCATTTTAGTACTTGGTGATCTCTAATCACTGTTTCTTCAGTTCATTCAGATATTCAATCAGTTGTGGTTCATCAATCTCTCCCTTTGGCATTGATGGAAACACAAGCAATATGAAAAATATTCCATACACATACCAAACATGTATTCTACAACTATGTAAGTAAATGTTGTAGCTCGGTAAGCTCAAATTTGATATGTTTAATCACTACAAAGAATAACAACATTACAAGTGCAGACTCTCCCTATGGATTTGATCTTTTTAGTTCTCAGATTCCCTTTTTTCTCAGCAACAAATATGTCTCTCCCTTTCTTTGTGTTCTCATTAACTAATTTTACATATTCATTCTCTCTTCCTTTGACAATAATGCTGAAGAAAATATAAAAATAGCTCTTCAATAGCCAAGTAATTCCTCCGTTATTTGGTTAATATCATGTACCTTCAGTGTACAAATAAACAAATTTATGTTCCAGCTTCTACAATCTTTCAAAACCTTAGACAAAATCCAAAGTGTGAGCTATGTGCATCAACATGAATGATCTTCTAATAAGTATAGGTTAATGCAACCTCCAGATCACCTTAGTGACCAGTAGATAGGGGACGGATCACAAGTCTAGTCCTTAAATACTCAAATTTGTCTTTTGGTAATGGTTTAGTGAAGATATCAACAAGTTATTCCTTGATGTCACAAATTCTAGTTTCACCTACTTCTCTTGAACTTGTTCTCTCAAGTAGTGATACTTAATGGATATGTGATTTGTTTAAGAATGCATCACATGATTCTTAGAAATATTTATAGCACTAGTGTTGTCACAATATATAATCACTAGATCATTAATTACCTCATTCATTCCTTCCAACACTTGTCTGATCCAAGTAGTATTTGAAGAATTTTCAGCAACAACAACATACTCCGCTTTAACAATAGATTGAGTAATGCATGCTTGTTTCTTTCTAATCCAAGTCACAAGCCTTTTTCCTAAAAAAAATTCTCCACTAGTTGTGCTCTTCTGGTCATCTATGTTTCCAGCCCAATCTACATCGGTGTAAACTCTAAGTTCAAAGTTTCCTTCAAATGTATAACACAATCCATAGTCTTTTGTTTTCTTCAATTATCTCAAGATTCTTTCCACTACAATCATATGTGAATCTTTAGGATTGGTAGAAAATCTAGCCACAATCCCCACTGCATGTGCAATATTAGGCCTACTGTGTATTTCATACATCAGTTTAGGAATCATAGATTAGTACAGATTCTAATTTACTTCTCCAAATTCATCATCTTTTGTCAATTTAAAGCCAGTTACCATAGTTGTTCCCACTGGTTTAGCATCTTCCATGCCAAAAGTTTTCAATACTTCTTGAATGTATTTTGATTGAATGATGAAAATCCCATCTTTCTATTGTATAACTTGAAAACCTAGAAAGAATTTAATCTCTCCAAACATAGACATCTCAAATTCTTGTCTCATGTCATCAGCAAAATATTTGCAAATTAGATCTTGTTCTCCAAAGATTATATCATCAACAAATATCTTAGCAATCAAAATGTTATCATCAGATCCTCCTTTTATGTACAAATTATTGTTTTCACTAGTTCTTACAAAACCAATACTTATAAGATAAGCATGTAATCTTTCATACCATGCCCTCGGTGCTTGCTTCAATCCATACAAGGCTTTGTGTAATCTACATATCATGTCTTTCTGATTCAGATCAATAAACCCTTCTGGTTGTTCTATGTAGACCTCATCCTCAATAATTCCATTCAGAAATGTTGATTTCACATCCATTTGATAGACATTAAATCTCTTATGTTTAGCATAATCAAGTAATATTTGAACTCCTTCTAGTCTAGCAACTGGTGCAAAGGTTTCACCATAATCAATACCTTCTTCTTGTGCATATCCTTTGCAAACAAGTCTTGCCTTGTTCCTTGTAACTTCTCCATTTTCATTTAGCTTATTCCTGAAAATCCACTTAGTACCAATAACATTTTTATCCTTTGGTCTAGGCACTAAAGTCCATGTCATTCTTTTCAATTTGTTCAATTTCCTCATTCATAGCATTGATCCATTCCTCATTTTCAAGTGCATCCCTAACATTCTTAGGTTCAAAATCACAAACTAAGCATGTCTTTTGTCTTAACTTACTTCAGCTCATCATGCCATCTTGCATATCTCCAATGATTTGGTTCTCAGTATGATGTCTTCTAACAAATCTTGCTAGCACTTGATCTCTCCTCTGCTCATCATTCTGTTTAGGTACATTTTCTTGCCCGGTAGCTTCTTCCTAATTCTCAATTTCCATTTGTTGATTCTTGGTAGCATTTTCCTGATGCTTGGTAGATTCAGCCCATGGCTTCAGTAGGTACTCTGGATCTTCAACATAAGTAAACCTACAATAATCTTCTAGCTCCTTCATGCGTTCTTCTTCATTCTTTTCAGCAAAATCATCAACTCTGACATTAGTACTCTCTATCATCTTATTAGTAACCTTATCCAAACATTTGTAAGATTTACTCCTAGTAGAATAACCTAAGAATAAACCTTCATCACCTTTAGAGTCAAATTTTCCATTCCTATCATCTTTCAGAATATAACACTTACTACCAAAGATTATGAAATAACTTACAATCGGTGTGTATCCAAACCATAACTCGTAAGGTGTCTTGTTTGTGTTTTTCTTCATTTGAACTTGGTTAAGAACATATACTACTATGCTCACTACCTCTCTCCAGTACATCTGTGCAACATTTTTCTCAATCATCAATGTTCTAGCACAGTTAACAATGGATCAGTTTCTCCTTTCAGCAATTCCATTCTACTGTGGTGTTCTAGGTGCAGAAACAAATTCACCTGTTCTATTAGACCTTAATCATTTCAATTCTTTTCCAGTTTCTTTCTCAACTTTAGCCTTATACCATCTAAATAGTTTGAATGCCTCATATTTTTCTTTCAAGAACATAACAGTCATCAATCTAGTATAGTCATCAACAAACAAAATAAAGTATCTATCACCATAGTAGCTTTGAGTTCTCATGGGACCACATAAGTCAGTGTGAACCAGCTCCAAAATTCCTTTAGATGAGTAGTCCTTACTTTTAAAACTAGATTTTGTCATCTTCCCTTTTTGACATTGATGGCACATAACATGATTAGGTTTGGTTAGACTAGGAAATCCTCTAACTTTTCTCTTTCTATTGATCTTAATCATGTTATCAAAATTTACATGACATAACCTCTTATGCCATAACCATGCATCTTCATTTTTCACCAGTAAACAAGAAGTCTCAACATTGTCAAGATAAAATAAATTACCTTTTGATTGTCCACTTGTTCCGACAAGCTTTCCATTTTCATCATATATTTTCACCTTCTTGTTCTCAAATGCAACTTGGTGACTTGAGTTATTTAGTTGTGCTACACTTAACAAATTGTATTCATTCCTTCTACCCAGTATGCATTATCACATCTAATTTTATCATTCAATAGAATAGATCCTTTTCCTTTAACCATGCAAGGTGTGTCATTTCCCATTTTCACTAAACCTCTATTATAATGCTCAAGATGATCAAACTTATCTTCATCACCAGTTATGTGATGTGTACAACCACTATCAATGATCCAAGTATTATTCTTACTAACTTTAGAAATAAGTGATGTTTCTACGTACCTTTCATCCTCTTTTGAATCATCTTTCATTGCAACAAACACCACCTCAATATTATCATCAGTGTTGGTGTCAGAGTCATCTTCCTTAGCAAAGTAACATGCCTTTTTTCCCTTATCTTTGTGATCTCAATTGTCTCTATTGTAGTGTCGGTAGCCACTATTGTTTCATCTTCCATACTTCCCATCACCAGATCGGTCTCTGTCTTTATCATCCTCTTTCCCATTAGGACATCTTGCAGTAATATGGCCAACTTCTTTGCAATTAAAACAAGCTAAAGATAAATTTCCCTTATATCTACCTTTACCTTTCTGAAGTCTCTAGGCCATGAGTGCTTCAAGTTCATCAAGCTCATCATCAACATTACTATCACTTTCATTCCTTATAGTATGCTTACTACTAGATTTACCAATCTTCAAAGAAGACATAAAAGCAAACTCAACACTCAGTACAACACTATTATCAAAATTGTTCAACTCAAAACTTGTTAACTTTCTAATCAAACTGTCATGAGTAAGAGTGCTATTAGGTGCAAACCTCATTTTATGAATAGCATATATTCTGATTGCATAGATAGGAAACAAGGTTCTTAGTATTTTACTTACCACTGTGTCCTTAGAAATGATACCACCAGCTCCTTGGATAGCATTAACTACCTCTTTCATTTAGTTTGTGTACTATATAATATTCTCTCCTTCCTTCATCTTCATGTCATCAAATCTACTTCTCAAGATTTCAGCTCTAGCTCTCATCACATTCATATCACCACCATAAACTAGAGCAAGTTTATCCCACATTTCCTTTGCAGTAGTGCAATTCTTGACATCCTCAAATTCAGCATCAGATAGAGCAAAAAAAATCTCTATCATAGTAATATTGTGTTCATATCGGTCTCTCAAATAATCAAGAGTCAAGGTCAAACCGTCGGTTGTATGTAACCATTATCAAGTAGAGGTATAGAAGATTCACCAATTCTAGATATGTGAAGTCTCATCCAACTTTTCCATGTAGTAAAGTTGTCCTTGTTCAGCTTCAACACTTCCCTCTTATACATCTTGTAATATTTATACTCAAATCCTTAAAAATTTCTTCCAAGCAACCAATATGCTCTAATACCAATTGTTAGAATAACTAAGAGGGGGCATGAATCAGTTAGATCAGTTATCCTACAGTCCCAAATACAAAGATGTACTCCACAAAAAAATTCAACTAGATTATGCAACTTGGTAACACAAAATATCAATCTGTCTGTTCACTTTACTGATTACTAGTAATTAATTAACTGTGATTACCAACCAAATCAACTATGCAATATGTAAAGTATGATAGAAAAACAATCATCACAAATAACACATAACAAAATGGTTTAATGTGGAAACCATGTTAAGGGAAAAACCACCTGGAATCGGTAACCCAAAATAATTGACTCTTCTGAAGTGAGCTCGGTGAAGAGCCAACCCTATTAAAGGTTACAATGCACATTGTTAGGTGTGACCTGGTTAGAGGATTTATCACTAACAATTAAATTTTGACCAGTATTCACTATGGGGTCAACAAGATAACATTGTACATTCTTTGAATGACATGGGGAATAATATAAGATAGTTAAGTCCACTTGGTTAAGATATTTTTTGAATCAATGGTTAAACTGATATAGTAATGTCCTGATTCATATACAACTCAATTTGCATATATTCAGAACTATGCTAAGCCCATACAAATCCTCTGATCATTAATAAATTCACTTCCTCAATATATTTTAACTTACTTTCACTCAGTAAATATTTCTCTGATGCTCGGTAAACTCTGCAGCTCAATTCTTTCAATAACCAGCCTGATTAGGCATGCATGAATAGTCTTCAGGAAAATTCTCTATAATTTGCTTCTTTTGGCATGTTTCAATAATGAAACTCATATCTCTTATATAGACAAGTAAATCATTTTCATATCATCCATTAGATTTTTCCACTTAATCTCCATCCATTTTGCCTCTTAAACCTTCCTCGACATATGTGTCCATATCACATTTCAATCTCATCCTTTAGATCTTCTCCAAATTTTTTCAGTCATGGATCTCATAACAAACTTTATCCTTAATTTTGAAATCATATCAATATCCAGCTCATTAATTTCAGTCAGCTATTCTTAGCATTTAATATTTTCATCCATACTCGGTTGATATAGAAATGTGTCAGCGATCACTAGTAGAACTAGCTCGGCTAATACTGTCAGTCGGTATACATGACTGCACTGGCTCGGTGTATACATAAATCTTCAATTACCGACCACATTTACACATTCAATTTCAGATCTCTTCTTCATAATAGATTAATGTAACATGCTCATGTTAACAATATAAATCCATAGACTCATCAATAAGTTACCCAATGTTTACTGTATCCTTATCTGTCATATCCATCTTTTTCACATGTAGATATCTCAGTTCTTCATCTTTTCTTCCTTCAATAGATGTTTAGATCTTTGTAACTAACATGATAAGTACTATCAAGACTAGTTGACATCAATGAAAACATATTGACTGATTTAATCATCTTATATATCATTTCACTACTCGGTGATCTCTAATCATTGTTTCTTTAGTTCATTCAGATATTCAATTAGTTGTAGTTCATCAGTATGAACCAACTCCAAAATATCATTAGAAGTATAGGTTTTTCACTTGAAACTAGATTTAGTCATTTTTCCTAATTGACATTTCTTATATATTACATTTTTAGGTTTCTTCAATCTTGGTAATCATCCAACTCTTGTCATCTTACTGATACTTACCAAATTATCAAAGTTCACATGACACAACCTCTTATGCCATAACCATATATCATCAAATTGTGTAAACAAACATGTTTCTTTAGATAAATCTAGATAGAAAAAATTGCCTCTTTCCTATTCTCCACTTCCAATTAGTTCACCAGTGGTATCAAATATTTTAGCCTTTTTGTGATGAAACTCAACTCGGTAACTTGAGCTATTCAACTATGCAACACTCAACAAAATACAATTAAGATCTTCAACCCAATAAGCATCGTCACATCTGATCTTATTTGTCAATTTTATTGATCCTTTTCCTTTTATAAGACATGGTGCATCATTACTAAACTTAACACTACTCCCTTTGTCATGATTTAATATTTCAAACTTACTTTTATCACCAGTCATGTGATGTGAGAAACCACTATCAATTATCCATTTGTCACCTTTACTCATATATGAAATAAGTGCAGCTTTCTCATCTTCATCAGAATCATCTTTCATAGCAACATAAACAACTTCTACATCATGATCATTAGATTTACTAGATTCACTGTCAATTTCTTCTTCAACAATATAACAATACTTCTTACCTTTGTCCTTGTATTCCTTATTCTTTCTGTAATCTCTATCATCCCTTTTGTTGTTGTACCAGCTTTCTCTTCTTTCATCCTTTTCATTCCTTTCAAGACATGTTGTTGCAATATGACCAACTTTGTTGCATGAAAAATAGATTATAAGAAGTTTACCTTTGAATTTTCCTTTTCCTCTTGGTAGCCTTCTGGCCATGAGTACCTCAAGATCATCCAGATCATCACCAAAAGTGTCACTGTCAAAGTTCACATGTTTCTCTTTTCCTTTCTTAGATGTGTGAAGAGTCATTTGTGACTTAAATGTAGATTCAATAGCATGAGGGGTGAAGTTGTCAAAATTTGACATTCAAAAGAAGTAAGTCTACTAACTAGACCCTCCAAAGTCTAGTTACTACTAGGTGCACATCTTAGTTCTTGTATAGAAGAAACTCTAATAGCGTAAAAAGGAAGTAGCGTTCTCAATACCTTGCTAATAACAGTTTCATCATCAATGATTCCATTTTCTCATTTAATAGCATTGACAACTTCTTTAATTCTGCCAAAATATTTCACAATAGTTTCACCTTCTTGTATTTTTATTTCATCAAAATTACCTCTCAAACTTTCAGATTTGGCTCTTAGTACATTTGTGTCACCTCCATAGATACAAGCCAGTGTGTCCCATATTTTCTTTACAAAAGTGTAGTCCTTAATGTCTTCAAATTCAGGATAGCTTAGGGTTGATGCAATTTCCAACATTTCCTGATTATGTTCTTGTTTCTCCTTCATCTCTTGAGCTATCATAGGTGTAGCTGCTAGTACATAGTCATGTTCCATAAAATGTCTCGCTAAATCACCAATACTAGCTAGGTGTAGCTTTATCTAAAAATTTCATTCAAGGAAGCTCTCCTTGTTCAACTTTGGTACCTCTTTTTTGTACATCTTGATCTTTAGCTTCAAGTACCTTCAAACTTTTTCCTTACAAGTACCAATAGCTCTGACACCGTTTGTTAGAATGATTTTAGAATAACTGAGAGGGGGGGGTGAATCAGTTATCCTCAGGTCTTGATGTACCAATTGAACTTTAAAGTACTTCAACAAACTTAGATCTATTCAGCATTCAAGTCGGTCTCTATAGAATATATAAGTAACATAAAACTTGCAGTCCACTATCCAAAAGTAATTAAATTATAGAATGTAAAACTCTTAACAACATTCACATCAAATAACATTCATACAAGTATAACACCAGGATTTAATGTAGAAACCCAATTTGGGAAAAACCACAAGTGAGCTTTGTGAGGAGCCAACCCTATTAAAGGTTACAATACACACTGCTAGGTGTGACCCTGTTAAAGGATTTAATCACCTTGTTAGGAGTGGCCTGGTTAGAGGGCTTAGGAATATTCCATTAGAATGTCATCATGATTAAAGGGTTTACAAATGATTGTTAGGTCAACCTTGATTAAAGGATTTTGATTGATACAATGGTTAGAAAGTAACACTAGGTTCTGATTTGAAATATACAACTCACTTTGCAAATACAGACCCAATAAACTCATATGTTGATTTACTGACTATCCTTCATTGTCATCTCCAACTTTGATTTTCTCGAAAATACCTTCAAACAATCACCTAAAATTTTCTTAGCTCTTCATAGCTTCTTCTTTAGCCTTCTTAGATTTTTCCAATCAATAACATCAACCTTCCATCTATATTCACAACCTAAAACTAGGTAATCCTTATACCTTCTTGATAGGTAGATTAATATTTTTCCGCTTAATCATCTCCTTAGATCTGAGGTTTAGCTCAAATTCATCGAATCCTTCCATCATTTTGTTCTTCTTTTCCTTATAGATACTTCTCAAAAATTCTTCTTGAATCCATAAGAAAATGGTTTACCATGCATTGAATGCTTTTGGTCCTTCATCCTTATCTTCAACAGATTTTCCAAATCCAAAGAATTCAATTATGTCGACTGGGTGTCTTAATTCCTTCACAAACTGTAAATTAGTGTCACTCGACCAATATGGTGTTCTTCTACTCGGTCATCACTAAAATTGTCTTCTCAGAGATCACTATCTTCACTCAGTTAATTCTCTTACGCTTAGCAATTTTTGATGCTCGATCAATATTAAAATTTTCTCGGCTTATACTAGCACTTAGTCAACACTAGCATCACTTGGCTTACGCTAAATTTCTTCTCTTTTTCTCAGTTAAGCCTATGCTTCTAGAATTTCTTTCATCATGTTGCTTCTAAGCTTCAAATCAACTAACTTCTTTAATAAGTGTTATAGATAAATAACTCATTACCTTTCCAATGTGCTAACTAATCAAATACCCATTGTAGTTTCCCATAACTCAACCTTTCCACTAGGTCTTCTTGGTATCTCTTCTTTTAAAATTCTCTTCATCAATCAAAAGATATGGTACTCTATTAGATAGCAACTATCTCACTAGTTAAGGTTTGACATCAATGACAATATAACAATGTTTTCAATTGTACTTTCCAACTATAAATACATACATACATACATACATACATACATACATACATACATACATATATATATATATATATATATATATATACACATATACATATATAGATATATATCTCTGTGTGTGTGTGTGTGTGTGTGTGTGTGTGCAGTTGAAAATGGTCAACCAAAGCTAAGGAGCTAGGAATAGATGGCTCACCAAATTGGTTTGTTTGTATATTAGTAGAAATGTCAAGCCAAAGGCTCACCCTCATACAAATCATATTATCACAACCCAAATAGGTTGTAGGGGTGTTAATGCAAGATCCAAATGTGAGTTAAGGAATTGAAGAACACTTTCCCTTTTATGTGTTGTTAATGTATCTGTGATGTAAATGTGTATGATAAGATGTGTAAAAGGAATTAATACTATAATAAATGAAATAATAACTAACAATATGTTATATCAAATCTAAGACCTAAAATTAAATGCAAGATTAAAAGATAAGGAATGAACTCACCTTGAAGCTAGGATAAAAGCATTTTACTTTAGATCTAGTTTTGATTGTCGTAGAGCTATCAAAATTAGAATTGGTTTTGGATCTTGAACCTTGACAGTTGTAAGTTCTAACTATGAAATTTTTAGATCCAAAGGGATATGTCGACTAAAATCAACCTATTCCAATAAATTTGACCTAGTCCTGGAGACTCTGAATCTGATGAAATCTATGAAGGACCTCCAATTGGTTCAGTAATTCTCAAAATCTGGATTTGAAACTCGTAAAACTTGTTCCTCTACACAAGAAGAAGGAGAAAAGGTTGTGGAAAGGGGATTTCCATGGTCAATCTCCTCTAAAGGAATCAACCCTGAAATGAAATAGAAATTGGATAAGGAAAAGTGTTGTAAACAAACTAAATGTAAGTATTCACCTTGCATGAAAAACCCTCATGGATGGATGTTAAGATCCGATAAAACCACATAGATGTTTGTAAATAATATAAGATCAAGGATGTCTTAAAAAATGTAATGGATCTAAACTTTCCAATCCTAGGTCATGAATGAATGTATGCTTGTGAATCTTCTTGCTAGCTTGAGAATTCCTCTACTTGGCCATTGGAGAGAAACATGCATCAACTAGGGAAGATTTCCTTTTCATGAATGGATCTTGAAGAGATGGAGACTTGGAGATCTTCAATGGGTGCTTGCCTTAAAACATTGAATCCACCACTTCAGTTGCACAACTTGAAACCTTTCATCCAGTACTTGAAATATTTTTTTCTTGCATATATATAGCTTGCACAAAGATTGGATGCCATAATGAGAGGATTTGATGTCCTTTTATACTCATTTTGGGATTCAATATTGTCAGACTGACCACAAATAAAGATGGGGCAAGGCCAACTTGGGTCAACCTTAAATTCAATTCCCAAGGACAAGGTCAACTTGGGTCAACCTTGTCTAGGTAAAATCTTACTTAGGTTGACCTATTCTCAATATTGTTAATTTCAAAGTGGATCTAGAGCTTGGGAAGTGTGAAAAGTTTTGGGGGAAAAAAATGAAAGATGTAGGAAATCAAGCATAAAGACATTCAAATCTTAAATTCACTAAAATGGGATCTAATAGGTTCTAAATACACCAATTAATGGGTTCTAACTTTTTAGGATGATACATTTATCCCCTACTTTAGTTGGAGTATGAGACAAGCTCATTCTCATGGTAAAGTAGATGAAATGCAAAGGATGATCTCATCAAGGTCAAGGAGGCAAGAAAACATTAATCACCCAAGTGACTTAAGTCCTTGCCAAATCTAAAACCAAAATAAGAGAGACAACACTAGAGAGAGAGAGATTACCCTAGCACAGTAAAAAAATTCATACCATGATCCACACCAAGAAAGAACCACAAAAGATGACATTGAAAGTTCTATAAAGATGTGTTATGCTAGTTCGATCTATCAAGGGCATGTCCTTAAGGAAAGTGTATCCAATAAGGGATCCATAAAATTATGATCTAAACTAAGGGAAAGGTAAGCTTCATTAGGGATCGAAAGGAGAAAGAGTATATATCCTTAAGGAAAGTGCATCCATTACGAGATCCAAGAGGAGGTTAGTCAAAGGACCATGCAAAGTAGAATTGAATCTGTGTGTGTGTGTGTATGTGCAAAATGTGAAACATAGAGTAGAGTGTATGTCCCCATGTTAAAAAAAATTACAAATGCCTTATCAAGAGTAATGACTTTAATGGAGCCTACATGGATCCACACGAAAAATTTCCATTGTGAGATGCCCCCAAGAAATGACAATTAATCAAGGGAAATGAGCACATGACAAAAGAGAGAATGAAAGGGATCTACTAACTTTGGGGTCATCATGATCATATGATAATATGCGAGATATTTAGCCAAAATGAAATATCATCATCCCCTAAAGGTAGTAGAATAAAAAAAACAATACAAGAAAAGAATGTAAGAGCTATGAAGAAGAGTCATTTTGGGCTTGAATCATGGAGACCAAAAATAATAGGTAACTACCATTTTTCATCATCCCAAGTAGAAAACACAAAGTCACATTTATGAACAATGGCACAAGTACAACATAACATGTAATAATATATAAAATAAGAGACATGCAAATAGATACATTTTATGAAATTTTGATTCCTTTGTCACCTTGCACCAATGGAGAAAAAGGGGTCATTTTAAAAAATCTAAACAAAATAGATAACAAGAAGTGCCTCATGGGGAAAGCACATTACAACATACAAACACACATAATCCACCACACAAGAGGAGATAATGAAGCATATTTCATGTCCCCCATCTCAGTCTATAATGTTTTGGGAAGGTGGGAAACTTGTAAGAGGAGAAACATCAAGCACATTAGATGGAATAATAGACAGTTACTGTGCAAGATAGGTCACTTTATCCTATGAAGATAGGTCACTTTTTTTGTCCCTGGGATTGATAGATAACTATTGTGAAAGTGTATCTTGTAAATCATGATTGATGTCAATAGTCTCATAGTCATAAGAATCACTAGCATGAATATCATTGTTAGCATCAAAAACATCATCATCAAGAGTATCTTCTTCATCCAGATTATTTGCAATAGAATATAAGATATGAATAGCATTGCCATGTTTGTTTATTTTAATCTTGTTTGAATTCACTTCCTTTGTGGGATCAAGCATGCGTTGGTCAAAGGAAAGAAAAGCATGAGGAGGTGTATGATGGAAAATAATGTTTTGAGGAGTGCTTTGACAAGCTCTAGCATGAATCTTATAATGATGATCATGAGAAAGATAGTTTCATTTAGTTTTGCTAGGAATTTGGTTTCAACTAGGATCAATCAACATCGGGTCCTTTTATTCCTTACGAGAAAGAATAGAAGGAACCACATTAGTTTGAGAGATGGTTTGAGAAGTATGTGTATAAATAATAGGAAGATGAGGTATAGGTGGTGTAGGAAGAAGTCCACATCTAGGATCATCCTTAGGTTTTCTAAGTTCACAAATCTTGCAGACCTTATAGGCTTGGTATGATTTTAAGATATTTTAGGGCATATTTGACTTAGTTGAGACATGGAAGGCCAAAAGAAATCAAGGTAAATTGAGTCTCGAGGCACAAAGATCTGATAAAGACTATGGTTAATAGTCATGATTTCTCCCTTATGAGAAAATTTAAGGCATTTATGAATAGGAGAAACCACAAATTTCTTGGGGGTGAGCCAAGTAAGACCAAGTTTGACTTGGAATTGTTCAGAAGTTCGAATGACAATGAAGGTAGAATTTACAATTTTACTACCAAATTCAATAGGGAATGAAATGGAACCATGGGAAGGATAAAGAAAATCATTGAAAGTTTAGATCATAACATCAAATTTATCATAGAAGTTACATTGCAATCCTTTACTATAGAGATGTTCTTCATTTATCACATTCACCAAACAAGTGGGATCAATAATGACACCATAAGAAGGAAGTCCATCAACCCTTGTAACAATGTATAGGGGACCAAGTGATTTAATTATCTTAGAAAATTCAAAGGTAATGCATAGTTGAGGTGAAGGTTTAGGTTTAGGTTTGGGTTTCTGAAATTGATTGACCACATGATTAGCTTCATCAATTTTGTTATTGTAGTTAATGCAAAAAGAAGAAGAAGGTTGGATTTGGTAAATGGTATTGTTTGAATGGGATGGAAAAGGATTGGTATAGATTTGTAAGTTTTGGTTAGGAGGTGATATGTATTTATTCCCATTTATATTTTCACCTTCCATAGATATAGCATTAGAATCAATAAGGTCTTGAATTATAGTTTTCAATTGGTAACACCTCTTGGTATCATGGCCAGGTTGATGATGGTATTTCCATAAATATTTGTGATAAAATTATTTGGATTTAGGTGTAGATAGATCAATGGTTTTCATAGGATGAAGTGTTAACACATTATCATTAATTAACTTTAACATCACATTATGAAAATATTCTTAAAGCTTTGTAAAATCATGAGAAGGTTTAAAAATGGATGACAAAGGAGTCACACCTTTGGATTCTATTGCCACTTTCTCATCAACGGTGTTGGATGAGAATTTGATGAAGGTTTTCAATTTATAAAACTTGTTGAAACTAGATGTGGAATCACTATTATCAACAACAATAGGATCTATTGGAGTGGTGCTCTCAAATTGAATCACTTGTAGTTGATCACGATGAAGTACTGCACACAATTGAGAAAAGGAAGATAATTAAAAAAGAAGAATCTTATCTCTAATGTATTTTTTAAATTAGCAATAAAAATGAATTTCACATCAACATATGGAACAAGATAATAAATATGAACATAAAATTCTTAAATCTACCGATGAACTCACTAAATTTTTCTTTAACTCCTTATTTACAATGCATCAAACCAATCAAAGAAATTTGAGGACCAATGTTGTTTTGAAATTGTTGAATGAAAGTATTAGTGAGATTATGAAA
Source organism: Chamaecyparis obtusa (assembly GCA_027943335.1). Taxonomy (NCBI): domain Eukaryota; kingdom Viridiplantae; phylum Streptophyta; class Pinopsida; order Cupressales; family Cupressaceae; genus Chamaecyparis; species Chamaecyparis obtusa. The sequence goes on from BSBK01007079.1 coordinate 902,968, forward strand.
GGAATAAATGGAATAAGGAGGAAAATAACAATACCATTTCAAGGCTTTGTCTCAAATGGTTATAGTAAACAAATTTTCCATGATCCTATGATCATGAGAGAAGTCACTACACAAGATTTGAAGTCTTAACATGAGTCAAAGGATCACCCCTACCATTATAGGTCTCAAGACGAGGAATCTCAATATTTTTCAGGATAAAAGCACAAATGATATCCAAAGAAAAAGGACTTGCAATATCACAAGTAGGGATTTCAAACTTTGACTGAGTCATGGAGACATTTTGTTGTTGCATAGAAGATGCAGTTTGAGCCAAGCTATTAACGGTAGAATTGGTAGAAGAAATGGTGGGAGGAGAAACATGAGAAATGTTAGGAATATTGTTTGAAATGGAATCCTATGTTTGAATAGTAAAAAGGGACATTATACTAAGTGTACATGGATGAAGGAAATGAAACACATGGAACACTTGAAGGAAGACAAGTAAGAATAGGACTAGGAAGACTCACATGCACAGGATTGGAATTTTGGAGTGAAGTTGTTATGATAGGTGGAGTAAAAGTGGACACACTAGGAATGGAAGTAGAGATAGGAATGTTACTCCTAAAGATAATTAATTGTTTTCATTAGTATCATTCAGTCATATAATTGTTAAAGGAGACAAGATAGGACATGCGGTCAATATACAGAGCCTAGACACTGAAAAAATACAAGGCAGATCAATAAGTTAATTGAATACAGCTTTGACTAAGCACTCTTACCGAGCCAGATGATCACTAAGTACCAAGCATAGTAGTCACCAAGAATTCATATGAACTAAGCACCAGTAAATTAATGAGTGATGAATTCATTATACACTGAGTGAAACAGGAAAATGAATTAGCAGTTTAGAATGGCAAAAACAACAAGGAAAACAATTTACACCGATTAGAAAATGGTTTACCAAGATTGAGACAAAATTTAATATGGATGTAATCATTAAACTATTGATGATTCCTATCCAATGTTGATCTAGGCTATTCATTTCTACCATTGATATTAGGTTTTCTAAGATAGTGTCTAAACCCTAATTAGGTCAAGATTACTTTGATATAAAATTTGTAAGGATGTCATTTTTAAAAGTATCACCACACATGTTGTAGCCACTACATTGGAAGACATCTGAAGATCAGATAGGGTTATGATTGACAAGCATTAACAGAACATTCAATTTATCAAAAATAAAGGGCTACCAAGAAGTATACAGTGAAGAGATCAATCACATTAAAGTGATAAGAGATAAGTACTTTACAGATATGAATCAGGCATGTTAAGTTTCCATTTATAGATCAATCCTACTATTACTCTTTAACCATTTTAGAAGACTTTAAATCTCTTAACAAAGTGAACTTAATGGTTCTTTTGTAAATCTCTAAACTGAGTGCACACTTCATTGTATTGTTAAAATCCTCTAACTAGGTAGAACTAGTTGATCTCATTGTTACTCCTAACATGGTAAGATCACCAGAAGTGATCAAAATATTTGTAGCCTTAATCGAAATACTTTTTTATTGCAGTAGTAAATATTTTTGGGTGTCAGCCCCACCACAATTTTTACCTTCTAACAAGGGTTTTTGCGATACCAAAATACTTGATTTATGTGTATGAAGTTTCATGATTGGTTTATTGATTATATTACATGCATTTACATTTCAGTTATGTTTTGGATGTATGTTAAATGTAATTAATATAGTCGGTTAGTGATATTCATATTTACAAAGAGTCATTTTGCAAAGTTTTCAAGGTTCTGATTCACCCCTCCCCTCTTAGTACACATCTTTCCATAATTCCAACAATTGGTATTAGAGCTAGTTCTCTTGTTTTGGAAGTTTAATCATCAAACAGAAAAGATCTTAAGCATGGAAATGTATAAGATTGATAAGACTATTGAGAATCATAAATTGTAGATGTAGATCTACATTGAATATTTCAAGGAAGCCAATTAAGATAAATTGAGAGTGTTACTGGTCAAAAGAAAGGATAAGAATTTTTGGTATAATGAGATTGATTATCATGTAGAATAGATAGATGATCCATTTGAGGCATCTAGATTTGGATCTGGTAGCATATATGATGCATCTAAAGGAACCATATCAAATCTATCTAAAAATAATCAACATCTTACTAAACAAGTGAAAGCACTTCATTTTGGTCAAGAGACAAATGGTTAGAATGATTGATGTCATGGACAATGCAAGACAATTTGAACAAGAAAGAAATTTGGCTATTGAAGATAGGAGGCAAATGAATGAAAAAATGGAAGAAAAGGAATCTGAGATATTGAGACTCACTGAGCATCATTTTGAAATTTCCAATCAGATGGTTGTCATAAGTTAGGAAGTCAAGTGATTAAACAATGAGCTTACTAGGAAACTAGAAGACATTAGTGAATTGAGAGAAGAAAATGAAAGATTGAAGAATGAAGTAAAAATTCAACAATAACACAATGAGATGATTAAGAAAGCTGAAGAAAGTACTAAAATGATGGATGAATTCCTAAGTAGTCAAAGAAGACTTGACAACACTATTGGTTTAGGCTATAGCAAGTAGGGAGAGTCATCAAGACAAGTTGAACAGAAGAGTGCCTATGCAAATCCAAGGCCAAAGAAGCTATCATTATGGAAAGCTAGGCCACACATCAAATGTCTGTACAATAAAAGAAAAAGGTATGTCTGTACAATAAAAGAAAAAGGTATTCCTAAATCCACACCTAAATTTGATGGTTACTATTATAATTGTAATAAGTATGGACATCAAGCACATGAGTGTAGATCAAAGCTGAATAGATCACCTAAGAAGTTGTAGTGCCTCCCTCATTTTCCACCTTGCTCAAACATTCTGATGGTGAGGTTTCGACCTTCACACTCATTGAGTATGATCATGTTGCTCCCATGCGAGGGTAAACCACTAGGGGGATATGATTTTAACGTATATTTTTTATGCCATTCGTTAATGTGGAGACATTGGATGTGGTTTAAGATGGTATTCTGGTGATTCTTAGAGATAGGGATGACTCAACCTTGAGTTGCAGTGACTCTTCCTTGCATTATGTTTTATGATGGCATTGTGAGATTCACCTAGTTCATCTTTGTCTTGTGTTTATCAGGAGGTTATCATTGGGGTCATGACGGATTTATTGAGGGACCCTATCTCGATCCTATCATTGCATTTCTTTTATTTGTATTATAGACTCAGTATTTAGATACGCCATGTTGATGCATTATGGATTTATATTTTGATGGATAGAGGTTTGACCACACTCATTTGTGATGTACTCTTTTTCATGTTGCTTATGCACTCATGTCAATGTTTCTAGGATGCACTGTGTTTGCTTAAGGGCTAAATGAATTCAACTAATTTTCTTACTATAGAGAAATTGAATGCATGTTTTGAGGGGTTTGAATGGGAATCGGGAAATTTAAATTATAATGAGATGAGATGTAAATTCTAATGAATTAAATGTTTTTTTCCTTTTGTATGTAATTTCTAATAGAAAATGTAGTAGGAAAGGTGTGTAGAATCGTGAATTGAGTAGGTAGAATGTACCCTTAAGGAATATTGAAATGTTACAATTGGATATGAATGCTTACCAAAATGACCATTTGAATTTATATTAGGTTGAGATGTGAATTAATAGGAAGTTGATTTTAGGTCTTGATGTTAAGAAAGAGATTTTTGGGTATTATCCTTTGATTATGTTTCAAGAAATGTAATTCGAAGTGATTACAAAATCAATTGAAATATTAATATTTTCTTGATTATGAAAGGGATTTTGGGATGCTTGTGAATATTGTATTTCTAGTGATTTCATGGTGAAGGAAATTCTGAGTATTACACTTTGATGTTATATTAATGCGAAAAATATGAATAAGTTGAAATGTTGTATGTAAATGATTTAGGTTGTTTGTGATGGATGTGTTTCTTGGAATATCATGATATTGAAATTTAATAGATTTTGAGTAAATGCATTCTTGAGAAAAGTGAATTTCATATGATGTTGTGAAATGTAGTTAGATTTTATGATGATTTAGGAGATATTTCCATGCTTTGATTTTTAGGTCTTCATGATTATGATATTTGATGAATTATTTAATTTAGAATATTATGCTTTAGTTTCATGTGGATGCAAGAAATATTTATGTGAGATGATCATGATTAATGAATTAGGTTATTTGATATATATGTGTTCTTGAAATAACTTGTTTGAAATTAAGAAATGCATTCTTGAGATTAAGTGAATTGCATGTGATGTTGTGTAGATGCAATTAGATTATATAATGTATTTTTATGTGATTATTAATGATATATATATATATATATATATATATATATATATATATATATATATATATATATATATATATATATAGATATATATATCATCGATCTTTCAAGAGCTACTGATATTTCTATCTAGTGTATAGGAAATTGACCATGGAATTAAGTAAGAGGAAATTAAAGATGGATGCATGTGAAAATCTTGTAAAGCCAAGGTTAACTCCAAAAGGAGAAATAACCTTGTTGTTATGTACAATGTTGTAAAGTAATGTTCAAATGTATTATTTAAATTGTGTTTATTTTTTTTATATTTATGTCTACTTGGCATGCCATTGTGTAGTGATGTGTTGTAACTTTATGTGGTGTTAATTGACACATGTGTTGTGATTTGGCATGGCCAAGTGCATTGTTTATTAGTTGTCTTCCACCTTTGAGTCACCTTGTAGAATCCCAAGGTTAGGTATCTTGGTTGTTGAGCCTTGGGAGGGAATCTTATTTCAAATTTTCATGAGTCAACTCTTAGCTAACTTTTGAGAGGTTAAAAGTAGCCCTAGGGGTTAGTCATGGTTAAAATGAGATAACCCCATAGGTGTACCTTGGGTTGGTGGTCAAAATTTGACCAATAAGATGTTTTTAGCCCATTTTTGCCTCTTCTAAAAATGTATTTTTGGAAGGTGACGAATTTGGGAAGTGTGCCATGTTTTCTTCTCTTTGCAATTTTGAATTTTCCTCTTAATGTTGGAGACCAATCATCTTTGAGGTTAGGTAGGGTTTTCCTTTTTAGTGGGATGGAGAAAAATTTGGTGGGTTGATTTCCCACTCTCTAATTTTGGAGACTTCTAGTGAACTTAGCATGTTTTGGTGGACTTAGCAAGGGAGGATTGTAGGAAAGGGAGCTCTTCTCAAACCCTCTTGTCATAGCTTGGAGTAAGGTTGGTTGTATTGGAAACTACAATTGAAATTGCTTAGGTTTGAAAATATCACCCTAACCCAGGCATTAGAGTTCACATATATTTCATCCTAACAATGGAAACCTTCTTGAGTTATGGGTGGACTCTGATTAAGAAGGAGTCTCTGAGTTCTAGGTCGGTTCCTATTTGATTTGGAATATCACCTGAACTAAACTTTGGATGGGAAAAGGTAAGAAATAAATGCTTTTTAAAATTGAATAAAAAAAAGGGTGATACACCAAGATTGAACTCAGATTAACTTAGAATTTAAACAGGCATCCACAATACACATACTAATGAGATTCATATTGTCATTCATAGATCAACATATAGGCTAACTTAATTTCACTACTAGGGTATAAACCACAAATAATGATATTTCATTAACAAACATACAAGTTCTACACAAGGCTTGGATTTTGGTTACTTAGAGGAGGAAAAGGATGAATTCACTTCTCTTCGTTTACAAAAATATAAACACTAAATGCAGAATGATGAAAAGGACTGAATTCAATACTCACAATATGAGAAAATATGGATCACTTTCATTATTTTCCTCAAAAATCTGAAAATATGGGTTACAAAACATAAGCTAAGACACAAAGGAACAAAACGCTCACTAAGTCCTTCTCTACAAAATCTTGCGCCCCCTCAAACTGATTCAAAAATCAGTCTTATAGCCACCATAAGCCCTAAATTCAAAAATCATGACCCTCATTTTAAGCCCTAAAATCACTCCAATTTGGCCCCTAATTCTTGACAAAACCCCTAAAATAAGCATATGAAATACCACAGATCTAGCCCTAAATGTTGGTTTTTAAAGATAAGAATCTTTTTTACAAAATACCAACATTTACAAAAGCAAAAATTGAGATAAACTCAATATGCACCCAACCTATGCAAAATCTAAACTTAGACAAAACCTAAGTCTAAACTAATTGCAAATTGCAAAGGGTCGACATGACCACTAAGCAATTTGCCACCTATATGAAATATCTTGATGCAATGAGGTGGCATGTTGGGAATTTGAGCTCTCATTGTTTGTATAGGGCTGGAATTAATGCATTGAATATGCTTGTCAGTAGACTTTAGAAATCCCAAAGCTCTGTTTAACTTCTTGATTTTTGCAATATGCTTGTGTTATGGAAAAACATTAGGGAAAAAAACCCTAATTCATGGCGAAAAACTCTGCCAAAACTTTGACTAGAACCACTCCATTTCTCTTTTATTCATTTTTTATCATTGGATATGACTTGAGCCTTGAGCATGAAGCTTAGCTTTGTATGCTATGACTATGATGAAGCTCGGGCTGGAAACTGGGACAGTGGCAATGCTTGGAAAGAATCTTGGGCTCTGACTCTATTTAGATAGCAAGCTCGACTTTAGACTTTTGTTAAGATTATTTCATTGAGAGCTTGTGACATTTCTAAAGTTGAGCTTGAACCCTGACTGGAACTTGGCTTTGGGCATTTGACCTCTTTACATGGCATGAATCTCGAACATGGCTTGTAATACTAGAGTTGGGCTTTGAGATCTGGAAGTTTTACTTGTTCTTGAGCTGAAAGTTATGAAGAACTTAGACCTCTTTGCAAAATCTTCGAGCTTAAAGCTCAGGTTGTAAGTGATAGTGAGCTCGGCTTTGACCTTGTCTTGGGCTTTGATTTTTGAGTTTGAATCTTCTTATCTCCCTTTTTCCCAAATCATGAGCATGAACTCAGCTTGAATATTGTGAGCTTGGAGTCATGACCTCAAGTTAGACTTGGAAGAGTGAACTCGCTAACAATGAACACCATCATGAATCTCGGGCTGAGCTATGACTGGAAAATGAGGATGTAGCTCAGTCTAAGCTATGACTCAGGTTGTAACTTAGCATATTTTAGTCATAGCTTTAGACCGAGCCTCAAATAGCTAGATCTTGAAGCTAGACTTGAATTGTTGCAAGAAAACTCAGCTTAAAATGAAGATAAGTACAATGTCTTTTCCTTTCTTTAAATTTCCATTTGCTTTGTTGACTATTGTTGAAGCCGAGTTCATTATTACTGAACTTGCAAAGATTTTGGGCTTTATCACTTTGTTGTTTAAAATGGAAAACTGGTCATTATTATTTCATGGCTCAAATGCTCGAGATTTGTATGTGGTGTTTGTTGTCTTTAGATTCATTGTTTCAAGATTTTCTTGTCTTTCACTGACAACAGTGAACCTTGCTTGAACTAAATGCTATTGTTTTCTAAACACCAATCAGTTTAATTACTATTTTTTATACACCAATCATTTTACTTGTAACCCATCATTACCTTCAGCCGTGATTAGTACTCCATAAAACTTCCCTTCCATTAATCCTCAGCTCAGTTTTATTGAGTCCACTATTGACCTAGATAGTGACTCTTGTCATTAAACTTGTTCACTGTCACCCTTGCTGCTTGACTTTTATTATTCACCGATCATTTATTATATGTCTTCATCTTGGCTCATAATCACTGTAGATAGCTTGAGTTTTAACACTGTCATTTGATCTTGTCTTTATCTGCACTTTGTATACACTAGTCAATTGCTTCTAGTCATTTAAGCTTAGTTAACTTGGGGTTTTTATATCCACCAGTCATTCTTTAGCATTGTTTTGCTTCTTCTTCAGTTGCTCCTTCTTGGCTCGAATGGTGGAACTTTGTATACCAAGAGCTTACTGTAGATATATGTGATCTTCATATTTACTGGTGACATTGACCACTACTTGAAAATAAATACTGTTCACTAATGTACACCATTCATTACTTAATGTGTTCAACTCGGCTCAGTCTCCATTATAATTGCTACCATATGTTCAACTCGGGCATTATTGTTGAGTCCATTATTTGAGCTTTACCACCATGACTATGTCTGTTGCATTTGAACCTATCCTCTCTCAAAAACTGAGGCCACCATTTTTTATAATACTGTAAATAGTGACAATAAGATGTACAAAACACTTGAATGCAAAAAGAGATGGTCAAATTTTATGCTGTGATTTTCTTTTGTACACCTGTGACCATGGCTCTCTTTACTTGGTTGAACATGCTACCTAACTGTAACCAGTAACCTTGCAAAATATATTCCTTTGTATATTTCCCCTATGTATGAACATGAATCTTTTATTGATTTCAAATGCTTGCTTGATAATAACTAGTGGCTGACTAGTTTTAAATACTTGCTAAAAACAATGATAGTGAAATGGTGCTTATGATTTTTACTAAAATGAAATGCAACAAACTGTAAAAATATTTAGCTATTTTTTTAAGAGGTTCGAGCACAGGCTTGTGACACTCAGAAACACCAGAATGAAATTTGATGGAGTTCAAGCACGGGCTCGTGACAACCATCAAGACACCCTGTAAACATTCTTTAGCTCTTTGAAACATAATTCTTGAAGCATTTCTTCAACAATATACTCTGAATATGCACTTGTCTTTCACATTGTCATTTCATAATAGATCCTATAGCATTTAGCATTATCATATGGACATAGAATTTCAATAATATTGTTACCAGTCATTATCTTGTAGGATTTTGGCATTTATAGCATGGTTGTCTCTGTATCTTGTACTTGTGAATTCACTATTTTTGAAAGCACAAATTGTAGCATCTTTTAATGCACTTGACACTGCATCATTTTCTTTTGACTGTGATATGAAAACCAGTCAATTGAGCACTGCACTTTTACTCTATCAAGCTTAATAAGAACATCAAAATCATCTTGTTAGGTTAGTGAACATGATTAACACATTAGTTTTATGAAAATGCCAAAAATGGTGACATTTATGAATCAATACCAGTAAACCTATTGTGTTCACTAACCTAACAAGATCCTTTTGATTCTGAGAAAGGTTTCTCAGTCACAAGTACTGAGTCCCTTTAATTTAGATATCTAGTTTAAATATAAAAACAACATGCATAATGATGACCATAAATAGTAAAAGGTTTCATGAAAACATGTCCCTTTAATACAAATATCTTTCAGTTTATGTGGATGCACATTTACTTATTGCATTGAAATACTAGATAGATATGTAGCTTTGAAAGATTGATTGATGTATGATGTTTTGTTTAATGCATTTCTTAGATCCAACTAGATCTAACACATTTTTCTCTCTCATGATGTAGGATAACCCTAAAGACCCCTAGGAGATGAAGACCTAGACAATTGACCTCAGGACCTGATAGACAAACTAGCTAGCAATATGTAGATGACCTAAGGTAATGCATGGGATCCTACTCATACTTTAATCATGCTTTCTATTCTGCAAATTGTACTATTTATTGACATGAAATATGAAATATGAAAGAACATTTGTATATTACATTCAGTTTGAATGCACAATGTAATGATCAATTATGAATTTGAAAAATTTGAATATGATCAATACTAGAGTAAAATATAAAATTGGTATTGAATGCAATAATAAAATGTTAATCAACATCACCTGAAATGTAGTGTTGAATGGACTCCTAAAAATGCAATTTTTGCCTATTTATGTTTATCATCCTGGATGCTATAAATTATGGTAACAAAAATAATCGTTATATTGTCATTGATGTCAAACCTTAACTAGTAAGATAGTTACTATCTAGGATAGTACCATATCTTTTTATTGATGAAGGGGATTTGAAAAGAGGAGATAATAAGAGGACCTAAGGAAATGTTGAGTTATGTGATACTTCAATGGGTACTTGATTAGTTGGCACATTGACAAGGTAATGTGTTGTTTGTCTAAGTTAGAAGAAAGACTGGAAACATAGGCTTAACCAAGAAAAAGTGAATAAATCTAGTTTAAGCCGAGTGATGTTAGTGTCGACTAAGCGCCAGTATATGCTGAGTAAATCTAGTGTTGACCGAACATCAGTAATTGCTGAGTGACAGGAAATTATCGAGTAAAGATAGTGTTTTTCGAGGAAGACAGTTTGTAGTGATGATCGAGATACACAATGATGACCGAGAAGATGAACACAGTATTGACTGAGCGTCAGTAATTTAAATTTGGAGAAAGAATTGAGAATTCCAGCCAACATAGTTGAATTATTGCGATATGTAAAATGTGTTGAAATTATTAATAAATTGTGTGGAGCATTTAATGCAAGGTAAATCATTTCCTTATGGATTCAGAGAGTTGTTTGGAGATGTATCTAGAAGGAAAAGATGAAGAGCATAATGATGGAAGTATTTGATGAATCTAACCTAAACCTAAGATCTAAAGAAGAGATTAAGCGACAAAAGATTGATCTGTCTGATCAAGGAGGTATAATATTAATCTAATTTTGAGGTTACTGAGTGTGAAGAAGAGGTTGATGTTATTGACTGATAAGTCTAAGCAGAAGGCTGAAGGTGAAATTGTGAAGGAGCTAAACAGAGTTGTGATTGCTTGAAGATAATTCTGAGCAGATCAGAGATGGAGATGGAAATGGAGGTTAGTTAGTAAATCAACATATGTGCGAAGTGGATCTATATTTACAAAGTGATTTGTATTTTTTTTTAGATCAGAAACTATTGTTACTTTCTAACCATTGTATTAGTCTAAATCCTTTTATCAAGGTTGACCTAACAATAATTGTATAAATCCTTTAATCAAGGTGACATTCTAAGAGAATGTTCTTAAGTCTTCTAGCCGAGCCACTTTTGGTAGAGTGTTTTAAATCCTTTAACAGGGTCACACCTAATAGTGTGTATGCACACCTTTAACAAGGTTGGCTTTTCACAGAGCTCACTTTAGAAGAGTGAAAATCAGTAGCATGTTACAAAGTGGTTTTCCCAAATTGGGTTTCCACTATAAATTCTGGTGTTATACTTGTGTGAATGATTTTGATGTGGATGTTGTTGAAAGTTTTATATTCTACAAGTTAATTACTTTTGGACAATGGACTACATGTTATATATTTTTGATATATGCTATAGAGACCGAGTTGAATTATTGATTAGATTTGATTTTGTTGAAGTACTAGAAAGTTCAATTGGTACATCTAGACTTGAGAACAACTAATTCACCCCCCTCTTTGTTATTCTAAAATCATCCTAACAATGGGTATCACAGCTATTGGTGCTTATAGAGAAAGTTTAAAGGTACTTAAAGCTAATGATCAAGATGTACAAAAAGGAGGTACCAAAGTTGAACAAAGAGAACTTCCCTACATGGTAGAGTTTGATGAAATTGCATCTAGCTAGTATTGGTGATTTTGCAAATTACTATGATGAAAATGAGTAGGTTATACCTTCTGCACCTTTGATTGTCGAGGAGATGAAAGAAAAAAAAGAACACAAGAAAGCAATGTTGGAGATTGCATCTTCCATAATTCATCCTGAATTTGAAGACATCAAGGACTGTACTAATGCAAAGAAAATGTGGGACACTCTTGCAACTATCTATGGTGGAGATACAAATGTACTAAGAGCCAAATATGAAATTTTGAGAGGTAAGTTTGATGAAATGAAAATGCAAGAAGGTGAAAATATTGCTTAGTATTGTGGAAGAATTAAGGAGGTAGTGAATTCTATTAGAGGAGCTAATTGAAAAATTGATGATAAAACTATTATTGGTGAAGCCGAGGACTTTTATTCCTATCTATGCTATCAGAATTTATGCAATACAAGAATCAAGATGTAACCTTGGTAATGTTCTAACTTTGGAAAGTCTTGTTGGTAAGCTTACTTCTTTTGAGCTATCTAATTATGATAACTACATTGTTCCTAATGTTGAATCTTCATTCAAGTCTCGAATGGTTATGCATAAGTCTAAGAAGGAAAAAGAAAAGTGTTTGAAAAGTGATAGTGATAGTGACAGTGATAGTGACACTTTTGATGAAGAACTAGATGATCTTGAGGAACTTATGTCTAGAAGGCTAAAAAGAAGAAAAGGGAAATATAAAGGTAAACTTCCTATAATCTATTTTTCATGTAACAAAGTTGGCCATATTGCAGCAAGATGCCCTAATAGGACTGAAAAGGATGAGAGAAGGGAAAGAAAGTAAAAAGACAAGAGAAATGAAAGAGATAACCTAAGGTACATAGACTATAAAGATAAAGGTAAGAAATAATGTTATATTGTTGAAGAGGAAACTGACAATGGAACTAGTGAATCTGATATAGAATTTGTTTATGTTTCTATGAAAGATGATTATGATGAAGATGAGAAAACTACACTTATTTCCTATGTGAGTAAAGGTGATAAATGAATTATTGATAGTGGTTTCTCACATCAAATGACTGGTGATAAAAGTAAGTTTGAGACCCTAGATCATTACAAAGGTAGAAGTGTTAAGTTTGGTAATGATGCACCATGTCATGTGAGAGGAAAAGGATCAATTAGATTGACTAAAAAGATCACATGTGAAAATTCTTATTGGGTTGAAGGTCTTAACTATAACTTGTTGAGTCTTGCACAGTTGTATTGGTGTTTCAAAATGACTTACACTCTTAGGCTGCAAATATACCTTTAGATTTATTTTAGGAGTCATTAATTCGAAATATATTATGGGCTCTTAAAGTATCTAGACAAACTATAGGGACAAGAGTGCCCTTTGCACTTTTGTCTCTGCAAAACCAAGGCAGGTGTACCTAATCTAGTAAATAAAATACCTTCACTACACCAAGACTAGATTCAAATAATAGATAAATAACAAAATACTAAATGATAACCAAACATTCATTGAATCTCCATTGCTATGATAGTACATTCAACTTCTCAACCATAAACTAAAAAATTCAACTGGTTTTCTTTTATATTACAGATTGTAACAACCTTGATCAATATATACCAATAGAAAAGATACTTGCTCAGACTAGTGCCTTATCCATTGGGCAATAACTATGAAACAAATAGGATACAAAGACTAGAATTCATCATAGATTCATAACCATAAACACATCCACCCAAAACCATCACTGTTTATAAAGAATCCTTACGGAAATCAAAATGAACTCATATCCCACCTAGAGCAATATTTAATCTAATCCTTGATCAGAACTTAGGAATGAAAATACACACATAAACAATTATGTAATGAACTAGAAAGTCCAAAATTCATAAGATTTGATACAAAGGAGAGATAAGAACTAGATATTTGTATTAAGTATAATGAATCCTACCTTTGTATACAATTTACTTCAAAATAAAAGCCTGCAAATAATAGTATAGACCTGCAACTTTCTTCCTTCTATTGATAATACAAATACAAAATTTACAATCTTGACTAAGACTAGGATTTACAGAAATAAACTCTATCAACACCTAATTCTCAATACCTCTAAATGATCATGAAAATCTATTTTATATGATAAGGATTGCAACAAGCATCTGATCATTTAGGGAAAACAAAAACTTAACCAAAAGACTCTCAACAACCACGCAGGGTTTACAATAAATGATCAAAATCTGATATGGGAGACTATCTATGAGTATCTAGACAAATTAGTCACCTCCTTTGGGTCTTCAATTATTTACTCGAGCCACTCAATTGATCTGACTGTCTCCATCTTCAAAAGAAACCTACAATAAATACAATTTGATTCTTACCAACCAAAACTTTGAACCACTAGCCCTTTGCTTCTTTCAAGATGTAGGTGGTGTGCTTTCTTTTTCTACAAGAGGGATGTACTGGTACCACCATGAATTGAATGATTCTTTAGTGGGGAATGGGAAACCAATAATCTCATTCTTTCTGCTTGATAACTCCTGCCATTTATTCTCCAACTGTTTGATTTCTTTCTTTATGTACTCAAACCGAGACCTAGCAACTTCTAAAACTTCAACTGTTTGGACAAAGAAAAGAGTATTTAACCAACTCCTTCAGCTTGCCACTCCACTTGAAAACTCCTAGAATTAACTCACAAATTGACATCAGTCAATTCCCTCTTCAAAAGAGTTGACTTTCTCTCCAAATCATCCATCACTATCCTATATTCCACAAAACCTTTTACAAATTTATGCAATGGTTTTATTGTTTGGTCATGACTATCTTGACCTTTAGAAAAAAAATAAAATAACTTCAAACTTTGATTCCTTTCCACCCATTTATCCAAAATTGGCTTTAATTCTACCTTTTCTTCTAACAAAGAATTCAAAAGAATATCCAACCTCTTCACATGATCAAATAACATTGTAGGCTCAAGGCTCCTAGAAAAATCCAACACTATCTCCCTGACCTTCTCCTCATACTTCTAATCAATCATGCACTTGGCCTTCACATGATAATCTCTTTCCTTAGTCAGGCTCTCCCTGATCTCTTTCAATCTTTCCTTCTCCTCCATTAATTTCTATTTCTCCTAGCTAATTCTAGCTTTAATATTTGGCTCAAGGAATGGGGAAGGAGGGAACTCAATAATTGGGCTCAAAGAAGAGGGAACTATAGGCTGGTTGGCAAGTAGCATCTCTGTGGACCTATGATCCAATGGCCCTACCATCTATGTAATCAACTTATCCTTTTCTATTACCACAACCCTCAAATCATTGTAGGCCTTGAGGAGGGTTTCAAATTTTAATCTCTTCTCCTCTTTCTCCTATACCTCTTTCTCTTCTACTTTGAGGTTAAATTTAGCAGTCTCCAAGACTACATTAGAATCTTCAACAATTGAGGTGTCCCCAACTCTTTTAACTAGTAAATTTTATGAGTATCCAGGGGGTTATACCTCATTGCTTTTTCTGTTCTCTTCTCTTTTAAGGGACCACGTAACAAGGGCAGCATGGTCATCACTAAAAACCACTCCCTTGGTAACTTGTTGTGCCTCCTTAATGGTAGAATACACAGTGGTCATCTTCTTTCTTACAACATCAAAAACTACTAGATCAACTATATCCCACTTGGGAAGAATCATTACTCCTGCAGTATGGACCAAGGCTCTAGCTTCTTATGGGGTCATTTTCTCAAATTTATTCATCAGTTCCCCCTTTATTAGTGCTTCTATATCATTTATGTCCCTATCAGGAGCTCTTCCTTCTTCTTCTCACACAATTCCTTATACTGATTAATATGCATCCTCCATAGAAATTGAAGGAATGCCCTAGCCTTAACAAAATTATCATCAGACAAAAAACTATCATTGGCCTGTTTGATGATAGGGTCTAGTTCTTTACCTTAGAACTCAGACATAGTGAGGTCCATCTCTACTCTTCTGGGTTCTTCTGGCATCCCTTCTTGAATCTCTTCATTGGTTACAAATTTTTTTCTTTCAATACTCATTTGTACAAGTTCCTCAACAACTCCTTGTTCATCTAGGTGTAATGGGGATTGTGATGGAGAGTACATGTGTTCTTGTGGTTGGGCCACTTCTTCCTATTTTTGCCTCTTTGGAGAGGGCTACACATTAGGGGTGTCATCCATAGGTCTCTTCCCCTCTAAATTTGATGCTATATCCTTACTCATTTGTGCAAGAAATACTACATTATATCCCTACCTTTGTTGTATTATATAAGTCCCTCAAGGAACAATTATAGCATACCTTGGCTGGCTCAAAATCCTTCTTTCCCTCTCTAGATCAGACTAGATCATGACATGTTTCTTCTCATTTAGGGCATTCATGATCCCTTCAAAATGCTCATCAGAACCTCAATCTTTCTTTCCCAAGGTTGGAAAGCCTTTAATGGGTCATAAATTTTATAAAAAATTGGACAAAGTCCAAGGTCTTCTTATAGACCAACCATTTCTCTTTCTTTACTTCCTGCTCTTGTAACTTAAACTCATTTCTGATTATATCCTCTGGAAAATTGAACTGGTGTTCCATGGAGACATGCCTAGTTCTCTCTTTAAATATTCCATTAATAAAACCTTCATTATCTGCACACCTGGATACAATAGTAGCTAGCATGTAATGCTACAAGACCTTATTTAGATGTACCCACCCACCCTTGGTGATCACAAATTGGTGGGCAATAGTAATAGTGGGAAAGAGAGTTCCCCTATTTCTTCCTATCAAGGTTACCTCCTGTAACCCACCAAGCTACCTCAAAATATCTGCTAACCCCACCTTTAAGGGGACTTGATATGGTAGCACATAAGGTGTACCTCTGAATCCATAAACTCTAAAAACTTTTGATACTGGATACATTATTATATCACCCCAATTGTGCACTATAGTGATATCCTTTGCATATTTTTTTGGTCTGATGAGTGACAATAACCCCTTGGGAATCCTAGGGTTTTCAAAAAACAATAATGTTATAAGCCTGGAGGCAAAATTTCTATAAAAAATGATAAAGCTAGCATCAAAACGGTCCCATGATAACTCAGTACTCCACAATTGAACATGAGGTAACTCACCATATCTCATCTGCTCTATCTCCATGGTTTGACTGAAGTATTCCACACCCTTATACAAAAACATGTGTAGCAGCATAGAGTAACATCCAAATGGCATGTCAACCTTCAAATTTTGAATCCTAACCAAACCTTGGTGAATCAAATCAACAACATAGGGAGCAAAATAAAAAATGACTGCCAAGTGAGGGTGTAATATGTGAACCATCATGAACATATAGTGAACTGGCATATGTGTCTCTTCATCCTCACCAAATATGTAAGCCAATGACTTATACATGCCTTGTGCTTTCAGGCTAAAGAGATCTAATGTAATTGGTTTAGGAGTACTTGAACCAATGACACATAAATGACCAATCTTATCAAAAAAATCCCTCAAAGGTCCTAATATGAAGTAATCCCTTTGAGCCTCATAGACCTTTGTGAAATTATCAAAGTCTATTTCTTCTAGAATCATAGAAGGATCATTTAATGAGAACACTTCTCTTATCTCATCCGTAGTTACATTGATCAAAACATTCCCATCTACATCTCTTACTACTCTAGCCACTGGATCATAGCATTTGGATACTTGCATGAGGATATCTGCATCCATGAAAACACCAGGCACCACCAATTTTCCAATATCAAATTTCCATATGTTAATGTTAGGTGCACATGCATTTCTTTTTGAATATGTAGTCTTGAAGAGGGTCAACCATGTATATCCAACCTTGGGATCCCTTGTCCACGTGCCCTTATCATACAACCCTTCCCCTATCTGTGCTCAAGGGTTTTTAGGAATTATCTCCTTCATTTTTGAGGCATAATTTGTGGATGGAGGCAACAACTGAAATAGATCATCACAAACAACCCTCTTTTGATAATCAACTTCCCCCTTAAACTCCCTGCGTGGTGCCATCTTAAAAAACTAGGGTTTTAATGAATAACTTTTCATGCAATGATAATACAACTAGCACCTTAACCCTTCTAAAAATTGAATTCAATAGCACTATGATCACAAACATGAACAACTCAAAAATAATACAGAAAAGATCACCTACCACCTTTGAAGATGCCTAAAAACTGAAACTTTGAGAGAATCACCTTTCGAAATGATCATTACTTGCCTTATACCCTTTCCAGCATTATGCATTTACTTTGCACAATACACCATTAAGCCATCAATGTTGAAAAATTGGCGCTTACAATGTTCATAAAGCACATCATAGCTTATATTTCAAAATTTTAAAATTGGGCCGTCGATCTTTCTTTTCTTAGCATATCAGACGGTTATCATGAAGTTGACTAGTGATGACATACCTTTTTACCCTAGGTTAATGCATCGACCAATGAAAATATTTCATTCCAAATGATGTGTCAAACCCAAGTCACTTTAAATTTCCACCAAGCAAGACACATGTCAGCAAGTCGTGATCTCGCAATCACTATCCTTCGATCATTTTCCCTTTAAGGCTTCACGCATGTCATCGATCTTCTTTTAAATCTGTAGGTCTATAACACTTTTTAAACCTGTGGACCCACCTTGGAATCAGGACACATGTCAAAAAAGTGTGATCCCATGAAGGATAAAAATCTTGCATCTCCTCTTCACAGAATAGCACCCACCATTGGATCTTTTCATAGATAGAAACCTTTTATCGCTTAGTAAATCCTTTTCCCCATTGACATATGACATCATCTAGGACACACATCAACAAAGTGTGATTCTGCAATGGAATAAAGTTCATGAAAGTCTTGATTAAGGCTTCACACTTATCAATAGATCAAAACACATCTCACGGTCCGTATAAAAAGATATCACTAGCCCCACCAAAATTGTTTCCTCGTCAATTCCCTTTGATCGGATGGTTGTTGCAATCCCATGATGGATGAAGGCCGGCTGATTTTTGTTCGAGGCATCATGCCTATCATAGATCTTTATTGGACTTTAACCAAACTTTAAACCACTTGCTAACCATGCCCACTTGATATTAACCGCCAGAATAACCTTAACCAGGTGGTTTATCAGAGTTTTCAACATTATGTGGTCCCATTGAAGACTGTGGACAAGTGGCAAGTAGTCGTGATTTTGTGAAGATAAAATGCCTACAACTTGAGGCTCAAGGGATGGCATCTGCCATTATATTTAAAAATATCTGACGATCATGATAAAATAAGGTAAGTTTAATAAAAGGACACAAATGCGAATGAAATATTTGATTTTTCTTGCTCTTCGAACCCTTAGTCAACATTTAATTTTTTAAAGGCACATGCATAAATCCTAACTTAAGTGACCGAAAAGGTAACAAAGAATTAGAAAAAAGGTCAAGAAAATTAGGGCTTTTGGAACATGAAGACCTAGGGCTTATGGGAAAACATGGATTTTCAAGATTTTCAACATTAGGGGCCAAATTTTTTTATACAGTCCTAACAATGGCTCTAATTGGGGATGTGTATCTCCCACAGATACAACAAGAACTTCAGAATCTCTTGGTTATGCAGACCACCACAAAAAACATGAGACTAAAAACAAACACAATTATATACAGAAATGTACAAGGAAACCCTAACCTACTGCTCATGGATAAAAATACTTCAAGATAAGTAAAGTTTTAAGAATTGTCCATGAACAGGAAATTATAAAGTATTTCCAGTTAAATCCTTTAAGATATAAGAATATTTTCCCCATTTTATTTCAATATGATAGGGGCCTAACCAGATTGGGTCAAAATTCCCATGCCTTCCTTTATCTACTAACCTTGCATTCCACATCAAAATCAGGTCATCATTTACAAAATTTCTCTGAGTGGCTCTTTTATCTTACAGAATCTTGCACTGTGTTTGTAATTTTAGATTTATTTCAAGTGCATCCCTCCTTACCTCATCTAATTGTATCAAATCATTTAATATTACCCTCATTTCATCATCCAGATCTTCGTCATATGCTTGAATAAAATGATACATTTGTAATAAATTATTTTGAGGCAATCTAGCATTGATTCCATACATCAAATCAAAGGGAGCACATCCTATTGGTTTTTTCACAGTCACCCTATCAGTCCACAAAGCTAACCGCAATTTTGAAGCCCAAGCCTTCTTATGTTTATCTAGTACCCTCTTGAGGATTTTAATCAAACTTTTATTACTAGATTCAGCCTGGCCATTTCCATGTGGATGATAAAGGGATGAGTATGAAATATGTATCCCATATTGTTGAAAGAAGTCAGTGAATTCTTCTGATCTGAAATACATTGGATTGTCAACCACAATAATTTATGGGCAACCAGATCTGACAAGAATATTTTGCATTACAAAATCTATTACAACCCTGCTGGTAGCTCTTCTAGTGGGGATAGCTTAAAACCATTTGGTAAAATAATTTGTCGCTACCAGTATCTAGGAATGTCCTCCACTATATTTTTTTGGAATCTCACCAGTGAAATCCATATCCCACTTCTGAAAAGGTGCTTGAACTGTAATAGTTTTAAGGGGTAGGTTTCCATTAAATTTTAACTTACCAACAAATCTTTGGCAAGCATCACATTTATTAACAAACTGATGAGAATCCTTAAAAAGTGTAGGCCAACAAAATCTAGACCTAATAATTTTTTGGGTTGTAGTTTTGGCCATGTAATGACCACCACAAACACCATTATGCATCTATTCTAACAAGGCTTTAGATCTAACCTAGTCTAAACACTTGAGAAATACTCCTTCATTTCTTCTCCAACATAACTTACTACCTACAATAGCATACCTAACAACATGCAATTTGACAGTTCTCTTCTTATTTTCATTCATCTCAAGGGAAAAGGTCATTTTTTGCAAGTAACCAATGATATCCTTGTACCAATCACAACAATCCATATCACAAATATATGGCCTTTTTCCTTCCTCTAACATGTTTATATGATTGGCAACTAAGTTTCTTTGGGCCATTAACTTTGCAAGTCCTAGGCCTCTTACCAATTTTGTAATCTAGATATCAATGTTAAATCCTTGGATCCTATTAATCCATCTATATCTCCTCCCTGAGGCTTCTTGTTGAACTAGTATATCCTTGACTGCAACACTAGGGACATATGCAACCACTGTAGCTCCCACAAGATAACATCTAAAAGCCTTGAAAACCCTAACCAAAGCATTTGCCTATTTTTCAGTAATGTCATATTTCAACTCAGCTTCTTGTAAGGACTTGCTAAAAAATGATATGGGCTCTTCATATCCTTCCACATTCTTTTGTAACAATACTGCTGCAACAGTATGAGAGGAGGAAAAAGAAAAAATCTGCATGGGCTCACTATAATTAGGTTTCCTTAAAATAGGAGCATCCTTGATGGCTTGTTTAATATTTTGGAAAGCCTCAATTGCCTCTTCATTCAACTCAACTTTTTCTCCTTTCTTTAACATTTTTGAGATGGGGATACTAGTTTCAGTGAAATTAGTAATGAACCTTCTTAAAAAATTGACTTGTCTGACAAAGTACTGGAAACCTTTAACATTCTTGGGCTGGGAAAGTGTTTCTATATCTACAACCCTTTCAGGGTCAATTCTCACTCCATCTTTGGAGACAATATGTCCTAAAAGCTTACCTTTCACAACACCAAATGCATATTTTTTTGGATTCAAGGAAACCCCATACTCTAAGGCTCTAACAAAAACCTTCTTAAGATGTCCATAATGTTGATCTTCCCTAGCTGAATATGCTATGAGATCATCCTGATACACAAACAAAAAATTGTTTATAAAGTTTGCAAAGGCCACATCCATGGCTCTCTAGAAGGTAGCACCAGCAATAGTCAAACCAAAAGGCATTCTGACATATACATATGTCCCCCATGGGGTGGTAAATGCAGTTTTAAACTATTCAGATTCCTTGACCATTGCCTGATTGAGGCCTGAGAAACCATCCATCATGGACATCAATTATGCTCCAGTAACTCTTTGCAGCATATTTCCCATGTTAGGTGACCCATAATTAGCTTTTAAGGAATTTATATTTAGGTTTCTAAAATCAACACAAAGTCTAATGTCACCATTCTTCTTTCTTACTGGAACCATATTTGACACCCAAGTAGAATATCTGATAGGTTTAATTAGCCTAGCATCTATCATTTTTTTCAATTCATCTTGCATCTTGGGTGCAAGAGTGGGGTTCACGGACCTTAACTTCTATTTGAAAGGTTTAGTGCCCTCCTTTAGTGGGATCTCATGTTGAAAAAAATATTCTCTATAAGATTTTAAGTCATCATAAGACCATATAAAAACATGTCTAAATTTTTTGAGAAGATCAATCAACATCTTTTAGACCTTGGGAGAAAGATGTAATAATGGCGTGATAAGGACCTTAGGAGAAAAATGATGTAATAATGAGCCATTAGAGCTCCAATGGGATAAATTGGATAATTAGGGTCTTAGAGAGTCTATTTGGTCCTAGGTTATTAGAATCCATTTGATTGTATTGATTTTGAAGTCTAATTTGCATTTATTTACAAGTTAGAGGTTTGAATTTCAAATCCTAATTGCTCATTAGGAAAGGGAGGGAAATTATTTTTAGAGTTTTTTAGTGTATTTAAACACTTCCAACCAATTGGGATCAGTTTGGTAAGTTGGGAGAGACTATTTGGTATTATTTTCAATCCTTATTTTACAAAAGTAAGGTGTGTGTACAGACTAGTGAAGAATATACTACTTGTACAATGATTTTGATGCAATAAAGAAGGATTTTTCTTGAAAAGTTTGAATCTATTTGATATTCTATTGAATCCAAGCATTGGATAACCTTATTTAATGTTTAATAACTTTTTTTGAATCTATTTCATTGTATTTTGGGATTGGTTTTAAGCCATCAAGGCTGACTATGTTGTGGCAGTCCTTGTTTTGGAAAGGTTATTAACCATGAATTAGTGATTCATCCCCATGATATACTTATTATGATTGGGGGATGAATCCTAATAGTGTATATTAGTGTTCTAACCATATATAATGTAAGGATAAAATTCATATGTAGGGTGATCACCAAAAGGAGTGTTGATTGCATGGTTTTGTGAAGGAAAATGGGGGTATGAGAGCAGTAGTGACTGGTCTACCTTCATGAGGGGAATTTTTTATGATTTTAAGAGTGTTTTTATGTTTATATAATGGTTTATCAACCATTATTTTGGTCTGGAAAGACTTGGAGAATGGAGATTGGGAAAACCCTTGTTTTGAGGGCTTGGGAGTAGCATAATTGGGGGTTTGGTGTTTTCATTGGTCATAGAACCTTTTTGAGTTGATAATCATTTTATTTGAACCCTATTGAGAGACTATTGATAGTCTTGGGTCTTGGGGATAATCCTACTTCATACTTTCTTTGTTAAATAGACCATTTTCATGCTTAAAATAGGGGTATTGTGTGTAGTTAGGTGTTTTGGTCCAAGACAACCTATGCTGAGGTTGAGATATGTTTTGTAAATCTCAAAAGAGTGTTTGAATCCCTCTTTTTTTTTGTTTTTTTGAGACACTTGGGTGAAAACTTGACTTTACTATCGCTGGAGACCTACTAGGAAAATAATTAGGCCTAGTAGACTAAAGAGGGGTTTGGGGTGTTGGTTCTTGTGTATAAACCTAAAAATAGTTAAATCTAGTTGAAACAACCTTTTTAAGGTCAAAGACAACCTTCTTGGTTCTTTGGGAAGTGTGTAAGCCTTTGGTGTGGTTTGGGCTACTTGGAAGCCTTGGGGTTTGAGAGGCCTAGTGAGGGATTGAACCTTTGAAACTTTGATCAATTGGAGTAAGATCTCCACCAAAACCTCCCACCTCTACATTAATTGGTATCAGAGCCTAGGGGAATCCTAGGTTGGAAGAGAGAAGAAAAATTTTGAGGTCTTTGGTGTACTTGATCCTTTGTTGAGGCCTTGGAGTGTCCATTTCCTCCTTGAGTGTTCAAGAGTTGATATTCTACATTGGAGATGTTAGAAGTATATGATTATGGGATCCTTCAGAGGGTCACTAATTCTAAAATTTCCAAGCTTGTGAAGGAGCAAGTGACATAGAACAAAAGGATGAGAGCAACCCTTAAACAAGAGAGAAGGGAGAAGATAGAGAAGGACAAGGAGATGGGATCATTGATTGGTAGATTGACTATCCTTGAGAAGAGAGGAAAGAGAAGGTTAGAGGATGCTGATGAATTTGAAGACTAGGGAGAGGAAGAGATCCCTTTGAGAGAAGAAACACAAATTTATCCTGAAGATGTGAGAATGGAAAAGTTTACAAAATCCATTAGGATTGGAGATACAAAAGGAAGATCATACTTACCCTTATATGTAGGTAAGATGGATGATGAGGAGCTCATTGATTGGTTCAATGCTATGGAGAACCACTTTGAGTGTGAAGATGTTGAAGAGGAAAAAAAGGTAAATATTGCAAAGTCAAGGTTGAGAGGACATGCCTTGTTATGGTGGGATTGTGTTCAAGCAGAGAGATGGAAGATTAGCAAGCCAAAGATTACTTCTTGATATGCTATGATGGAAAAAATGAAACCAAATTTTTACCTAGTGACTACAAGGTGCAAATTTACAAGAAGATGCAAAGTCTTAGGCAAAGAGACCTAGATGTACAAGGGTACACTAAAGAATTCCACAAAATTGACATTAGAGTTGGCCATGAAGAGGATGTGGAAGAAAAGATGGCAAGATACTTGGGGGGACTTAGATTCAATATCCAATATG
Organism: Chamaecyparis obtusa; assembly: GCA_027943335.1. Classification (NCBI taxonomy): domain Eukaryota; kingdom Viridiplantae; phylum Streptophyta; class Pinopsida; order Cupressales; family Cupressaceae; genus Chamaecyparis; species Chamaecyparis obtusa. The sequence goes on from BSBK01007079.1 coordinate 927,194, forward strand.
AATTAAGTCTTGAAACCCCTAGATCTATTGAGGAATATTACAAATTTTCTATAAGGGCTGAGGAGAAAACAAGATAAGAATGGTGGTGGTAGAGGAAATCCAAACAAGGGAAGATGAGGAAGATCCTATCATGAGAAGGGACAACCTAGTGATGACAAAAGAAATAGCATGAATGTTGATGCAAAGAAAAGAAGAGGTAACAATAAGTCTGGTTATGGTAGAGGTTGTGGCATATTCATAGGTAGATGCTTTACTTTCAGAGCAGTTGGGCATCAATCCTTTAGGTCTTCGGAGAAAAATGCTAACTTCAAGAAGGTAGAAAAGAGAGTCCACTTGACACAAGGTGGAGAGAAAGAAGAAAACCAATCAGTGCAAGAATCAAGAAGGGCATACCCAGAAGAAGGTGAATGCTTGATGGTGAGAAAGAAACTTATGTAGCTCTTTTTAGAATACATTGTAAAATTCATGGTAAGGTATGCAACATGATCATTGATTCTGGTTCATTTGAGAACTTAGTTTCATATGAGATGGTGAGGAAGCTTAATCTAATTTTTTTTTCCCTTGAGCATCCTTATAGTGTGTCATGGGTGAATAATGATCAGAATTTAATGATAAGAGAGAAAGCATATGTTGATTTCAATATTGGATATTACCATGATAGGGTACTTTGTGATGTTGTACCTATGCAATGTTGCCACATTATCCTAGGTAGGCCTTGACAGTCTTCTAGAAGAACAATTCACTATGGGTTTGAAAATACATATGTTGTATGTCAAAGAGGGAAGAGAATAATTCTAACACCTTTACCTTGTGATGGTAAGATTAGAATTGTATGTTTTGGAAAGAGAGATTATGTGGAGAACATTAACAATCAGTCCTTGAGGAAGGATCAAACATGGAGCTATTCTTTGTTAATGAGGAGGCACAGTGATGTTGATAGCATGATGAATTATTCTGCTAAAAGTTAAAGAAATGGCATACTCATTGGAGTAGTGTGGTGTCCTCTATGGATTAGAGGAAGAGAAATGATGTGAGGATTGAAAAAAATGGTTATGCAGGCCTTGGAAGGCAGGAAAAAAAAGAACATGTTGAATGTTCCAAACAACAACATGAATGAGGTACATGTTTTGTGTAATAATTTTTCTGACATTATTAATGTAGGTATGAAGAAAGTGTTTTAGGTGCCAATAAAGTTACAAGGATGTAGAACACCATCTAGGAGGATGGGTGGTTTGAAGACAAAGAGCATTGGTTCTTGGGACAAGAGCTCTTTTAAAGGTGGGGTGTATGATGCCAGAGCATCTATGAAGGTACCTAAGGAAAATAAGACATCATTTGATCAAAGCATGGAGAAGAGAAAGAAGAACCTCCTACAAGTCAATTGGGAATTCTTGAAACCTATTATGGTTTTGTGCAATGATCAATACAAGGAAATTGGTAAAACTCTTAAAGGGGCTGATATGGACCTTAGGAGAAAAATGATGTAATAACGAGCCATTAGATATCCAATGGGATACATTGGATAATTAGGGCCTTAGAGAGTCTATTTGGTCCTAGGTTATTAGAATCCATTTGATTGGATTAGTTTTGAAGTCTAAATTGCATTTATTTGTAAGTTAGAGATTTGAATCTCAAATCCTAATGGCTAGTTAGGAAAGGGACAAAAATTAGTTTTAGAGTTGTGTAGTGTGTTTAAACACTTCCAACTGATTGGGATTGGTTTGGGAAGTTGGGAGGGACTATTTTGGATTTTTTTAAATCCTTAGTTTGCAGAAGTAAGGTGTGTGTACGAACTGGTGAAGAATATACTAGTTGTAGAGTGATTTTGATGCAATAAAGAAGGATTTTTCTTGCAAAGTTTGAATTTATTTGATGTTCTCTTGAATCCAAGCATTGGATAAAATTATTTAATGCTTAATAACTTTTTTTAATCCATTTCATTGCATTTTTGGATTGGTTTTAATCCATCAAGGCTGACCGTGTTGTGACAATCCTTGTTTTGGCAAGGTTATTAACCATGAATTAGTGATTCATCCCCATGCTATACTTATTGTGATTGGGGATGAATCCTAATAGTGTATATTAATTTAATAACCATATATAATGAAAGGATAACATTCATATGCAGGGTGATCACCGAAAGGAGTGTTGATTGCATGGTTTTGTGAAGGAAAATGGGGGTATGGGAGGAACATTGACTGATCTACCTTCATCAAGGGCATGTTTTATGATTTGAAGAGTGTTGTTATGTTTATCTAATGGTGGATCAACCATTAGTTTGGTCTAGAAATACTTGGAGAATGAAGATTGGGAAAACCCTTGTTTTGAGGGCTTGGGAGTAGCCTAATTGGGGGTTTGGTGTTTGCATTGGTCATAAAACCATTTTAAGTTGATAATAACTTGATTTGAACCCTATTGAGAGACTTTTGAGAGTCTTGGGTATTTGGGATAAGCCTACTTGGTACTTTCTTCGTTAAATGGACCATTTTCATGTCTAAAACATGGGTACTATGTGTAGTTGGGTGTTTTGCTCTAAAAAAAACTATAATGAGGTTGAGATATATTGTGTAAATCTAAAAAGGATGTCTAAATCCCTCATTTTTTTGTTTGATTTTTTGAGACACTTGGGTGAAAACTTGACTTTACTGTCGTTGGAGACCTACAAGGGAAACAATTAGGCCTAGTACACTAAAAAGGGGTTTGGGGTGTTGGGTCTTGTGTGTAAACCTAAAACTAGTTAAATATAGTTTAAATAACCTTGTTAAGGTAAAATACAACCTTCTTGGTGCTTTGGGAAGTGTGTAAGCCTTTGGTGTGGTTTGGGCTACTTGGAAGCCTTGGGGTTTGAGAGGCCTAGTGAGGGCTTGAACCTTTGCAAATTTGATCAATTGGAGTAAGATCTACACCAAAACCACCCACCTCTACATCATTTAGGACCCGTATATATTTTTGATGTGATGGTTTGAGGACCAGTATGTATGAGTGTATGGTTTGTGGACCAGTTTGTGTTGTAGGTTTCTTTTATGGAACTGAATTTGATTATCATGTCATTTGGGACTTTTGAGATGTTTTAATGACTTATGATATTAGGGTAGTTTATCAAGGTGTATAGATGGGGGTGACTTGCAATAAATGTTGGGGCCCACAAGTGGCTGGTAGGATCACTTATTGTAAGTAACTTAATAAAGTGATAACATGATACATTAAATGGAGGGTTTTAAAATGAATTAATAAGATGTGTTCATCATCCATACATGAGTAGTTAACTGAGGTCTTGAATAGGATGGGAGTGGGAGAAGATTCTTGATTGAGGTCTTGCATGATTAGTAGCCTTGTCCATATGAGAGGTCTACTGATGTTGCATATGGTCATTTTAGTGCCAAGGTCTAGAGAGACTGCTAGGAAAAAACTCAAAGGTTAGATGTATGTGATGAAACTTCCCTATATACATCTTAGGTTTCCTACATGTGTCAGTTTTCTCTGGATTAGTTTGTATACCTTTGTATTTTGAGTTGTACTTTTTGAGATAGAGATCTTTTAGAATCCCTTGTCGAGTTCTATCATATGATTGGTTTAGGTATTTTTATCCGAGTGGAGTATGTTGTTATCTCAGTGGGAGTGGAACCATATGTTTCCATGTGGTTAGGTGGTAGTGATTCTTTTACCCTTTGAGATTATTACATTCCAAAAAATCAATGTCGGATGATCCTTGTAGAAATTTTACCTTCTTGTTCATCATTGTTGGATATGTATTCTTGTCTTTCTTATATTATGTTCTTGTATCATTGTATCAGTTACTCTTGAGATTTCATATTGTACTTTGTATTTGGTTATTGTTTCATACCTTGTGACATGTGTAGAGGATGTTGTTTCACTATGTATATCTAGTAATATTAGTTATACTGTGTATCCATGTATAAGATGAAGTGTTTATTTACATTATGTGGAGATTTGTATGGTTATTATGTTAATTAGATTAATTAACTTTTACATAATCTATGTCAAGGAACCCTTGAAAGTTTTAATCTATTTGTGAGTTATATGTACATCTATGTAATTGTCTTATGTTAAATTGCTTCTGCATTGTTATTCATCTTTTCTTGTAAACTGTTAAGAAAAAAAATTATTCTGTAAACTTAGTAGCATGTTTTAGTTTAATTTCTCATGGGCTCCATAGCCAATTAAAACAACTAGAGCTTGATATGTGTTGTGGTTTAATTTGCATTATATTTTATTTTTATTGGGGAATGAAGTCAACCTTTAGGGTGTGAATCAGAGGCTTGAATTTTTGTGTAATGCCTCGCTAGGAAACCTAGGAGAAATTAACCTAAAACATGCTACTAAGTTTATAGAATAATTTTTTTCTTAATAGTTTACAAGAAATGAAGAATAAAAATGTGGAAGGAATTTAACATAAGACAATTACACACATTTAAATATAAGTCATAGATAGATTACAAATCTCAAGGGTTCCTTGATAGGGCATTAAACTTGGTATTAGAGCCCAAGTTTCTACACTGGGAACTCTAGGAATTTGTATGTTCAATAGATGTCTAGTAGTTAAAATTTGAAGCAAAACTTAGACATATATCTCTTTTGTATTTTGAAATATTATTTTTTACCCTAGAGGTATGATGTTGGACTTATATGTTTGGATTAGATTTTATATGATTGTTGCATTAACTAGGTTTGCATGAACTTCTCAACTTATTATTTGATGTAGATAATAATATGTGTTTTATACAATTGATTACTAAATGTTTTCTATAATGATGAATGAATAAAGATCTAGATCTATTTAACTTGTTAAATAATGAATGATTGATCAATGTGATTTTTGGTTTATTCTTAAACCATAATTATATTGCTCTTGATGAGTATATATCATGTCTAGCTTGTTTCAAGATGTTGTTTTGTCTTTCATTTTAGTAAAATTCTTCGTGATTGAGGGATGCATATCTTTATTTTTTTGTAGGCTTCCAGGAGTAAGCCTAATTCGAGGGAGGTGGATGTAATACCCCTCCTATAGTTTTCTTTTCAATTTAATTAGCCAGGCTCCTTTAGGTCACTTTTCATGTCTGTATTAGATCCTTAGATAGATTTGATGTTATTTATGTTTATGGCTTTACTGACCCCATATGTGCATGTGTATGGTTGGCGTGTATGTTTTATATTTTTATTTGATGTGTCTGATATGGTTGAGGGATGGAGTTGTAGTTTATTGCTTGCGAGATCCACACAATTGGTCGATCCCCACCATTGTCTGTTATATATTTATACATATATGTATATGTTCATCTTTTATGC